>JARHVA010000910.1:0-537500 GCA_037957365.1 Torreya grandis | reverse complement strand
TGCCCCATATGTTACATACAAAATTTAAATGATAAGTAAATTACTATTATAACATAATTTTCACATACACTACATTATTTAATGATTACATCTTACTACACATGATATAATTAAGTTTTATTTTGAGACAAGTGAATTTCAAGATCAATTCCATCACCTCAAATGGAAAAATTTTAGTGGTATTTTTACATGAGATAAGCTTCTTCAAATGGAAAAAAAAAGATTTGGCAAAAAAAATAATTTAAAAGGTTGATTTTTTTATAAAAAATTTAGTCATTGGCACATATTATGGGGTAATATACCATGCATTTGCACTCACATTTCAAAGATCAAAGTATACATTCACATAGTTTTGACTACATTATATAGTTTCATACAAAAGTTTCAAACAAAATTTACAATTTACATCTACATATAGTTATATATACTACATTTATAAATGGGGGCATGATATGTTATTTTTAAATTTTTTAATATTTTTTCTATCTATAGACAAAGTAGGAGCATGGATGTTCTTAATTATATTTTGATCATGCATTCATGAACACAATGGAAATTAAATATACAAGCCATATAATGGGATTGATTCAGTTAAAATACATAATACATAACTTAAAGGTTTAGTCCCTCTAAAATTATGTCTATGAATCCATTTTGGTCATGAACCCATTTCATGTCTTGGGGTTACAAATACCAATATAATAAATTGAGGTTTATGTTTCCCTCAAAATGTGTTATTTTATATAAAATTTCAATTCAATTTGGGGATTGGTCACTCTCAAATTAGGAATTGGTTCAACTAAGGAACTAATGCTTTCCAAGAGCTTCATGGGAAACACTAAATCTCCAATGCTTCAAGGAAGCATCATATTCAAGAATAGAAATCAATATCAATAGTGGTTTAATACATATAGGTGTAATAATTCTTTTTTTAAAATATTTTCAAACTCAAGTTACATTTAAATTTTCAATTTCAAATATTAGCATTAACTAATTTTGCAACATTGTAGGATTTTAGATGGAAAAACTTGCATGATTTAGAGCTTATCTTAAAATAAAAGTGTGTTGTACACACTAATGTACAATAATTTTGTTAATATATTAATTTCATTTTCAGACTAACTAGTCATAAATACTTGAATATGTCAATTTTGTGCCTATTTCACTTTAATTAATTTATGTACTTAATAAATAACTATTTCACCACCTCACCCTATCCTAAACACTTGTATGGAATTATTTTTTTATAAATTAATATGTAACACATAAAAAATGTTCTAAATGTTAAAAACACCTCTAAGCATTGGTATGGACATTTAATATCCCAAAATTCACATGTTTTCATTACATGATAGGATTTACCAATTGGTTCAATAGTTGTAGTTGATCTTGATATATATGTGTCGATCCTAACCTTTACCACTATAAAGGTCACTTTTAAAATTTTAACCATCCCTTATAGACTGATGAGTATTTTTGTGATAACTAGTGTGATGTTTTCCCCCTTTTTGGATTTCTATAAAGGCATAATTAAGTCACTTATTGTACCACTTGGAAATTTTAACACATAGGTATATTTACACCATCACACATTAATCAAAGATTCTATATTATTTCTAAATTTGATTCAAATAATTTAAAATATTTTTTAACTAAGTTGAAATGCTATTTTATTAGATCCAAATAAAATCATGATCAAGTATTCAAGCCATCCCTAGATACATTCATTTAATAAAAAAGAGTGAAATTTTATAAAGCAATCTAAGTGGGAGAAATAGATGGGATTGATTTACCTCTTTTGATTATTGGATACATATGTAATGAAAATTCATCATGGGAGTGACTAGGGTGAACTCAACCCATCATACTCCACTCTTTATATTTCAATGTTTTTAGTCATTGCAATCCCTATTAGGGTTTTAACCTTGGAGAATTTATTTGTAGGTATTATACATAGTTGTAAAGGTCAATTATGTACATACATGCCTAATTAAAGTATTCAAAAGTGATTGAAACCTAAATTTCTAATTTTATACAAAATTTAAGATCACCTAGTTCAAATCATAAGTGGTAGTCAATCCTCACCCAAATGGGATGATTATTACTTCTTTCATTTCTAATTCCATTTTTTAGGCACTTTCAAAATCAATCCATGTCTATATGTTGTCGTCTCTTATCAGTCAACATAATCAAATATTATAATTTAATAACTAAATTTTTCATTTCATTTCATAAGTTAGTATTTTTTATTGATTGCATTTTGTTGAATGTAGTCTTTTACTTTCATTCTGCTTATCACAAGTTGATTTATGACATTATTTTAAATTTTATTAAATCTATATAAACTAAATTAATTAATGTATTAAATATAAATTTACATAAAACATACTAAATTCTTACAATTTTTGGGTCATAACATAGATGAGTTACAACATAATACACAATATGACTGATCGATTAGAGATATTACATTATCGATCACTTGTGGGTCACATGTTGTTGATACATTTATATTTGGGATGTGTCTTGGAGAAAAAATATAGGATAAAATTGGACATAAATGGATACAACACATGCGGGCTATAATAAACATTCCAAATAAATATATGGCCTTTTTGTATGTAGCACATACAATTAAAACTAGACATGATGGAAAAAATGAGCATCAAAAGATAAAGGACTTAAAGAGAAATAAAATGTAATTATATCATAATATATATCATGATACCTCATATAAATTTAAATAAAATTCAATACACATCTATAAAATTAAAGAGAGATCAAAAGAAAATAATAAATTGACTGATGTATAAAAATATGATGAAGATGATGGTGATAAGACATGAGCATTTAATGAGATATTATATCCAAATTTTAAAATTTTATCATTGAAGTATCACTATGAGTTTTCACATATAGTGTATTCCATCCTAAATTTCTTAAATTCACTTTGATCAAATTTAAAAAAATACAAAAAGATATATATTTTAAAAATTAAAAAACCATGACCTATGCATGACATCTACTACTAGTTCACATGAGTCATTTATGATTTATCACATTCATGGTAGATTATATATTTATTTTTTATATGAATTTGGAATTAAAAATTTTCATGAGTAATATTTATGATAAATAGGTTACACATGACATGGATATTTAGATGTAGGATATTCCTAAACCTAGAAACAACCTTTTTACATTAGAAATATGGTTACATTGGGGGAATCTACATACATATTCATAGATTACATTTTTATAATAAAATTATATTAATCATATTGATCTTCAAACACCTATTAAACATGAATTTTTATTAGAGATACTAATTAGAGTGTAATATTCTATGGATTCTATATATTAGTATGTGTGATGATGACATACATTGATTTTGTATTCTAACCTCACTCATTTTATGCATGTTTGATGCATTGTGTGGTGTGATATTTGATTTCATATTACATTATGTGTCTCTTAATATATGTGTCATTGATTTTTCTATGTATATCTCTTACTTTATGTGGCATTATGTGTATATTGTGTGACTCTTACTCTATGTGACATCCATTGTAAATTGTGCAAATCATATTCTATCTATGAATATTACTCTATGTGACTATATGCGCCATTATACATGTTTTATTTATTACTTATGTGTGTAATTGCCATGAAATTTTTTGTGATTATGTGTGGACACATAGAGGATTTCCGTATGAGCTTATCATGTCATGATTCATATCACGCATTATTATTCTTGCATGTTATTATATGATACATGTCATCCATATTATGTGTGTTTATTAATAAAAAAATATACAGTTATCATGATGATGTATATTACTATGTGCCTCATTTATATATCTACATTACATGAAACTTATACGTCTTAAATACATGTTTTATATATGCTCTAACAATATTTTTTTTTACAATGACATAATCTACACATATTAGCATATGTTTTACATCCTTATATATATTTTACATATAAAATGACATATATAACTACTTAATTTTGACATAAATGATTTGTATGATAAATTATTCATCTCAAAAGGGGGGAATCCATAGTGGGCTTTCCTTAGAGACTCAAGCCTCACATATAGATAATTTAAAATTTGAGCACATATTGATTCATATTGGCATAGATTGGCATAGATTATTGTATGTTGACAAATTTTTGGGGCATAGGTGAGACATTTATATGACCATGGGTGAAAATTCATAGATAATATAATATTATGTAAAAATTTATATGACTCAAAATGAATGTATTATTAGATTGAGTTAGATATTAAGTCATTACATTCTCAAATTTACTTAGATGTAATTATTTTTACTTTGATTGAGTGACATATTATGTCATTTCACTTAATTAGACTTAATTAGGTTACACATGCATACTAATATTGAATCTAATTTTTTTTAGTGTATGATTTATAATTACTTATATGTACTTAGGCTTACTCATTTATATTGGAAACTATTTTGGGTTCCATTCTCAAATTATTTTAATGAATTGTGTGGTTGATATTTTTCATGACTTAACTTCTAATCATTTTTGCATATCCAATGAGGTTTGGGGAATATAATGTCCAACCCATGGTTTTGACATTGACATATCCTTTATGAATAATCATCCCATTCTATGATGACTCTATAGGGTATCCTAGTTCACACACCTATACATGTTTTCATTCATTTTTTTAAAAATTACATATATGTAAAATTATTATTTAAAATATTATATCATAAGTATATAATGATTATATCATGTTTCATTACAATTTTTTATATGGATCCATATCAATAATTATGACATACCTAAAGACATCCACTAAAATTTCACTCAAGTACCATATTTATCATTCTATCCTTTTAATATAACACTTGAAATACTACACTAAAATAAGAGCATTTAAACACACATAAACATGTTATTTGATACAATAAAATGTCATTTTAACCAAACCTTAGGATACATATCATGTGTTTACACATATTAGAACTATTCACATTATATCCTAGTTAAGTTGTGGTCTTAGCATTCATAATTAGTTGTATTTCACATACAATATCCCCCTAGTCTATGCTCAAATAGTCCATTATCCTAAGAAAACTATCACCTAACCCAAAATAACTATTTCTTGTATCCTAAATGTTTACAACAATATTCATATGGATCTAGTTACTAAATTCATCCACCTATGCTAAATCCATTTTTTTCTCTTGAAAATCTATTTTACAAAATTTAAACCCTTCCTTAGATTGACCCAAATGTTTTGCATATTGATTTAGAGGGAAATTCCCTGAAGAATAATCTATATAAACATATCAAACCTAATACTATTCCTATCTATCTTTAAAATATCTCTTATTTGGAATCCATCTAACATGCTAAGGAATACATATACACCTCCTTGAGGTAATTCCATAAATCATCCAAATATAACAACCCTTAAAGTAACAACCATCAATGATTGTTATGATAGTCACTCCCTTTATCCAAGTAACCACTAACCCATTTTAGAGAACTAATGATGGATTTACATGATCATAGATCATAATATAATTGAAACAAGATAAGTACTCAATCTTCTCAATCATTTATTTAAATAAAAAGTGAAATAATCAATATTACTCTACCTTTTACATTTATATCTACTTAATTTAGATATATCTTACACAATCTGAGTTAGTATCAAATTTTATATTATTTAGACCACTAAATAAAAAAGTAAGATAAAACTACACCCTATGATTGTGCACATATACATGCCCAAGGATTTATTTACAATCATGAATTAGAAATACATCAAAAAATAATTCATCTTTGAAAGGATTTATAACACATGAGAAGAAACAGTTTAAGTGATATGTATACCCTTGGTTTTGTAGGAAATAAACTATTGATGTGATTTTTGACACACATAATAGTTGATGTGACTATAAAATTATCTAGTTTGAGGGATTGACTAAAGTAATTCCATAGAATAAGTTGAAAAGTGGTCTATTGGAGTACCAGTATGAAAATGACTTGTTATATATTTAGGTCTTACAATCATGTATGAGAGAATCTTATCCAACACCTTATAATATTTAATCAAAATTAAAGTAAATATTAATCAACATAAGGTAACAAAAATAAAAATATCACAATATTTTTAATAAAATTTAATATATTACCTATTTTGAGACCATTTCAATGGGAAATATATTGTGAGTCTTGTTAATAAAGAAAATTTCAAAAGAGTGAGTAAGGTAAGGTGTGAATGATGTTTTGTTTCTTTCATGATTTTTATTAAGCTCTAACTTTATTATAGTCTATTCAATCTCCTTCCTTATGCCTCTAATGGGAGATATTGGTATTTTTACATAGCAACCGACTTTTATTTTATTTTTTTCATTAGTTTTCTCTACTACCCTTTAAAAATTTATTCATGAGGTGTTATTTGTGGATTAATTTTATTATTGTTTTATAGAGGTTAAGAAAAGGATATTATTTAGGAAGTAGTGTCTCACCAATTGAATGATCGTTCTATTATTAAATGTGTGAGATAATTTATTATTTTAAACATCATATTATATTTTTCTCTCTTCCTCCTCTCTTCTTCCCATTCGTGGATCTTCTGTGTTAGCTTTTATTTCCCCCCCTCTCTCTCTCCCCGCCCTTATAAAAAACATTTTTTATTTTTTATTTTTTCCAAAGGTGAGAGCCCAAATTGAAACCCCTGATTTAAAAATAAATAAAGGTGAAAAATATGTTTGAATATAAATGATAACCTATATAGATTGTAAAAATATCAATCAAAGTTCATATACATATCCATGATACTAAAATATAACATGATTGGTATCCCTCAACCCTAATTAAATATAATGTGAGTCTCCAAGTATTTTATTGAAATAGTAAAAAATTACTTAAATATAAGTTCAAAATAGTTATTAAATATAATAAATTGTATAACACATTCACCCCCAAAAAAACTAAATATTTAAAAAACCACACTTAAAAAAATAAATATAGAATATCATATCAAAAATTAATATTCCTCCATAAGAAATTAGAAAACACATAAGTGACATCTTAAGACTCATATAACATGCCACTTTATTATTTATGAGATGGTGAAATTATGAAGTTAAATACTAAACTAAGAATAATAATATTTAAATTCATAACCTATTATAAATAATGATGATATAGTTTTTTAACAGTAATATTATGGTGGGACATAACCTCATCGAATTAACCATAATAAAATTAAAAAGAAACTTGCACACAAAATCAACACTTATAATATTAAATGCACCACAAAGATGGTGATCAATAACACCACTAATATTGGAGTGATTCTAGTGCTCTCATAAACCATCCTACAAAACTTGCTATAGATAAAATTTTACCACCCTATCTACATGAACCTACCACTTAAAATTAATGCCTACAAACTCATCCAAGGTACAAAGGGAAAATACCAAGTATTATTAAGTCAGTGAATGTCATTGTAGATGTATTTATTAACATAATAATAATAATTTAACATATGGAATAGAGTCATAGATGTAATTTAAAACTAAATTAAAAATTCCATTCATACATTACCATTTAAGGCTAAATAATATTCCATAGGTTAAACATATTCATTCAATATATTGTGCTTCATACATCAACATGCATCACTTAAAACATTATACTTTAGATCTTATAATGGCATCAACATATACCAATGTTACACTTCATTTATAAAATACTAATAAGAGTCAAACCCATTACAAATGGAAATGGGGGTTTACATAGATAAAACCCCACCTTTATCTCACTACCAACTCATAAAGCCTAAAATAATTTGTCCATATCATAAAAATATCTTCCCATTATCCTTATTTTTTGATCACCTTTCCTTTCTTTAAGTCCCTTTCCAAAATTGACCAAGTTGTAACCATTTGTGTAACATTCATCCTTCATTCATGGTACATACACAGGTATTATGCATTTTTTATATTTTAATGTGATTCTTCCTTTCCTGTGTGTGTCATTCCTTAGGTAAAATCTTATATTAATCAATGAATCATACCATAGATATTTATGGTTTTGCATGGCCTTAATTATTCAAAATAAGGTCTAATCTATTGTCTAATCTCTCACTTTGGGATGTTTTCATGGACTTATCCTTATGAAAAATTAGGATTCGACATCTCCCAAAACTAACTATTTTATCCATCTTTGGACAAGTGAGTGTTAAACCACCTAAACATTCAATAATTCAAGACTTTGTTGCCAAATTATCCTTTAATATCATTATAATGTCAGATTATGTTCATGACCTAAACCATATGGGTTGTCATGTCCTTAATAAAATTCTACACTTCCTCATGGTTATTAAAAATTTCATTTCCATTTTTTCACATACTATAGCTCTATGAGGTGGATACCAAAGGCCTCCCTTGCAATGTCTTCCTCATCACTAGAATTTAATTGAAATCCTTTCAAGGTTTTGCCTATCTCCTTGCTTTTTTATTTAACTTTTTCTTACTTGCTTCAACCTAATTAAGTATTCTTTGTATCTTATCCTTTTCCCTTATTTTATACATATCAACCTCAAACACTTCATGTTGGAATTTTTTCTTAATATATTTGTATACTGACTATCTAAGATGTTTACTATTTTTTGGAAGAAACATTATGCCACATTTTCCTTATCATGAAAAATGTTAAAGAAAATCTCAAATGCATCAATGTTATTCTCTAATTATTCTTCCTTATTTAAAATATCTTACTACTAAATATACTCTAATTTTTTTACTTTATTTTTATTATGTGAAACTAAAAAAGTGTAAAACTTAGAAATATTCAAATTGTATAAAGTAAAGCAATAAACACTAATTTGAATGTAAAAGGTATAACATGATTCAAAAAAATAAAAATTTTATAAACATAAATGACCTCAAAGAATAAGATATTTTTCATTTTTACTATTTTATGTGGGTTTAAGACTAGAAATAGGTGGAATAAAGGGATGAAAATAGGATCAAGAGTCTCTTAGATCAAGAACTAGATCTTTAGATATGTCTAGACAAATCCTTTAGTATGTAGACACCTAAACCATACTTTATCCTTTGTATTATACCATATTCATCTATGTATACTATTTGTCTCTATTTAAGCACATCACTTTGCTTGCTTATAATCCATTTTTATGTGTGATATAAAAGGTTAGATGTGTTTCCAATAGTTAAAAAATTGAATCCTTCTCTTTGAAACCCTAGGTCCACTTTCAAAACTAAGTTTAGACCTAAATAAGGAAAATAATGATGGGTTGATCTGACCTCAACCACTCAACAATGAATTCCTAAGTATCACCTACATGTATAATAATCTAAATAAGGAATTCAAACTGCATGTAGTTCTCCATGTGAGGTGTATGTGTGCAATTGTGCACATTTAATAAATACACCATGTGATCAAGATTTTGACTCTTAGACTATGGAAACTTTGGCTTAGATTAAGTGATTCATAAGTTGGATATGATATGTGTCTTTTGATTTATTATTTAATTGGGAAATTAAGGGAAGCCCATTTAATGTGATTGTGTTAGAATATGATTTATTGACAATGATAGATAGGGAATATGCTTAGACATATTTTTAAATTTATATGATAATCTTTGGAAACATGTGAAACATAAGAGTCTATCTATGAATATAATTTGAATTTGAAAAATGACCTTTTATTTATGTGGGGAGGAGTTAATCATATTTGTATGCTTATAGATTTTCATATCCATTTGAGTTTGATGAACTTGCCTGAAATATAGGAATACTAATATGAATATCTAGGGGGTCTGAATATGATGATGCATGGGTTAAGAATATACTAAGGGATTATTGTAGGTGACAAATAGAAAATAAGGAAGGTCAGATATATGGAAATCATGTTAATATGAGATAAATGCATATAAGATCAATATGTGCATGTCAAATTCATAGAATTTAGAATTAAGACAAGATTGACATTTAAAAGTTTCCAATACCATATTTTAGTGTCTACCAATGCCCCCTTTTATTCTATTATATAAATTAAATATAATGCTAGAGTAAAAATATAAAGACATGTACCCAAATGTGTACAACACACTTTTTATTTGGGAGGAGGATTTTAGCATACAAATTGATCCAAGCAAACCTATAAGTAACATGCATAATCAATGTCTACATATAAAATTAAATTGAATATTTAAAAAATTAAATAACAAGGAAGGAATACACATGTGAGTGGGTGAACTATGTTTCTCTATGACATGTTGGAGATGATGCTTCCGTATTGAATCATTAGATAATTGTGCTTCCTACTAAAGCATTTGGTGAATTAGAGGTGATCATACCTCAAAGTTTTTACTAAGGAATGGTTGTGGTTTTATAATATGAATTCTCTTACCCTCATGAATATGGAGTAGTGCACCAACCATTGAGAATTGATAACCCTAAACCACACTACTCATTTAACTAATATTTAACTTTAATATAAAATGGGGAAGCTATATATTAGGCTCTCATAGTATTTCTTATGCCATTTAACATCACAAAACCTAAACCACACCACTCTATTAGCTGAATCAATTAATAAAGATGGACTTATAAATCAAAATTATTCATTTATAACTACCCTCAATTTCATAATAAAAAACTTTGATGACATGTATATGCATGATAAATTTTCATGCCATATAATTTAAAATAATTTGTTCTAACATTATATATAATTCTATGAATCTATATCTCATTTTGTCCCAAATATAAAAACTCTAAAAAAAGGTAACTTCTAATCCTATAAAATATGTGCATATGCATTGCATAATTCCCAAAATATACTTGAATATGTAAATATATATCACATATTCTAAACCAAACTAATAATCTAAACCACTCTAAACTCTTTGAATCATGTAATATTTCTAAAATATGAATTTTGAGTTCATGGGGGCTTATAAATTTATGATTAGCCCACTAATATGCCCCCTTTTTTATGTGAAGGGTGTATCCTACAAATTACTCATCTCAAAAAAAATTATTTATTTGCATTATGTTATATAAGAAGATGAAGTCATTTAGAATAATGTGATAACATGTGGAGTATATGTCACCATAATAATGAATATGCCATCAAATCATATGTGAAGTGTATAACATAAGGTATATAAGTGTCATGTCAAGATAGATATATCAATTACCAAATAATAACCATATCTGATACATGTATTGAATAATTAAATACATAACAAGGTGCAGGGTATGAATCATGGAGCCAAAGATAAAACTAAAGGTGTGTGATATGGAACATGACATCACAAACTCAAAAAATTTAGTAGATGATTCTATATTCATTTATCATAAGCATACAATTTCATGACCATGATCCACATAATTAAGCATACACAATAAAATTTAATGTCACATAATTCTAAGGGACACACAAAATAAAATTAGATACTCACAAGGCCAATGGATACACACATTATAAAATTAAAAGTAACAAAAATTCCAAGAGACCAAAGAAAGAGGAACACAATTAAAAACTCAATCAAGAAAAAATTATGATATAAGGCCAAGGGATAATCAAATCCTAATAAATAATTAACTTATGAAATTAAATAACAACAATGAAGCATATAATAAGTTGAACTTATCTACACTATCAATCTATGTCAATGTCATAGCATATAAAGGTAACATATCCATGAAATGAAAAAATTAAAATAATATAAGAAAAATTAAGACATGTAATAAATCAATGTAACTTAACATGAGAAATGTAAAGGTGATAGATATATATAACCTATATTAATGTAACATATGGAATTAGATTCCCATAGTATTGGCATGACACAAGTATATATGAATGTCTTGTATATATGTATCTATGTATCATGTATAACCTTAATGTCTTAAATTTTACTCATAAATACCATGAAATTCATGTGCATCTCAAAATGGATACATAATATTCCAAATGTGTGACAAAAACATATATGAATAGTGTGAACTATGAAACATGTCTTGCTCAGATTTTGATTTTGAATTTTTGAAATGTTTGGAGAAAATGAGATGCTTATGTGTAATATTGATGCATGTGCATGATGTTCAAAGGGTTCCTCAAAATTTTCCTCTTGATTGTAACCAAACAATAATATCTTGTACCCACATTTTATATGATAAAAAATGGGCCCAACCAATTGGGTTTGAAATTACATTTTTTTCCTTGTCTACATTAGTATTATTTTTTGATTTTATTCTAGTACCAAGTCATAAAATTTGAATTCATTATTTAAAACCTTATCTTCATATTCAATCTTTATGTGATATTGATAAAATATGAGATGCTAAATATCCTATATACATTTTTAATTCAATATTTATAACTTGTGTAATCATTTTTCCCAATATTCATTATCCTTGATAATGGTTTTTGAGGAAACACACAAAGGTGGTATATATAATTATAAAGGTAATATTTATTCAATTCCAAAAATAATAAAATAAGGAGTAGAATATATATTTGTAAACACTTGTGTAATATTTCCATAAAGCATACATAATCTGATTAATCCATTCCTCACCATATATGGAAACCATCTCTTAATAATTTAACAATTATTTTATTTGTTTATTTAACTTGTGTTATTCCCATAGCATATATCATGTATTATGATGTGTATCCAACTTGTGTCTATAATAACCTTTAATTAGGTTATTTGATCATTTATATAGCTTCATATTAGTACTAGAGTGTAGATACCCATTTTTGGTTCAAGCATAGTTTCACATTATATTTTTTCATAGCTTTGAAAATATAAAACTTTTGATAGAGAGAGTTAGGCATCTAGTGGCGCATTCTCATATGGAAAATTTTAGTTCTATTTTATTTTATTGATTTATCTAATATTTTATACTTGTTATATTATTCATTATTCCTTTATCCATTGTGTTTATGGATCCCCACCTATATATTAACCATTTATGTGTTTTCATCCCCTAGATACTGCCAACCAGCTCAAGACACTACCATCAATGTTATTGTCCAAGTTAAGAGGTAGTGTCTAACCTTATCTTTTGATAATTTTCTATAGTTTCCACATTTTTCCATTTTATAATCCCTATATGTTTTTTTTTTTAATTATTATTATTTTGCATGCCACTATTATTATAATCCAAAATTAAAAGGTTACTTATATATACAAAGATATGGTATAGTTTATTTCACTAGGCAAGCTTCTCAAATATAATGTACTTTTTATAATTAAAAACTATTAAACCACATTGCATATCAAATTTATATAACTAAAATTATGAGGAATTCCAAAGTCAAATTTCAATTGCATTTCTTGTACCAAGGGTTTCAATATGAGAAAGAACATATAATTACACAATCACCATTACACATACATACATAGGAGGGAGAAATACATTTGATCCTATTCTCTCTTTTGATTATATTCCTATGTATAAACCACTTAACAATAAGAAGGTTGATAGGGTTAGATAAAATCAAGTAATAACCCCTTTTTATTGATTCAAAAGAAGTCAAAGGTAAAGGAGCTAGTATTTTTTTATTATTGACATTATTTTACACATAAGTCGACCTATTATGAAGGACAAAATAGAATTATAGGTGACATTACAGCTTAAGGATAAGTTTTGATAAGTTTTAATGCATGTTTAGGGATGAATAATTGTGTCATTACTTGGATGAATACATCAATGGTAGTCTCCTAAGGCGATAGTAGTGTCTAGGTAGTAAGAATAGTAAAAATGTTGAATGAGCAAAACACAAAGTTGCTTCAGTGATTTGAGACAAATCTATATTACTATTGTAGTTTATAATATAACACCAAATAATATATTCTCTTTTAACCCCATGGTTGTAAAATATTTATTTTATTTATTTCACATGATTGAATATGTTAATTTACAATAAATCAAAATATATTTCTAAAATTTTGATATTACTTGGTTATATTCATATGTTTTATTTACATAGTGTGTTCATGTAATAGACCCATTTTTGTATAAAAAATTATAGTGAACCCATCCTCTATGTTTTAAACCAAAACCTATATTGCATTATGGTTTTTCCTTCCATATTTTTTAATTTTTATTTCTCTATTTATTTTCAAGATACGAATTTATTTCATGGGCATAACTTAAGAAAATTTTCTTCAAATTTTTCACATAAGCCTTGTAATATACTCCTTTTGGTTGTGTCCAAACTTAGAGCCATAACCATGGATATTCATATTTAAAACCCTAATAATACTCACCCTTTATATCTTTTTTTAATTATTACTAATGTGTTGACCAATTTTGCCCACAGGCAAAATTCTGGTCAACTTCTCCCCTGTTGTTTAAGGCCTTTTCATTTTTTGGTTGCATCAGTTCATCAGCCTTGGTTCATGAATTGGTTCAATGCTTCTACAAATTTTAATGGCTTGGTTCAATAGCCTTTGGTTCGTCGGTGTTCAATGGTTGAACCATTGAACTGTTGAACCATTTTTGGTTCAACGGGCTTGGTTCAAAGGCAAAAGTTCAAGTGGATGGTTCAATCCTTGGTTTGAACCATTTTTGGCTCAACGGGCTTGGTTCAAAGGCAAAAGTTCAAGTGGATGGTTCAATCCTTAGTTCAAGTGCCTGGTTCAACACTAAGTTCATCAGCTTCAGTTTATTGGTTCATCGGTGCGCTTAGTTGAACCATTAAACCATTGAACCATTTTGGTTCAATAGCTTGGTTCAACGGGTCTAGTTCAAATGCTTGGTTCAAGGGTATGCCCTTGGCCGAGGGGTAGTTAAAAGGTTCAAGTGCCTTTTTGAAGGGCCAACACTTTAAAAGGGATTCGGGCCGCATAAACCAAGTGCAAGGCAAAGGCCCAGGTAGAATTTCCATGGACTTTCTGTCTGTGGGAAATTGTCCATGGACAAAAGCCCACGGGAAATACACGGAGGCAAAAGGAAGGAAGCAGACCTGTGGAAAATGTACAAAGCTTGGGAGGCTGCCCAAAGGACCTACCAAAGTATACAAGGCAAAAGAGTGCTTGGGAAGGTGCTAAGACTAAAGCAAGCCATGAATAATTAGGAAGGCCCGAAGCCAGCAAGGGATCCGATGATGACCCAGAGGACGTCAAGTTTGACAAAGTGAAATGGCCATTTGTTTTAAAAGTAAAGGAGCACTAACCAGAAGGAGCTCAGAATGTAGTGACCTGCTAGGATGTTTGCCCTAAGGGTTGAAGGAGCTAGAAGAGACAAGATAGGAAAAGGACAAAATCCCAAGTGATAGAGCAGGAGAGTGACAAGGTACAGGAAGGGATGAAGTAGTCCAAGTGGCAAATGGAAGGTGATTTATTACCTGTTAAATCCCCAAATGGTGCAAACAACAAATAACATGGCCCATGCATTTAAAGGGGGAAAAATCTCAATCTATTTGTAGAAAAGAGGTGCAGTCTGTATTTCCACATTAATGCTCGAATGCCAAAGTCAAATTCGGTGGTTATACAACATGGTTCCAACAGGCTTCTTCTAGAAAGATGACATTGGCCATAGTGTTTTCCTCTTCCCAATGAGGGGATGCAATGGGCCAACTGGTCAAAGAAGCACCAAGTTCCCTTCTCCTTTCTTCTCCTATATATTTGTAAACTTGTCATTTGTAAAAAAATCTTCCACATTTTGCTAAGGCATAGCCCTGGCAGAATTTCCACCTGAATCAAACAAAAAGCAATTTTTTACCTACATTTGGATAGATATATTTGAGTATGTCTTGAGTGTTTGTTCTATGTCCAGTCATTATTTTCTTGATGCTCTCATTATTTTCTTGATGCTCTGATAGGAGAAGAGAAGTATTTGAGAAGTGCAAAATAGAGGAAGTTACTACATAAGTGTGCATCTCACAGCACCTTTAGTGATCTCTTTCTTTTTTGTATCTTCCATTAAGGCCTCCCTGCCAGTTTCTAGTGGCCTGGTCCTTCTGCCAAATGTGTAGTGTATGTATGTGTTTGTCTAGTTTTAGAGTGGGTGTGTGAAGGTCACCTTTATTTTGGTGCATCACCTCTTTAGAGTAGTTTGTTTTCCTGCATCTTTCTCCCTTTTCACCCCCCCTTTTTATATCTATATATATATGTATCTTAGCATTTGCTGGAACAAACACAATGCATCAAAGGGAGCTAGACCTTATCTAGAGACTCTCCCCTCTAGCTTCATCAGTCCCATAGGTGAGAGGGGAGTTTCCATGTTACGAGGAGAAGGCAGGAGCTAGGCTTCCTACTAAGGGTGCAATTTCCTATGTCAATAGTTTTGGCACACCTGGTGGGACCAACTGGGATAGGTTTTGTCCAAAGAGTTGAAGAATTTTTGGTGTGTTCTTTAATCAACCAGCCTTTGGAGGCTTTTGCATCAAACAACAATGGCAACTCTGAGTTGAATCTACTGGTTAAGTAGCCTGGTGCCATTTAGAAGTCATTTTTTAGAATTACCTCAAGTAGCTCTCCTAGTTGCCCTGCAACTATAAAAGAGATGGCACTGGAATTGGAGATTAACAGGTTAGAAGAGCAGTACAGATATCAACATGAGCTCATGTATGAAGAGGAGTGTTTGTTTAGGTAAGCACATGCCTTGAAATCCACAAAAGAGGAGCTAGCAAAATGGAGAAATCCATTTTTTCAAGGTAGTCAGTGTTGTGCACCCCTTCCTATTCTAAAAAAATCCCCCTCTTTTGCACCAAATCCTTTCTATTAGATAACACTTGCTCACTCCAGCTCATCAAATACATTCACTCTCAATCCCGTGTGCCTAGCTTTCCAACACTAGAGGGCATCAAAATAACCCCCCATGGAGATGAACCTTCTAAACTCCTTAGATTGTGAATCTTCCATTTGGGGGAGTACCACTAGCCAACACATCTCTCGTGAAACTACTCTTATTCAACATGATGATGCTGGTGATCTCCAAGAAAGGTTCCTTCAAGAAAATATAGCTAGGAGAATTGTAGAGTTGGAGTCCCAAATGAGATTCCTCAACCAATGTGTGGTCAACCTATCTGAACCTAGCTTGTCCACACACCTCCAAGAGAGCTATCAGGCCACACCTGATATTGATGAAGTGCTAACCAAGTGGAAAGAGGAGAATCATTTAATTTTAGCTCAAGGACTACCTCCTCTTCCACATGTTTTTTCCACTTCACCCCTTCTCAAGGAGGACCCTATTTTTCAAGAGGCAGGTGAGAAGCAGAAGATCTAACCTGCAGTTCCCCAAGAGGCTATCATGATTTACAATGAAGGAGAAATCATCATTGATGCTTCTTGTGAAGACCTTATCAGCAATGGAGAAGATGCAGGTCTTACATATATGCAGATGTTCTAGCAATATGAGGAGGAAAAAATGCATGGTGAGCTCTCTTCCCCTCTGTTTGATGAACTTCCTTGCTATTTTGATGATGAGGATGACTACGCTGAGGACCCTAAGTTGGAGGAAAGAAAGGAGAGTTTTTTCTTCCTGGGGGAACACCTTGAAGAAGATATTTTTGAAGCAAGAGGTGATGTTCTGTGGGATGAGCAGTTATTTTGTGAGTCCATTTTAGACATCACTACAGTCACCCTTCTTCAAGAAGGCCAAGAGGAAGTAGAGGATGAGTCTAACAGGATTTTCAATGAGGCAGAAGGAAACAAATTAGACCGTGATACATTGCAGAAGAAATGTGTAGATCAAAGGGCTTATGGTGATGAGCCAGTAGCCATTGATTTCTTGGTGATAAGACCAATATGAAGGACCAAAATTCTAGAGGCCTCTAGGGACAATAAGAGTACATGTATGTTGGAGGCATGTTTGAATCTGATCCACTCAAATTCCAGCCAAACTAGGTGACAAGCAGGAGGAGCAAGTCACCAAATCCCCTTTTCATTTAGCTACTTGCCTAGCACCATAAGTCTTCTTACCAAGAAGGGGACTTAAGAAATTTTCCTTTTGATCTAGGAGGGAGGTGAACATTCTTAGTTAGCTATATATAATAGTTTGTTTTTAGTTGTCTTTCCTGCTTTCCCTAAGTGCAATTTGCACAAGTAGTGTTTTTAGCCTTATGTGTTTTCCCTTTGCATGGGGTAGTTCTGCGTGTTTGATTCTTGAATCTCTTGGGGCTATTGCTAACTTTCATTATAGCTACATCTAACTTCACACCTAATGGACTACAAGGCAACTGGATTCTAAAGCATAGCAGGTATGCTTCCCCTTTGAGTTGCCAATCTGTTGACCAATTTTGCCCACAAGTGAAATTCTGGTCAACTTCTCCCCTATTATTTAAGGCCTTTTCATTTTTTGGTTGCATTAATTCATCAACCTTGGTTCATGAACTGGTTTAATGCTTTTACAAAGTTCAACAGCTTGGTTCAACAGCCTTTGGTTCGTCAGTGTTCAATGGTTGAACCATTGAACCGTTGAACCATTTTTGGTTCAACAGGCTTGGTTCAAAGGCAAAAGTTCAATCAGATGGTTCAATCCTTGGTTTGAACCATTTTTGGTTCAATGGGATTGGTTCAAAGGAAAAAGTTCAAGTGGATGGTTCAATACTTGGTTCAAGCGCCCAGTTTAACACTAAGTTCATTGGCTTTGGTTCATTGGTTCATCAGCACACTTGGTTAAACCATTGAATCATTGAACCATTTTGGTTCAACGGTTTGGTTCAATGGGTCTGGTTCAAACTCTTGGTTCAAGGGTATGCCCTTGGCCGAGGGGTAGTTTAAAGGTTCAAGTGCTTTTCCAAAGCGCTGGCACTTCAAAAGGGATTTGGTTCGCATAAACCAAGTGCAAGGTAAAGGCCCGAGCAGAATTTCCATAGACTTTTTGTCCATGGGAAATTGTTCATGGACAAAAGCCTACGGGAAATACATGGAGGCAAAAGGAAAGAAACAGACCCACAAAAAATGTACAAAGCTCGAGAGGCCATCCAAAGGACCCGCCTAAGTATATAAGGCAAAAGAGTGCCCAAGAAGGTGTTAAGACTAAAGCAAGTCATGAAGAATTAGGAAGGATTAAAGCCAGCAAGGGACCCAATGACGACCCAGAGGACATCAAGTTTGACAAAGTGAAATGTCCATTTGTTTTAAAAGCAAAGGAGCGCTAACCAGAAGGAGCTCAGAATGCAGCGACCTACCAGGATGTTTGCCCAAGGGCCAAAGGATCTAGAAGAGACAAGATAGGAAAAGGACAAAATCCCAGGTGACAGAGCAAGAGAGTGACAGGGTGCAAGAAGGGGCAAAGTAGTCCAAGTGGCAAATGGAAGGTGATTTATTGCCTGTTAAATCCCCAAATGGTGCAAATAGCAAATGGCATGGCCTGCACATTTAAAGGGGGACAAATATCAATCTATTTATAGGAAAGAGGTGCAGTCTATGTTTCCACATTAATGCTCGAATGCCAAAGTCAAATTTAGTGGTTATACAGCATGGTTCCAACAGGCTTCTTATAGAAAGATGACATCGGCCATAGTGTTTTCCTCTTCCCAATGAGGGGATGTGATGGGCCAACTGGTCAAAGAAGCACCAAGTTCCTTTCTCCTTTCTTCTCCTATATATTTGTGAACTTGTCATTTGTAAAAAAATCTTCCACATTTTGCTAAGGCATAGCCCTGGCATAATTTCCACTTGAATCAAATAAAAAGTAGTTTTTTACCTCCATTTGGATAGATATATCCGAGTATGTCTTGAGTGTTTGTTTTGTGTCCAGTCATTGTTTTCTTGATGCTCTCATAGGCTCAGCACCAGCATACCTATTATCTACAAGGTGCCATCTCTGCAGCTGACAGGAGAAGAGCAGTATTTGAGAAGTGCAAAATAGAGGAAGTTACTACATAAGTGTGCATCTCATAGCACCTTTGGTGATCTCTTTCTTTTTTGTATCTTCCATTAAGGCCTCCCTGCCAGTTTCCAACGGCCTGGTCCTTCTGCCAAATGTGTAGTGTATGTATGTGTTTGTCTGGTTTCAAAGTGGGTGTGTGAAGGTCGCCTTTATTTTGGTGCATCACCTCTTTAGAGTAGTTTGTTTTCCTGCATCTTTCTCCCTTTTCACCCCCCCTTTTTATATCTATATATATGTATGTTAGCATTTTTTGGAACAAAAATGATGCATCAAAGGGAGCTATCCCTTATCTAGAGACTCTCCCCTCCAGCTTCACCGGTCCCACAGGCGAGAGGGGAGTTTCCATGTTGCAAGGAGAAGGTAGGAGCTAGGCCTCCTGCTAAGGGTGCAATTTCCTACGTCAACATAATGATAAATACATTTCTTATGATTATCTTATGGCTAAACCAAATTGTAATACACAATCTTAATTTGTAGTAGTTTCTTACAATTATAATAATGAAAATACCAATAAAAAAATATAAATATTGATAAATATGATGAAAATGATATCATGATATATTATTCCCCTTATTATCATGACTGTGATTCCACATATTTCAAATAGGATCGTGAAGAACCTAATTTTATTTTTTCTCCTATATTGTTTATTTTTGATTCTAATGATGAGGTACTTGAGCATTCTAAATATGAAAAAATATTTGAATGTACATTTCCTTTATTCCATAATGAGTTGGTTATAAATAATTAATGTTTATCTTCCTCAAAAAATATTGATAACATTATTGAAATTGAAGATTATGTGCCTCCTTTTGTTCATGCAAATACAAATGGTGAAACTACTTCCCCATCTCTAGATATCAATGATACAAATTCATGTACTAATTCTATCCCCAAAATTTTATGTTGTAAATATGAAAATTAAATTGATATTCAAAATAATGTAGATGCACATACTTTTACACTTCTTTTAATTCAAGATAAACAACATAACATCAAAAGGTTTCCTAATGAAATAATTCCTCAAGTCAAGTAGAAATAATGCAACTCAGAATGTAAATGATAGTTATGATAATGTTCTTTTCTCATATGGAAATGATATATCTAAATTAGAAAATGATATTTCATATTACATCCCTTTCTATTATGAATTCAAAAATGAAGGTGAAACTTGCATTTTTCCGTCCTGTGATGATGTTTCAATTGAAATCAAAAATATTACTCTCTTCATCTTTTACATTTCCACTCAAAAACATATTCTAATTAGAAATAAATCAAATGAAAACACATCTCCTATTCCTATTATATATCATGAAATTCCAAATATTTTATTATATTGCAATGATAGTTGCATTAACCTTTATAACATCCAAAATTATATAATTTATTCTTTAATAATGAATGTTCCTTTAATTAATGTTTTGAAACCATGTGTTGATCCTACCTTAGAATTCAAGGATGATGGTAAAGGTATTGTTATTCTTATGTTTAAAAAGGATGGTAAATTACAACCTATAATCACATCTTCAACCTCTCTACCAATCCCTCCTAGTGACATTATATCTATGATGACTACTGTAGGGGACCTTAAATGGCAATTGACTATTCTTAAGTTTCAAGTATCCTTAAAAGAGGTTGTATTTAATGATATTATATTATAGGACCAACCCCTTACATGAGATGTTTTTTATCATCCCTATCCTTCCAATTTTTTCATGCCTATGTTTTTTTCCTTCAATGGTTAAGGAGATATTTCTAGTCATTTAAAATAATATATAAACTCCTTTAACCATTGGGCTAAAGATGGATGCTTGTTACTTAAATCCTTCAATATAATCTTAGATCAAGAAGTTTTAGATTGGTTGTATATCCTTCCAATGTCTCCTTACCAACATTTAAAAAAATAAGAGATTTATTTTTATTTGATCTCCATAATTATAAATTACCAATCTATGATTGGACCTTTTGAAATCCTTAACTCAAAATGAGGATCAATTTATTCAAGACTATGTTATTATATTTAAGGATATCTTATGTTCTTTGAACTACACCCCCTCAGATTTATAAGTACCATTCCTATTTATTATGGGTATTATTTATCCACTTAGATAAAAATCATTGCATAAGCAATTTACTTATTTATATATTTTATATTGGGATGTGGATTAATATGCACGTGCTTAACCTAAAGGAAAACATGTTACAAATAATTCCTACAAAGCAAAACAATAAACCAAGAAGGGTACACCTCAAATAACTTATTCTAAATCATAAGTACATACCAAATACTATTTCTTTTTACATATATAAATTAAATATTCATACAAAATACATCTTATAGTTAAAACCTATACCTCTACTAAGAAGTAAACAATTGAGTTTGATCAACAAAGAGATAGTCCACATGATATGTTTCATACATGTTAGGATAAATGGTTTATTATTCTTCCTCAAAATTAATACCATACACTTAAAATATTTGAAATGGTGAAAGAAGAAGAATTTTTCACTTACCATGGTAATAATTAACATTGTGACAATGATTTTTTTGCATTAAGGTAAAATATTTCACAAGTTATAGATCGAGGGATCATTGCATTTAAAAAATTAACATTCAGGTATATTTATGTTTATTATTATAGAAGTCATTATAATAGGGTCTATAAATTCTATTCTACTACTTTTAGAGAATGTATGTTCCATCAACCTTTGTAGAAGTCAACCAATAGAAGAAGTTATTCTAGTGTACCCTCTACTATAAATGATCTTTCCCAAACTGAACCTATCAAGGAGACATTGGTTGATCGAGATCTCACTATAGAGACATGAGGAAGAGGCATTGATATAAATTTTAGAGATCCTAATTTTATTTATATACAACATATTTAGGCACTAAAACTAGTACACATAGATACAAATAAAATAGATACATGTGATACTACCACAAATACATCATCCACAATGTTATAACTAAATGAAAAAACCAAGTTACCATTTGATCATTCTAGTCAATATTTCTTGTTCCCAATAGAATTACATTGTGTACAATTATTATATCAGTATCACTAAATAAAAAAATTAAAATAATTTTGAATATGTTATCACAAGTGCATATATAAAAACCAAATGTCACTTACATAAAGGAAAAAACCAAAGCTTTTTAAGTAATAATAAATAACATTACACATCCATTTTAGACCAAATGTATCAAATAAATGTCATTATATATTTATCAAAAGTGATTCAAATATTTATAAAATAACTAACTTTAATTATAAGTAGGAGCATATCCCTAGGTGTGTACGAGTCATCATCACTCTATCTCAAAAAAATTCACATCCCTAGATATGTAAGATCCTAAATCCTACTGAGGCCCATGAGATTGGGATCACTCCCAAGTCTCTTCTCTAGTGATCATAATTAATGAAGTGTTTAGTCATGATATTTGCATCAAGAATCATAGCAATCAACCAAACCTACACAATATCAGTTGAGCTTCGTTATGGGATGTCTCATCTATCCAAACCTTCACACAAGTCATCACGCTTAGTGGTTAATATATTATAGACCACCACTACTCTAGCCATATGATCAAATAAGGGTGCATGAGTACCTATAATTTCCATAAAATATATCTACAAAACCATTCCCAAGTATATTCATGGGGCACACTCTATGTCAAGTCCTATAATACATGATCTACCATCAAGGATCACTCTTGATTACCTACAACCAATACATAAAAATACCAAATCAGATATATTTTTCATATAACACTATTTTATGTGTAATTATTATTTATATAACACTCTTTGATCTGTAATCAGTAAAAAAAAATATTAATATACTCACATGTGGATCTAATATTAGCCTCTTCTAAAGGATATGGACCTATGGGAGTTATAGTATATCTATCTCCACCATTTCCACCCTATTATATAGGTATTTCACCATGTGCAAAACAATCATTAGAAATAATAATGGCCATTGGGGCTTTTACCAACACTACTTATATGCATCCATGTATACATCATCATAACCCATGACCAATAGAATAATTGTATCTCTCTTTCAAAGAGGAAAAGGGGATAAATATGATGCCTTAGGGGTGGGTCTATCATTTGGCATATGTCCAGCTCTCACCATGTGATGCCATCAATATGGATATGAATGAACCCCTTTCTCAATACCAAACTAAAATAATACACAATCATACTAAATTTTATCATACACCTTATGAAGTGGATCAACTAACCACATAATATAAAAAATGTGACACAACTCCTGTGCATCCTTGGTCCACCATAAAAATGTCTTGTATGGATGCCATATGATATGACTTGGTGTCAATCGATCTAATATCATCTGATATTCAGTGGTATTATGTGATCTACCATCATGAAACACCCATCATGATACAAAAACCTTATGATGGGCCCACCCTACTATAGGTCCACCAACTAAACACACAACTAAAATTTTCTCATACACCCATACATGAAATCATGTATGAGTGCCTAACCCACCACCCCATGTCTCCAAGAAAAATATATAGAAATCCCTACATAATTTGACTACCATTTTACTCCTCAAATAAAATATCACTCCATGTTATTCAAAATGATAAATAATGTAATAGATATAATAGGATATTTATACCCCACCACCATTAACTACTATGACATAATCTAGTAAAAAACAAATAAAAATTTGTAGTTATGGAACATCAACTCTAATAATCATATCCATATGAATAATAATGATTATATTTACATCTATTGATAGTTGCCTAGCAAAGTATATATGTGATCTCAAAATTTAGTCAATGTTAGCCTTGCTAGAGATCTATGCCATATCACTTGAACTAGGCAATTGTGAAATATGGCACATGTTATCCAAAGTAATAGTCATCTCCCTTGTAGGAAGATAAAAAGTGTAAGTGTTAGCATTCCACCTATTAGATAATGTTTTCATGATATAGATATCATATGGGACCTATCCTAGATGGGGCACATGCCTCAATCCTACCTAATCAATAATAACCCAATAAATGCCATCAAAACCAATCTCAAAAAGCATAAAAACATGTTTACCATGAAAAAACTCACAGATATGTACATCATTCTACACACATAAGCAATTAAAAGTAAGTATTAATCAACAAATTCAAAAAATTTAAAACATGCTTCAAGTCTAAAATTTTAAAAATAAAAATACCAAACTATTAAAAAAAATCTTATATACTAGCTCCTCAAGGTTTTGTCTTCCTAAGGCATCTTGAAGTAGCTCAAATCACATTGGTTACACAAATTATCCATAAGGCATTTTAAAAATCACTCCAATGGACAAATTTTTGAAAGTTCAAAATGAATAACAAATGAAAATGTATTTTCAAAACTCATTATATAGTCATTGATTTTTCAACTATCACAACATCAAAGCAACATATCTTGAGCATCATTTATCAAAATCCAAAACCAAAGGTTGTGTTGATATCCATGCAATTATCCCTTCCATATTGTACCAACTTCATAAATACTTTTTGAAAATATAAAATTGCCTATTTTTTTATCCAACCCAAGAATCATTAAAATTTTGATTACCTAAAATATGTTTCTCTATCCTAAATTTTGAAATTACTGAAATTACTGAGGCATATTACTGGTATGTAATTAAATTTTATATGCTTGATTTATGTACGTTATATCTATATCATGATTTTATTATTTGGTGACTACCATATTTTATTACCCTCACCTCAAAAGGGGGAATATTAGTGTGGAAATTTTGTAAAGGTATGACCTCCACATTTACACTATTTCCATATTTTAGTGGGGGCATGTCATAAAGTCATGACCTCCACACTTACATAGTTATCAGATTCTATAGATTCTCACTACAATTTACATGATTCAGATGTATATTTAGATTATAATCATATACATTGGCACTAATTTTCATAGATTTGGTATATATTCTTTTTAGATTTATAGTAATTTTACTATACATAAATTATAGATTAAAAAACACATTTTTGACCCCATATATGACATGGGGAGAATGAATAGATTTCATTCCTTCTATTATTTACCAAATAAAATGATTCATCTTCTAGATTCACTAGATTACATATATAAAATATTTCACTAGGATGCATTGATTATAGTAGGAAGTAATATTGATGAACTTTATCTATCTTTAGCAATTGGTTATATTTATAGGATGAGCTTGATTAAATCACTCCCCCTCACAAGACCTATAGGATGATCTTATAATTTGATCATTTTAGTGTCCAAGGTCAACAGTAGTGTCCAACCTTATAATTTGATCATTTTACATTGTTTCTACTTTATGACCATTTAAAAACCCTATATGTTTATTATTTTGTTAGATTCTACACACCACTAAGTTTTAATTAAAAATCAAAAGGTTCCCTATATATATATATATATATATAAATCTGTGGTGCATTTTATTTCACTCAGTAAGATTATCAATCAGCATGTACTTTATTTTATTAAGAAGATATTAAATTGCATCACATATCAAATTTATATAACTAAAATTCTAAGGTATTCCAAAGTCAATTTTTACTTTCATTTATTGTACCAAGGTTCATAATAGGAGAAAGAGCATATAATTACATAATCACCATTACACACACATACCTAAGAGGGAGAATTATATGTGAGTTTGAGGCCCTCTTGGAGTATATGGATATGTAGAAAACACTTAACAACATCAGTGTGTCTAGGGTTAATTCATCTCAAGTGCTAACCCATTTTTTTTAGTCTAAGATGTTAAATTCAAAGGATCTAGGGTTTTTACTCATTCACTATATTGTACACATAATTATACCTATTCTGGAGGAAAAAACAAACTTGTAGGTAATGTCATAGCTCCAAGAGAAGTCTTGATTAGTTATAATGCATATTTAGGGCTGGATAGTTATTTCAATACTTGGACACCTACATTGGCATTAGTGTCTTGAGGTGATGATAGTGTCTATGTAGTAGGAATAGTCAAAACATAAAATGAACAAAACACAAAGCCTCTTCACTACTATGAGATGAATTTAGATCACTATCTAGTTCATAATACAAAACTAAATAATATATTCTCTCTTTACCCTTTGGTTGTACAATATTTGTGGTATTTATTTCACATGCTTGAATAAGTTAATTTCTAATAAATCATCATATATTGCTCAAACATGAATATTACTTGGTTGCATTCAAATGTTTTATTTACTTAGCATATTCATTTAATAGATCCATTTTATATAAACAATTCTGGCAAAATCATCTTCTTCATTTGAACTAAACCTATATTGCATTATGGTTTCTCATTCCATAAAAGTTTACTCTGAAATTTTTATATTTATTTTCTAGATCTGAATTTATTTCTTGGGCATAGCTTAAAGAGTGCTTCTTCACATTTTCCCCTAATACTTGTATTATCTCTATTTTTCATTTTTTTCAAAATTAGATCCCTAATCATGGATTCTCATATTAAAAACCCTAATAATCCTCACACATTAAATATTTTTTCTAATCTTCTTGATGATTAGTACATTACTTATGAATATCTTATGGAAAAAAAATTGTAATATACAATATACCTTTGTATAAGCTTATTAAATTACAATAATGAAAATACCAATAATGAAGATGAAAATATCGATGAATATGGTGAAATTGTTATCATGATTTATTATTCCCCTTATGATTACGATCGCGATTCCACATCTTTTGAAGAGGATTGTGAAGAACATAATTTCCCTTTTCTCCTACATTATGTATTTTGTATTCTAATAATGAGGTACTTGAGCATTCTAAATATGAACCAATATTTGAATATACATATTATTTATTCCATGATGATTTTGTTACAAGTAATGAATCTTTAATTTCTTTGAAAAATCTATAAAATAATTTTCAAATTTAATATTCTATGCCTTCTTTAGTTCTTACAAATACAAATGGTGAAACTACTTCCCTATCTATAGATCTCAATGACACAATTGCATGTAATACTAGTAAAATTTTCCTTTTAAGTTGGAAAGATGAAAATGATAATGCTATTAAAAATAATGTACATGATTGCTCCTATATCCTTCATCCAATTCAAGATAAACAAGATAACATCTTTGTAAAAGGTTTCCTAATAAAGGAATTTCCTAATTCAAGTATCAATAATGCAACTCAAGATGCAAATTATAGTTATGCTAATGTTACTTTCTAATATGATAATGATGTCTCTAAATTATAAAGTGATATTTCATCTTCTATAATTTTTTATGGTGAATTCAAAAATGAAGGTGAAAATTGATTTTTTCTTCTTGTGATGATGTTTCAAACAAAATATAAAATATTCATATCTCTCCCTCTTTGACATTTTATTCTAAGAGCCATGTTCAAATTGTAAATAAATAAAGTGAAACCACACATCCTATTCCTATTGTATATCATAAAATTATAAATAATATAGCATCTTGGAATGATAGTGGCAATAAGCTTCATAACATCCAAAATGATATACTTGCTTCTTTATCAATGAATGTTATTTTACCTAATGTTTCTAAACCATGTGTTAATCCTACCTCAAAATTCAAGGATGGTGGTAAATATCATATTATTCCTATGTTTCATATGGATGGTAAATTAGAACCTATAATCACCTCTTAGACCTCTCTACTAATCCCTCTTAATGACATTCTATCTATGATGACTATTGTAGGGGAGCTTAAATGACAAATGACTATTCTCAAGTTTCAATTTTCCTCCCATGAGGCTACATTTAATGATAATATCTTAGAGGACAAACCCATTACATGAGATTTTTTGTATCATCCCTATCCTTCCAATTTTTCATATCTATGTTTTACTCATTTGATGGTCAAGGATATCCTGCTAGTCATTTAAAATAATAAATACACTCATTTGACCATTGGGATAAAGATGAATGCTTATTACTTAAATCCTTCCATATAAGTTTATCTGAAGAAGCTCTATATAGGTTCTATATCTTTCCAAATGGTTCATTACCAACCTTTAAAAATATTGAAGATGTATTTTTATCTAATTTATATTAGTATAAATTACCAAAGCTGCCATTGGACCATTTGGAATACTTAACTCAAAATGAGGATGAATCTATTCAAGATTATGTTATCATATTTAAGGATATATTGTATTATTTGAACTACAACCCCTCATATTTAGAAGTAAAATTACTATTTAGTAGGGTTCTTATTTCTCCACATTGAGAAATATCATTAAATAATCCCTTTACTTATTTTAATATTTTATATTGGGATATGCATAAATATGCATGTGCCCTTATAAATAGAAATACCAAATCACTTATTTATTCACCTAAAGGAAAACATGCTACAAATAATTCTTAAAAATTGAAACAACAAACTAAGAAGGATCATAATCCACCTCAAATAACTTATAATAAATCGACATTACATCTAAGGACCAAGCAGTAAAATTTTTACATAAAGGAAAGAAATATACGTACAAAATACCTCCTACAATTAAAACCTATACCTATAATAAGAAGAAACCACTTTAGTTTGATAATTGAGGACATAGACAACATGATATATTGCATACACTATTGGATAAATGGTTGATTACTCTTCCTCAAAATTACTACTATCTACCACATAGATTTGAAAATTTGAAAATACAATCCTTTTTCACTTACCATGGTATTAGTATAAATCATGACTTTGATTATTTTGCATTAAGGAAAAATATTTCACAACTTGTAGATTGAGGGATCATTTACTTTTTAGAAAGACACATCAAGGTCTCTTTCCCATAATTCTTCTATAGGTCATTATAATAGGGTCAAGACATCCCCTTTCGATCCTTTTCAAGAACATATGGTCCATCAAGATTCACAAAATTCAACCACTAGAGGATGTCCTTTTACTAGTATACCATCTACTATGACTGATATTTCCCACACTGATCCAACCAAGGAACCATTGGTTGATCAAGCTCTCTATAGATGGAAAAACAAAAGAGACATTGATCCAAATTTGATGGACCCTACTCATATATATATATATATATATATATATATATATATATATATATATATATATATATATTCCAACCAATGGTTCCTTGGTTAGATCAGTTTGGGAAATATCAGTCATAGTAGATGGTATACTAGTAAAAGGACATCCTCTAGTGGTTGAATTTTGTGAATCTTATATACACACACACACACACACACACACACACACACACACACACACACACATGTATATATATACATATATATACATACATACATACACACACATAGATGTGTGTGTGTGTGTGTGTGTGTGTGTGTGTGTGTGTGTGTGTGTGTGTGTGTGTGTGTGTGTGTGTGTGTGTGTGTGTGTGTGTGTGTGTGTGTGTGTGTGTGTGTGTGTGTGTGTGTGTGTGTGTGTGTGTGTGTGTGTGTGTGTGTGAAAATAATATTTGGGTACCAAAAACATCACACATAAATACATATAAAACATGTGAACATGATTTGATCATTACATTTAAGGTTTATTATTCCTAACCAGATTCCATTACGTATGATGATTTCCTCAATATTACTGAATAAATAATTTAAAATAATTACCAATATTTTATCACAAGTGTATATATCAAAACCAAATGTCTCATACACAAAGCAAAAAATTAATGATTTCTAAGTAATAGGCAATAAACGTACACATTATTTTTAGACAAAATATAAAAAAGAAGCATCATCTCATATATATCAAAATTGAGTTAATGTTTATAAAATAAGAAACATAAATCACAAGTAGAGGACATATCCCCAGGTGTGTACGAGTCATCATCACTATCTATCTCCATAAATATTGCTAAAACAATCAATGTCTGAGTGGTTATTATTAACCCTTGGATTACATTAGTAAGTAATTAAATAAATAATAATATATTATTTATTTACTCTAGGTGTAAACTTTCAAAAAATAAATAATCTTATTATAGTTATTTAATATTTACCAAATGTTTATTAATTAGATTTATCGAGGTGGATGGACCTACTATTTTCACAATGGTCACATCCCCTCGTGAATCATTATAAATAGGGTTTTAACCCTATTGTATAATATCTCTCAAAAACAAAAATATTCCAGTATTCTTGCATATGGTAAATACTTGTCTGAGACCAACTTGTGAAGAATTTATTTAAGGAGTGAGGTGAAGAAGATTTGATGTATTGAGGTTATTATTGTTTCTCACTATTGAATATCACTTTACTATGTTTTTTACCTCTTTGAGGTTTTTCCCAAGATAAATACATGTGTTGTGTTTTATTGATTTGGGCTCATTATGTTATGCTTTTTTCATTTAATCTCTTCTAGATTTTTTCTTATTACATTTATATATTTTAACATGTTTATCTAATATTTTGTATGATTTTGGAGATATATTTAAAAGAAATTACTTAGGAGATAATTCATTTTTATAAGCAACTAAACATGGAAAACCAAAATTTTCAAATGTTGTTATTAATGATGTTTTCTATGTACCTAAGCTTAAAAAAAAATTCTATCTTGTTCTCAACTTACTAATGATAATTTCATTGTAACATTGCTTAAATATAGTCAGTCCATTAAAAATCAATCTAGTTTTTTGATTGTTGAAGGTATTCAAAAGAATGGTTTATATATCTTCTCTCCTTCTTCTACATGTTTACTTTCATCACATAATAAGAATGAATCTTATTTATGGCATGAAATATTATGACATGTTAATTTTGGAAGTTTACATGATATGTCTAAAACAATTTTGTTGTTGAACTTCCTTCTATCCCCTCTCATGATGGAACTTATGAGGGTTGCTTACGTGGTAAGCAACATACTAACCTATTTCACAAGACTCATGATATGAATTCCTCACATCTTTTATAATTAATTCATAGTGATGTTATAGGTCCTTTATAAGTTACTTCTCTTAATGGTTCATTATATACTATTACATTTATTGATGATTATACTAGAATGATCTAGTCTTATTTTATTAAAAATAAATTTGATGTTTTTTTTTTAAATTTAAATAATTTAAAGCTTATATTGAAAATGCATATGATTTGTCTATTAAGAGATTAATAATTGATAATGGTGGTGAATATGTTAGTAAAGAGTTTCATTATTTTTGAATTATTTGTGGTATTAAAAAGGAATTAACATCTCCCTATTCCCCTCAACAAAATGGTATTGATAAAAGGAAAAATCACACCACCATAGAAATGGCTAGAACAACGTTACAATATGAAAATGTTCCTAAGTTCTTATGGACTAAATCCATGAACACTATTATTCATATTTTGAATAGAGTCCCTACCAAAGCCTTTCATCTTTCTACCCCTTTAGAAATGTGGACTAAGAAGAAACCTAGTGTGGTTCATCTTAAGATTTTTGGCAGTTCTGCTTCTATCTTTGTCCCTAAATTTAAAAGGAAGAATCTTGAACCTACTTTCTATTCTTGCATTTTTTTAGGATATGGAGGTAAGAATAAATGTTTAAGAGTATATGATCCCTCTAAATGTTAGATCATTAAGAATAAGAATGTTCTTTTTCTTGAAAAATATTTTTGTGAGTCCTTTGTGGATCCTCCTTAGTGTTCTCTTGATGAATTTGACTCTCATGTTTCTCCTTGTGATGAAATGGAAGCCCTTGAGGAAGTTGATTTATGGATAACTTAGAGTTTGAAGAACCCCTCGAGTTTCATATTCAATCTAAAAGACCTAAATAGGTAGAATCCTTAATTTAATCTTTTAATGTTGATAATATTAATAAATTAACTAGAATTAAACATTCTTATTATTCACTAATGACTATGTATGAGTGTGAACCTAAATCTTTTGAGGAAGCCACTCAAGATGATAAATGGAATGTTGTTATGCAAGCTGAATTCAATGCCTTAATTAAAAATTAGACTTGGAATCTTGTCCCTCCTCCACCTAAAAGGAATATTGTCCATTGTAGGTGGCTTTATAAGATCAAATATAATTCAATTGGTAAAATTGACAAGTTTAAATCTAGATTAGTTGCTCATAGGTTTACTAAAAAACCTACGATTGACTATGTTGAAACCTTTGCTCCTGTATCAAAAATGAGTACTATTAGACTTCTTATTACACTTATAGCTCAAAATGGATGAGTTATCCACCAAATGGATGTCAATAATACATTTATAAATGGTGATTTATAAGAAGAAATATACATGACTCAACCTAAAGTTTTCAGTGACCCTAATATAGAACATTATATATGTAAATTAAAGAAATCTTTATATGGACTAAAATAAGCTCTTCGAGCTTGGTATTCTAATATTACTTATTTTTTCAAAGAATTAAGTTTTTTTAATTTCTATTCAAATAATGATCTCTTTGTTAAATTTTAAAATGGTCATTTGATTCTAATTATATTATATGTCGATGATTTGTTGATTATTGGTGATCTAACTCGTTTAATTCATAAATATAAGGATAAACGAAGTCAAATGTTTGAAATGACTGATTTAGGCATTACACATTATTTTGTAGGAATGGATATATTTCAAGATATAAATTTAATTATTGTATCATAATATCAGTATGCACATAATCTTCTTATTAAGTTTAACATGCTTGATTGTAAATCTACCACTACTCCTATTGAAGTTGGTATTAAACTTGATCTTAAACCTTCATGTAAAAATCTAACCCTAATTTTTATAGATAGATTATTGAAAATTCAATTTATCTAACCATTACTAGGCCAGATATTTCATATGTTGTCAATATTGCTTATAGATTTATGCAGGATCCTTATTCGGATAATTGGAAATTAGCTAAACATATTTTTATATATATCAAAAAAACAATTAATTATGGTTTATTTTATTCTTCCATTGATAATTATAAATTAAATGTTTATTGTGATGTAGACCATGATGGTGATACTTTAGATCACAAATCTACTTCTATATATGTGTTTAAGTTTGGTGTAGGTGTTATCACTTGGAGCATCAAGAAGAAACTTACTGACTCTCTCTTCTACATACGTAGAGTACAAAAGTGATATAGAAGTTGCTAAATAAGCCATGTGTCTATGAAGGCTATTGGAAGAAATTTATTTGGATGTTTTTTAGAGTACCATCCTTCATTGTGATAACCAAAGTTGTTTAGCTATGGCAAAAAATTTAGTGTAACACCAAAGAACTAACATATTGAAGTTAACACGTATTTTATTTGAGAGAAAGTTTTCAATGGTGATATTAATCTATAGTTATATCTTATAGATGAACAAGTTTTAGATATTTTCACAAAACTACTTGGTGCTACCAAGAATTGTTAGTTTCATGTAATGTTGGGCCTCTTGGAGTTGCCATTGAGGGGGAGTGTGCATGACAGTTCCACTTCCTAATGGCCATGTGTTTCTTCTTCTTATTCATCTTCTTATTCTCTATACTTATTCTCATTTTTAAAGCATTATAAAAACTTCATGTGAAATTTATTTGATTTAATTAAAATTCATGTGGAAGTTTTACTTGTGTACCCTAATACATTTTAAAGCATAATTTGTAGGGGAGGTCCTTATGCTATAAAATGCTCCAAATCTACGTAGTGATTATTCATGAGAAACAATGAAATGTAATATCAAAATCATGCTATCCTAAACTTACTTTTGAGTAGTTTATGGATTATAATACATTTTCTTTCAAAAGGTGACTTTTGGCATGATGAAGGTTTTTAAATCCTTTAAATTTTGCACACAGTATAATTCCTTTATGGTGACTATGGCTTTTATCCCCACTTAGCATTAAGGGAGAATGTTAAAAAAATTAATGTCTAAGTAGTTATTATTAACTCTTGGCTTACATTGGTAAGTAATTAAATAAAAAATAATATATTATTTATTTACCTGAGGTGTAAACTTCAGGAAAATAAATAATCTTATTATAGTTATTTAATATTTACCAATTATTTATTAATTGTATTTATCAGGGTGGATAGATCCATTATTTTCACAATGGTCATATCCCCTCATGAATCATTATAAATAGGGTTTTACCCCTATTGTATAATATCTCTCAAACACAAAAATATTCAAGTAAACCTGTGTGTGAGAAATACTTGTCTGAGACATACTTGTGAAGAATTCATCTAAGGAGTGAGATGAAAATGATTTGATGTATTCAGGTTATTATTGTTTCTCAATATTGAATATCACTTTGCTAGGTTTTTTAACTCTTTAAGGCTTTTCCTAGGATAAATACATGTGTTGTGTTTTGTTGATTTGGGCTCATTATGTTATGCTTTGCTCATTAAATCTCTTATATATCCATGCTTATTAATTTATATATTTTCATAAATCTCATATCCATAGATGTGGAAACTTTTAAATCCTACCTAGGACACATAAGATTAATATAACTCTTGTAGTATGTCTCTAGTGATCTTATTCGATGTAGTGTCTAGTCATGCTCTCGATGTTGCTCATCATAATAATCAATCAAAACTTGTATAATATCAATTGTACTCAATTATGGGATATCTCAATTATCCATCTCTACACATAAGTTATAAGGAGAATTGTCCAATGTAATGTTATATGTTATTAATATGAATTTCAATGTTATTATAAATATGGTAATTATTGTTTGATTTCTTCAAATATTAATAAATGTTTAATAAAAATTTGTAAACAATAAAATATTTTATATATTTATATTATTTAAATATTTATAAAATAAATTAAATTCAAATTAAGAATATATTAATAAATAAACCATTCAAATGAAAAATACACTATAGGAAGAATATAAATAAATGAAACATTAAATTCATACCTAAAGGGATCCTGAATTGATCTGTAATTGACAGTCAATCACCTTCCTGAATGTTTCTTACAAAATCATTACCAAAGCTCTAGGGTTTTTGTTGCATAATCTATTATCGTACATCATTCACCTTGACCAAACAAGATTCATCAGAAGTAGATATATATTAGACAATATCATTGCAGTTTGGGAAGGAATGGACTAGGGTAGAAGGTCTAAGCAACAAGCTATGTTCATAAAAATTGACATTGAAAAATCTTATGACCGTATTGAGTGGCCTTTCATCCTAGCATGCTTAAAGCCCTAAGATTTGGACCTAATTTCATTCAGACCATCTAGATGCTTTTGTTTAGATACCTTGGTCATCCTCTCCATTAATGAAGTCACTTCTGAGTAATTTGGTTTATTTCGGTCTATTTGACAAAGATGCCCTTTGGCACCTACCCTATATGTGCTTGTAGCTAAGGGTTTTGGATATCTTCTTAGCAATGCCCAAGCTAGGGGCCTTGTTAAAGGAATATATCTCCCTCTAGATAAATAAAACCCTAAACAATTTATGTAACTGCCGAATGGTCACTTTACTAATGATTATTTCCTTACTATTATTGAAGATGAGGATAATGTGGAAAACGCCTTGCAATGTCTCAACACCTTCTACCTTACCTCTGGATCAAGCATCCAATGTAAAAAAACTCATTACTACAATCAATCATACCTCCCCCCATCGACATGTGCTACCAAATATGGATAGACCTAGCTTCAAATCTAAGGTCTACCCAAAAGGCAATTATATTATAATGACTAAGACATTTTTGGTCCCTATTTTGGCATGGAATTTCAACCTTTTGGGAGAGTTATTTAGGCCCTCCCACTCTCATTCACAAATTTTGGATTGACCTCATGTTGTGGGTATCTTGTAGTGATGTTGAAACTCTAGAAAAGGCTGACTTCCTCTTAGTAGATCACCAAACTAGTGATTCTACTTGGAAAATGAATAGAAAGGAGGTATAAGGTAACTAAGATAGATATAATGTTGATAAACCAAATGTATTGAGACTCACATAATCATAAAATAAACACTAATGTAACATAAGACAATCCTTTCTCACACAATCTCATAAACTAAGTTAATTTGCATAAGTATTTCATAAACTAGGCTCACCAAGAAATGAATGAAGCAAAGAGGAATTCTAATATTCACACTAAGTATCCATTAATGGTAGAAAGATATTGATTTAAAACCTACAAATAACTTTAAAACACCTAAAAATAGGCAAGAAAGAAGGATAAAAGACATGGAAGGACACTTCTCCATAAGGCCATCATGCACAATCCTTTGACAATGAGATAGTTTAACTCAAAATATAATAATAACAAGGTAGGCCCTATCAGTAACATAACCAAAGGCCTCCCTATCAAGGTTTCAAATAAAATATACCTCCTTATTAGTCATAAGGAGCCAAAGTGCCAACTAAAACATATGCATCTTTTGATCCTAATGCATCTTTTAAGTTTAAAATCCATTATTCCAATTCCTACTCAAAACAACTTGATGCAAGATTTGGTTTGGCATCCATTTGATCCCAATGATACTCAAAACCAAGCCTTGGCATCCTAGAACATTACTATGCCACAAATATCACAAGAGCATTTTCTTCAAAAAATTTAATATCAAGAGACTAATTTGGCACCCTAAGGAGAGACTCAACATGACAAAAGGTAACCTAATGCCATTAAGGTAAAGTGGCAAATGGATGATCAGGGTATATTTAATCAAATTGGTGAGACTAGCAATATCAGTGGTCAAGTGGAAGCTCAAACTAGAGTTAAAAAAAGAGTTGTTAAGGAAGCCCAAGATGTGAGCAATGCTTCTAGTGCTCCTAATATTATTCCCAAGAGTTTCAAATATTAACTTGTTGTCCCTATAACACAAAAAAATCAATATATAGAGGGTGGAAAGATCCCTCAAATACCTTTGTTAGAGAACAACCAGTAGTTCACAAGGTGTAGCCAAAGGTTAGTGGAGATTAATTCAACATAATAGATCAGATGAAAAATTCCAATGTTAGCATTAGCATGTGGGATTCCCTTACTATTATAGTATAAAAAGATATGCTTATCTAAGATCTTTTAGCTCTCAAGGTGTCTCCAAAACCAGTTGAGAAATAAGGTATTGTCTTAGCTAATTTAAATCAACCAATCAATCAATAAGATAAATAGGTACATAACATGAGAAACATGGATAAAACTAATTCCAAATCAAACAAAACTCAACCTCCAAGCAAGATAATAATAATTTAATGTTGGGCCTCTCAGAGTTGCCATTGAGGGGGAGTGTGCATGACAATTCCACTTCCTAATGGCCATGTGTTTCTTCTTCTTCTTCTTCTTCTTCTCTATACTTATTCTTATTTGTAAAGAATTATAAAAACTTCATGTGAAAGTTATTTTATTTAATTAAAATTCATGTGGAAGTTTTACTTGTGTACCCTAATACATTTTAAAGCATAATTTGTAAGGGAGGTCCTTATGTTATAAAATGCTCCAAATCTGCTTAGTGATTATTCATGAGAAATAGTGAAATGTAATATCACAATCATGCTATCCTAAACTTACTTTTGAGTAGTTTATGGATTATAATTCATTTTCTTTCAAAAGGTGACTTTTGGCATGATGAAGGTTTTTAAATCCTTTAAATTTTGCACATAGTATAATTCCTTTATGATGACTATGTCTTTTATCCCCACTTAGCATTAAGGGATAATGTTAAAAAAATTAATGTCTAAGTAGTTATTATTAACTCTTGGCTTACATTGGTAAGTAATTAAATAAAAAATAATATATTATTTATTTACCTTAGGTGTAAACTTTAGGAAAATAAATAATCTTATTATAGTTATTTAATATTTACCAATTGTTTATTAATTGTATTTATCAGGGTGGATAGATCCGTTATTTTCACAATGGTCACATCCCCTCATGAATCATTATAAATAGGGTTTTACCCCTATTGTATAATATCTCTCAAACACAAAAATATTCAAGTAAACCTATGTGTGAGAAATACTTGTCCGAGACATACTTGTGAAGAATTCATCTAAGGAGTGAGATGAAGAATGATCTGATGTATTTGGGTTATTATTGTTTCTCAATATTGAATATCACTTTGCTAGGTTTTTTAAATCTTTAAGGCTTTTCCTAGGATAAATACATGTGTTGTGTTTTGTTGATCTGGGCTCATTATGTTATGCTTTGCTCATTAAATCTATTCTATATCCATGCTTATTACATTTATATATTTTCATAAATCTCACATCCATAGATGTGAAAACTTTTAAATCCTACCTAGGACACATAAGATTAATATAACTCTTGTAGTATGTCTCTAGTGATCTTATCTGATGTAGTGTCTAGTCATGCTCTCGATGTAGCTCATCATAATAATCAATCAAAACTTGTATAATATCAATTGTACTCCATTATGGGATCTCTCATTTATCCATCTTTGCACATAAGTTATCATTCTTGGTGGCAATTTTATGATATGCCACTACTACTTTGGCCATAGGATTAAATAGGGGCCCATTATCACTCATAATATACCTAAATCTATGTACAAAAATATCCCCAACTAAGTCCAATGACACACTCCATGTTGGGGCCCACTTTTGATTACCTACAACCAATGCATACAAATACTAAATCAGATATATATTTTTTATATATGACTATATAATATGTAATCAATAAAAGTAAAATTTAGTCATATAATCACGTGTGGCTCTAATCTTGGCCTTTTTCAATTTGCTATGGACCTATGAGATCTCCACCGTATTTATTTCCACCATCACTATATATAATAATATCCATCTATCCATTACCCACCACTTCCTATATGCCTCTATACATCCAACATCATCCCCCTATATCCAATGGAAAAATTATTTCTCACTTTCGAATAGGGAAGGGGTAAAATCTATTGTTTTAGGAGTGGGTCTACCAATGTTCCTAAGGCCAACTCTCACTATGTCATGCCATGTATATGGATCCAAGGGCACCCCTAATCAATATCAAACTTTCGTAACACATGATCATACTAAAATTTATCATACACACCAATAAACCAATAAACTAACCACATCCTAGCATGATTATGATGCAACTCTTATGCATCCTTAACCACCTTAAAAATGTCATGTTTAGATGCCACATGATTTAGCTTGGTATAAATCAATCCAATATCATCTAATAATCCATAGTCATATGTGTTCTACAATGAGGTACCACCCATCATGATAAAAAAACCTAAGGATGGGCCCAACCTAATATAGGTCCACCAACCAACCACACAACAAAAAAGTGATAATTCACCCATACATGTAAAAGTGTATAGGAACCTAATCCACCACCCCATGTCTCCAAGAAAAATGTATACAAATCCTTATATAAGTGGGACACCATGGTATGTCCCCAATAAAATCTAAATCCACACTTCTCAATATGATAAAAATGTGATACATATGGTAGGATATTGCTACCCTACCACTATAAACTAATATAAAAGAAAACAGTAAATAACATATAAATCTCTACAATTACAAAACATCATCCCTAATAATTGTATCTAGATGAATAATAATGTTTGGCTCTACATTTACCAACTATTGGATAATAAATTATATATATGAGATCTTTGAATGTGGCTAATGCTAGCCTTGCCAAAGACCTATGCCCTATCACCTATAATTATAAAACATAAAATCTAGTATACATCCTCTATAGTGATAGTCATCACCCCTATAGGGAGAGAAAATGTTCAAGTGTTAGCATTCCACCTCTCATCTAATGTTGTCATGAGATGGATATCATATAGGACCTATCCTAAATTAGCCACATGCCCCAATCCTACCTGATTGATAATAAACCAATCAACATCATCTAAACCAAGATTAACAAGGGTATAAATGTATTTCATGCTAAAAACTCATGGATATGCACATCCTTATACACACATAAGCAATTAAAAAGTATCAACCACCAAATTTATTTTTAAAAAACTAAAATGTGCTTTAAGGCTAAAACTTTAGAAATAAAAAAATACAAATATATTCATTTTTATCCTAATTATAAGTTGTTGAAGGTCCTATCCTCATAAGGCATCCTGAATTATCTCAAATTATATTGGTTGCACAAATTTTCTATAAGGAATTTTACAAATCACTCTAGAGCACAATTGTTTGAAAGTTTAAAAAGAAAATGAAATAAAAAATTATTTTCAAAACTTATTATGTAGTCGTTGACTTTTAAACTATCAAAAATTCAAAGGACAATTTCTTGAGCATCATTTATCAAAATCCAAAACTAAAAGTTGTGTTGAGATCTATTCAATAATCCCTTTCGTACTGTAGTAATTTCATAAATATATTTTTTCAAATATGAAATATTCTAAATTTTTTGCCCCAACCTAGGCATAAATTCAAATTTTGATTACTAAAATACAATGCCATAGCCCAATTTCATAATTACTGAAGCATATTACTGGTGCAAAATTGAATCACAAATGTTTGATATATATATTATATATATATATATATATATATATTATAGCTAATTCATCCTTTTGTGATTGGTTGACTACCATATTTTATTCCTATCACCTCAAAAGGGAAGGCATATAAGTCAAGAAATGTCCTAAAGTCATGACCTCCATATTTACATATCTTATAAATTTTAATGGGAACATGTCATAAAATCATGACCTACAAACTTACATAATTATCAAATTATCTATAATCATAACATAATTTACATGATTCAGATGCATATTTGGATTATAATCTTATAAATTGGCACTAATTTTCATAGATTTGGGACATATTATTTCAAATTTATAGTACTTATACTATACATATATTATAGAGAAAAAAACACATATATGACCCCAAATATGACATGGGATCATAAACAAACTTCATTAATTCTATCATTTACCAAATGAACTGATTCATCTTCTAGATTCACTAGATTACATATAGAAAATATTTCGTCAAGATGCATTGATTACACTAGGAAGTAGTGTCACTTAATCTTATTTATCTACATTAGTTCATTATATTTATATGATGAGCTTAATTAAATCACTCACCCTCACCAAACTTATATGTTGATTTGATTAAATCACTCACCCTTCAATAGATTGTGTGTGTGTGTGTGTGTGTGTGTGTGTGTGTGTGTGTGTGTGTGTGTGTGTGTGTGTGTGTGTGTGTGTGTGTTTACACTTGATTTGTGTTGGTTGGGATGTAATACTCTTAATGGTTGTATAAAAACTATCCCTATACCTAGTTGGGGTAATTATCACCTACCAACTCTCCTTTTTATAGATATATAAAGTGTAGGGTGTAACCCATATGCTCATTTGTGTACTTATTCATTTTATTGGCCAAAAAATTGATGAGGTCTCAAGTCCTCTTCTACTTTTCTACCTTCCATAGTGGAGCCAATATCCTAGATTCATCATTAAGTGACACATACACATGTATTATATTCATGTTATTTATTTATCTATATACTTTTTATTATTTCTCATTTTTAGATTATACATGTTGATTAAAATGTAACATGATTTTGGTTATAGGTAACATTCAAACATGTTCAAATAGAGCTCAAGAAAAGATAAGGGGTGTTGTACACATTGGGTTACACATTTTTTTTCTTTAAAATAGTAATTTCACTTCCATGCATTACTAGATTAAAGAGTTGGGGGGGGGGGGGGGGGGGGGGGGGGGCGAAGGGGAAAATGTAGATACTCATATTTGGTACAAGAACTATTTCATAGTATTTTTTTCATATATTTTCATGTGTAGATATTTTGACTAAGAGTTTGGCATCTAGTGCCACATTCTCATATGGAAACTTTCAGCTCTATGTTATTTTATTACTTTATCTGATCTTTTATACATGTTATATTATTTAGTGTGCCTTTATCTAGTGTGCTTCATAGATCCCCTATTGTATCTAGACCATTTATGTGTTTTATCCCATGGAGACTACCAGTCAACTCAAAACACTACCATCAATGCTAGTGTCCATACTTATCTTTTGATAATTTTTTGTATTTTCCACTTTGTGACTATTTTTAGTCCCCATATGTTTATTATTTTGTTGGATTTTTCATGCCACTAATATTATAATTCATAATCAAACGGTTCCATATATACAAATTTATGGTATAGTTTATTTCATTAGGAAAGCTTCTCAATTAAAATGTACTTTTTATTATTAAAAAGATATTGAATTGCATCACCTATCAAATTTTTACAACTAAAAGTGTAAGGTATTCCAAAGTCAATTTTAACATGCATTACTTCTACCAAGGGTTTTAATAATATAAATAACATATAATTTCACAATCACCATTACACACACATACTTAGGAGGGAGAATTACATGTAAGACCCTCTTTGGAGTATAAAACTATGTAGGAAACACTTGAAAATAACAAGGTTGATAGGGTTAGCTAAAATCAAGTGCTAACCCCATTTTATTGAGACATAGGAGGTTAAAAGCAAAACAACTATAATATGGATATGGATTCATTAATGTGAATTAGTGTTATTAGTGTTTTTTTATGTTCCAGGGATTTATTTGAAAAATCACAAGGTGAGCTAGCTTGAGAATAGTGTGCAACACATATATTTTGTTATTAATAACATCAATGACCAATTGGATGAGCTTAGACAAAGACTCAAATTTTAATTTTATAAATGATTCTACAAAAATCAATCACATTTCAATTTTTTTAGACTAACTACTTTTTATATTTGTGTAAACCAAGATATAATACACTTTAGTCTCTATCTTTTTATAGTTCCAATTTGGCATCATAGAAAATGATGCTAAAAGTGGTAATGCCTAAGTTTTATGGGAAGGATCTATTCATTTGGTTCAAACCAAAAGATAAAATTTCTAAGGTACGTCATATCTCATGTGGAAAAATGGTGGTAATGAAAACTTTATATTAAAAAAAATCTTAGTGTCTATTGGTAATTTTTATTGATTAATTATAATTCTAATATTAAAACAATTTGAAAAAAAAAAGTTCATCTAGTCATCAAAGTTGGGAAAAATAAGATCTATCAAGAATTATATTCAACCATTTTAAAGTATATCCTCGTGATTGAAGACAATCATAAATGAAAATTTGAATGAATTATTTCTTTGCTTGCTTAAGTATCACATCCAAAATGAGTGGTCATGTTTAATATAAGTTATATCTCTTAGTATAATATCATGGAATGTAGATTAGAGGATAGGTCACTAATCACCAAGAGGTAGCCATTTAAAAGTATAAGAGATAGGAACACTCCAACACAATCATTATATTATCCCAAAAGATTGAATCCTCAACAAATTTAATATAAAATAGAAAACATGTTACATTTATATGTGATAGAAATTAAATTCAAGGACATAAGTGCACATTTAAATAAATATTATAAATTGAAGGTGGAAATGAAGAAGAAGATGAAAAATTAACATGAGAAACTAATTATTAACTAGGGGATTAAGCACAACAAAACCAACCACCTATTTCTCAACATGTACTTTCCAGCATTAACACTTCACAAACCCTCAAGGTAGTGCATTTTTATGAAAAGTATAAGGTGATAATATTGATTGATTTGGGTAGTACTCAAAACTTCATAAATAATAAATCTTCTATGCATCAAACTTTTTTGTCTATTCAACTCCAAAGTCTCAAGTAATGAATGTAGATCATTGTATAATCAATTATTATAGAAAATTCCATGTTATTGAAATGTTCATGGGATAATATCTACTATATATCCCTATGTTTTCCATTAATGGTTGGAGTAGGCATTTTATTTGGAGTCCAATTTTTAACTATATTGGAAAAGATTGAGATGAATTTATAATAGATATTCATGTGATTCCATTTTAGGGATAGGAAATTTGAACTACGTGGGTTACATGAAAATTCCACATAGTTTGTGAGTTCTCATTAGATGTAGAAGATTATAAAATGGTAATGGATGGGTTTGTGGCTTAAGTATTTTCAATAGAGAAACAATCACTAAAGAAACCTACAACCCCAAATCTAGGCATTTTGGATATTCAGTATAAAAAATGTATTCATACATATCATGATAATTCTAAGATAGAGAGATAAAACCACCCAACATCAGGCATTATAAGTACAGATAGATCCAAAAGAGTGATATTGAGAAGATGGTAATGATATTCTAAGTGTATGCATTATCCATAATAGTCATATCACTTATTTGTCTCTAGTGGTGATGGTGCATAATAAGGATGACACTTTGTGAATGTATCCATACTATAGGTAAATAAAAAAATACACCATCAAATATAATTTAATTATTCCTAAATTATATTAATTATTTGCCAGATGAATTGAATGGTTTTGTTTATTAAAAAAAAAGATCTTCATTGTGGGTATTATCAAATCAAAATTATAGATGAGGAAATTCGTATGAAAATTTTAAAAACCAATGAAGGATATTATGAATTTATGGTGATTTTTTTTGGCCTCAATAATGGACTATCTACATTTTAGAGTTTGATGAACTTTGTTTTTTAGCTAGTTAAATGAAAAATTATCTTGGTGTTCTTTGATGATATTTTTGTATGTATTAAAAAATGGTAGAATGACTTCACCATGTGAATAAATCTTGAACAACACTATATTTATTCCAATCATTCAATTTTGGAGTTAAGGAGGTCAAGTATTTATGCAAAATTGTATCAATTTAGGGCATCAAGGTGGATCAATATAAAATCAATGCTATGGTAGAATGAAAAGTGCCTAAAATATTATAAAACCTCAAAGTATTCTTAGGGATCATAGGTTAATACTATTGTTTTGTAAAAATAACTATGGAAACATAGTAGCACCATGTACAAAATTGTTGAAAAACTACTCTTTCCATTGCAATAATGTAGCCGCCAAATCATTTGAGAAGTTGAATGAGGAAATTTGAATCACCTAGGTTCTAGCTACTCTAGAATTATCCAAAACATTCATTGTGAAATTTGATGTTACAGGCTATGGCATGGGAGTAGTACTCATTCAAGAAGGATAATCCATTGCATTTGAGAGTCTCCAACTCAAGGGTAATAGTTTTATAAGGCTTATTTATGAGAAAGAAATGATGGTCATCCTTCACATAGTAAAACAATGGAAACCATATATGATGAGAAGAAAAGTTAACGTGAAGACAAATCATGGTAGTATAAAATAATTCATGATACAAATGATGTCATTATAAGAACAAGAAAATGGTTACTAATATGTTGGCTTATAATTTGAGATTGTTTTTTTTATCAAATTTATGAATTTAGAAAGTTTTAATTCTAATAATAAATTTTTTTTACATAGAATTAGAATGCTACATATATGCAATAAATGACACAAAATAATTTTCAACTTGATAAATTTATAAATATGCTAAAAGATGAAATAACATGAATAAATTACATATCTATAAATTGATAATGTAGGATTATGTAACTGTAGATATGACTATGTGGCTTATTGACTGACTGTAAATTAGGAACAAGGATTATCTTGATCTATGGATGAGGTTGCACTAATCAGACAAGGAAATCATGTGTTATAGTTTTTTAGGGAGTGTCAGTATCTGATAGGGTTTTTTCCTTATGTGAAAATCTAGTTTGTGCACTTTCACATGTTGGTCCTCTATATGTGCTTTATGATGCATGATCTATTATGGAAGACACTATGTAATTTATTCTTCACTAAAACCCCTAGCTCAATGACTCAAGAATATGAATACAATAATGTGGTAAAAAGGTGTTAGTAGTTGAATTTTTTCTTGACCTCAACGCTCCCTATATTAAGCATTTCCTACATACCAATACTTAGAAAATGTATCAAAATCCATGTAGCTATCCCATGCTACGGTGGTATGTGTGAAATATTGGTGTAAAATACTAAATGCTAGTTAAATATTGGTGTGATTAGATTCTTATACAATTACCTAAAACCTTGGATGTGTATTCAAAATTAGTTCAAGACTATATGGTTGTGTGGACTCTAAATTGGGAAAATAGGTGTTTTTATCAAAATGTGTAGTTATATATTCTAGTGATTTTATATCATATGATCCTCTAGTGAATAATGGATTGAAAATGTGGATTTAGAGTGATCAATATAGAATTCCTTTATATTTGGCTTACAAAATTTGTGGGATGACTCTTTTGGTAAATTTTATTTTTAGAAAACATATGCTATTTTTGGGGAAGATGTGACTAAAGGAATTGTATAGTACCGAGGAGTGGGATAGTCCAAAAGGATTAGTCTTATCTTAAGAGTAGATAAATATAAACTGGAAGTGTGGATTAGTATAAATATGAATTTATGTTACTTAGGATGTTGGATAAGGATATTTAGAATCATTATTTACTTAAGAGGTAAGTGTCATCCACATACAAATTGAAGGAAGGGAAATCAAGTGCTATGGAATCAAGTAATAATTAAGTGTGTATAAGGATTGGTCACAAGTGAATTATTTTATCAATAAATTATTATTTGTGTGTTTACATTTCCTCTCCTTTATTTAATAATACATCATAGTGAAATTACAAGAGTAAAAGTAAAATAGTTGTACCTAAACTTACCTATGAATAATAATGTTGAATGTAAGCCACATGATAAACTATGCATCATGCAATACTAAAATTAAACATGGATAAATAAGTCATTACTTAAAATTAAAGTTTTAAATTAAATATAATAAAATTATAGATCAAATAACAAGAAATACATTTACCTAGTCAGGTACATAAATAAGTATGTTTTGTAGTGTAAAACTAGTGACTATAGAGGGTAGAAACCTTAGATATTTCCTTCTTTATTGACACACTGGGATTGTAATGTGCATTCCCAGATACTCATTGATAGGAGAGTGTGATTAATAAATCAAATTGTGCTTTACTCTATCATTTCATACCCAAAGTTTTAGAATAACTCTAAATCCTTGTATGAGTTCCAATATATTATTCTAGTGAAAAATTGGTGAAAAATGTGAATCAACTAATGAAAATGGAATAATATTCATTTATTGTGAGAAAATCATGAATAAATAGTGCAAAATTGGTGTAACTAATGTAATATGAATCTAGTGTATACAACATAAAGAATGACATGAATTATCATTCCTTCTATGAAACTAGTGCAAATATGATATTTGGGTTATATGGATTATGAGAATGAGTAATATCATATGAATTTTTTATTAAAATATCTATGTAAATCTCTAAAACACATACCATGCACGATGCCCACATTCTAGGAAAAAATTAAGACAAACATGCATATTTTCATAAAATATTTGTGTATACTTGTAAATGATCATTTAAGTGTTTGTAATTTTGAGAAAATTCTAGAAATCACCATTTTCTTCCTATTGGGAGAAAAAAACACTATTTTAGACACAACCAACCTTTGCCTTTGTCTAAATGGAGTGTTGTTGTCTGAAACAGTTTTATAGGTAATTTATGGACATGGTCTATGATAAATTGAGTATCATATGTAATGTTCTACTTGTGAAATGTGCTATTATAGCTTAGTCTCTAGGCTAAGACACTATTTATTCCCCTTATTTTAAGCTGAGTTATGAATCTTGCATAATAACTTAACTCAAAATAATAAATTTATACAAATGATGTTATAGAAATTTTTGAAAAGATGAAGTATTAACAATGAAATTAGAGAGCATGGCATCATCATAAGTAACTGATTAATATTATAACATAATATTCATGTGAAAATAAGAATATATAGTGGCATGTCTAAATATATGTTAGAATTGAGAAAATAATGAGTAGTGATCATAAATTGAGTATATGAGATAAACAAAACAACTCGGGGAGGATCCAAAATATCCATCATGGAATCAATAGACTAGGAAGATGTATGATATCCATCATGGCATTGAGAAAATGATAAAATGGGAGTCATGGCCATGATAAATGCACATAAAGAGTACACATAAAATCACATAAATCACTTAATAGAAGGCCAAGGGGCCACATACAAGGGATATGTTCAAATGTCACTGACACACATAAAATTACACAATACAGGGTTAGATCCAAAATCAATGACATATTCAAATTTACACAATAAAACAAGAAAAATACACACATAAGGCATGAAGAAATAAGTTAAACATGAAAATAATGCATGAATAAGTAAAGTTGATCAACATTAGTGACTTTTGACACTAGTATATTCAATAACTCAGGGATCTAGTATTATACAAGTGTGAAAGAAAGTAAGGAAATAATCACATAATGTAATGTATTGAAGTATGAAAAAATAGGGATATTTATAGTGTGTTCATATAAAATGTCACTTGAGTACAATGAGTGTCACTTGAGACCACCCATCCCTAGCTTAGCCTTGGACCTATTTTAGGGAATATTTTAAACCTCATACAACTTTCATGTAGGTATTACACATACCTATACATCCCAAAATTAGTCCAAAACTTTCCCCTAGGTATCTAATCCCCTAGTGCTCTAGGATTTGCCACCTAGACACTAGCACACTTCTTTGGACATGATCACACTATGTTAGTGACCAAGGGACCACACTAGTGTCCCTTACCTAATTTCAACCCAAATAGATATGTTTCAATTACTAAGACACCTAGGGTTGGCCTAGACCTATTTCACTAGACCTATTTCACACTTCTCAAAAGAACCTCATTATTGTAAATACATGACTTTTATCCCTTTGTCCACTAGATAGAAATCAAATGCAATTACACACAAAAAGGCTCAAAATAAGTCGTTAAAAATCAAGGTAATTAATCCTTATTTTGCATAAAGTCATCTAAAACCATCCTAAGCTTAAAATACATAGATTTCAAATCTCAAGCCTCACTTAAATAACTCAAGTCAGCACTCATACTGACATTACTTGCACTTGCACTAGCACTTAGATTGGGAGAACTACATCAGGCTTAATTCTCTTTCAAGGTATTGGTATGTAGGAAATGTTCAACACATGGGGTGTTGAGGTTACATCCAAATTACCCTAGTAATTCAATTTTTTGATGATGTTCATTCCAATCCTTATAAACATGAAAATCTAGGGTTTTTTGAGTAAAATAGAGCTACAAGAAAAAATATTGATCACACTAGCGCACTGCCTTGGACACTAGTGCACTATGATATTATCCAAGGAATTTTGATATTATCTAAGAGAAATTATAAAACTTGGATCCTATCTATGACACCCTAATTATCTTATGTGTAAGGTTTTATCCTCCATATCATCTATCTCAATTAGTTTTTAGCTAAGTGCTTATTTGTATCATTCATTATTATTTTTTGAAATATTAGATTAGGTCAATTCTTGAATAAATGAATTACTATATTTATTTCATAGCTCTACCCTAATTTACTATAATCAAAAAAATTTACAACCTAGGATTTACATACATTAAGTCCTTGAAATTTAAATCATTTGGTAAACATGACTCAATTCAAATCAATAACCCTAACCCTAGACTACCTTTATGATTTATGTTTCTAGCCTTCTAGAACCCAGAATCAGATTTTAGATCCTTGTATTTTTTGATTTTGATTTTTATATAATCATAAAAATAATAGTATAAGATGTTTATCACTTTCTAATTGAATTTTTTTTAGTTTCATTTGCATGCTTGTTTCCTTTCATTTGAAATTAATTTAGAGAAGATACTAACACATACATACATGTTGTCCTATATCAGTTAATAAATATTTTATTAGACTTATTTCATAAATTAAATACCCTAATAATTGTGTTTCAAATTTCAAGGTCATATCTTATGCGCATGAAAGAATCTCCTTATCCTCCTCATCTCCATGAGGGTGATAACTACTTTACTTCTAACCAGGTCCATGTTATCACTCCTCCATGATATGAAACCACCTATACTATTTTTATTAATACCCTTACTTATCCTATCCACACCTTCACCTCTTCTCCACAGGTTATGCACCTACATGTTCAATAAGAAGTAACTAGGGTTTACACTTGTGAGATTCTAAGGGATCAAATTATCAGTATGAGCAGGTTAATTCTAGAATTAAAAATCAGAATCAAATCTTACATGAAAATATTATAAGATTATAAAATTAGATTACAAGATAAAAGCCTCCAGGGCACACTAGCGTCAATCACGTATATGCATCTTCACCTAGTTAATTTTTGGCAAGCAATGTTACACATCAAAAATAAGAAATCATAACAAAGTGTACCTACAACTAGTGACTCAAAAATTACTCAAAGATAAAATAGAATTTCAAGTGATATTTTAAGGCAAATGATTAAAGCTAAGTTGATCAACCTACATCATACACATCTAGTAAGGAGATCCATATACTATTGTGCATACCATAAAATGCATGGTCATCACATGGATTCATGTTTGGCATTGAAAAATCATATATAATAGATAATGGATAAAGAGGAACCTATACATGATAAATTAGTTAATCAATCCATAATGATATAGGAACACAATCAAAAGGGTAAAATTTAGAAACTATAAAAAAGTAGTTACCAAAGGATAACTTAGAATAATAAAAGGTTCAAAAGGCAAAATTAGAGAAAGAAATAGTATAAAAATCATAGGTAAAGCAAGTGAAGGATATAAATATACCCTTCCAAAATGAGGTCCCACTTTTAAAAAAATATGGATCTAGTAAAAAATATCTACATTTATTTGATTATCAAGTTTAAAGGTTGGGAAAACATGCCCAAGGCATCACTACTCTTATCCTAGTAGTTGATAATGTTGGTCAACAAGGATTGGGATTTGTAAAACATACAAAGGAAAATTATTTATAGATACCATTTATCAAGGTGAAAGACCTAGATACATAGGTAATGTTAAAAAAAGAGAAGGAACTTTATTTTCACATTCAAAATCAAACTAAGTAAATAAGAATTCTCAATAGAGGTTTTATAACAATAAAATATTAAAATTAAGCTATACATACAATGGGTATAGTTTCAGATGTCAAGATCCAAATCAATATCTAGACATTTCTAATTGAAATGAATAAGGTGATTAGAACAAGCTAGATTATTATCATACAGACCATTCATAAAATGAGGATGCCACATATGTTACAAAAATGTATCCAATTGATGACATGTTGGGATTCTATCACCATTCATTACTAGCACACAAATTCTTATCCATATCACTCTCCATGTACATAGTTTCACTCATTTCCTATTTAATTGTACATAATTTCACTCATTTCCACCCTACTTGTACTCAGTTTCATTTACCCCTAGTTTCTTCATACATAGTTTCATTTATGATGATTTTTGTACATAGTTTCCTTTATCTTTCTCCTTAAACCTAGTTTCATTTCATGTTGCTTTTATATAGCTTATACAAAAAACATTCAAATATTTTCTTAGAAAATAGAAACTTTAGATTATATGCATTTTCATGTTTACATTACTTATCTTTACTAGATACTACATATGTTATCTAGACTAGTTTAGTCCATTTATCTATACATACATGCTTTACTTGTTCTCTTTGAGTGTTTTTAGATCACTACAGGACTCAAGTCCTCTACACAAATTCAGATTTTATACTATTTACCCATTGTGGGTAGATACATAGATTCATCATTGATACATTTTCCCATTGGGGGCATCCTATACACAACTTTTGATTTACTAGGTTATATTGTTCTATACTCCATATCACAATAACATTGATTATATCTTGATATGGATCATCCTATACTACTTAATTTATTTTCCAACTACCACTAATATAGACTAAGTTATGTACATATTTTCTCTTATATAGGTTTGTATAGGTTTGTATCACATGTTCATGCATAATTTTATTTATAGCTTTCATAGCTTAGATTTGATTGTATCTCCCTATTTATACATCTATTAAAGAAAATTTGAATATGTCATTATTTTATGTCACTACACCACTTCCTTTTATTGTCTGTATGATTTGGACATGTGCCCATGTCCTTGTGTGTGTTTTCTTGATTGTGTATGTAGATATTTGAATATGTCCTTCTATGTGACTCTAATCTAACCTACTTGTTATTTATTTATGTGGACATTTGAACATGTTCTTTTATGTGTTACTTTATCATATTTAGTGACATGTGATGATGTCCCTTGCATTATGGCCCCTTGGCATACTTTGTGTGCCTCATGTGTTTATATGTATGCTTTTATGTATGTGTCATGGCCATGACACTTGTCTCTTAATTGATGTTGACACACCTAGTTTTTGATACCATGAGTGACCTCATGCATCTCTCTTTCCTTCTTAGGTGCCTTGATGGACATCATGCACCATCCCCTAAGTAGTTTACATATATTATTACTTAGATCTATTATTCATACACATGATTACATTGTTATATCTATCTTGACAACCTTGTGAATGTTAGATCTAACATACATTGTATATTTACAACTTATGATCAAACTATTTTACATTCTAATATCATGTATACACATTATATTGGTTTATCATGAAGATATCATATGTTTTTAGTCTAACACACATCATACAAACCTTTTATTTTGAAGATAGTTATCTCACAGGTAACAAAACTACCCTCATAATAGGGGTTTGTCATAGAGATCAAGCCATATGAGTGCACTCAGACTATAATTTCATGAAAGCACAAAATTATAGAGCTCAAAATCAGAAAAACATAGAGGAAAATAGTCAAATAGAGATCAGAGGCAGTTTGGTATAAAAAAATAGATGATACTAGCACAAAATAGAGGACATTAACATGGTGCACTACTATCCAAGGATTTTTTCTACTATCTATTATCCCTAGAAATAATAAAATATATATTTGATAGAAGAACATAGTAGTTGCAGTCCAAATTTTCATAGTTTCAATCATAGGTTATCATATTTGATTAATTTATGCTCAATTTTGCATAGAATAAAACTAATTTTACTCAGATTGGGGGCATCATGCATGACATGTTCACTCCCATTTTAGTTTCATATATACATAGAAATATATTTCTATAAATCAGTCTAAAATTTATATACATAGATATCAGAATTAGGGGCATGTACATAGTACATTATTTCCATATGATAAGTTTTGCACCAACTTATCTTAGATGGAATGAAAATTACATGTCATTCTCCATGTTTTATACTTTAGACACCATTTGCACTAGGTTTCACACCATATTAATGTCTTATTCCATCTATAATGGTTGTCATTTTTACGTAGTGCCTGAGCTACATTTCTAAGTGCCCAATAGGCCCCTTGCCCATTTTACATTTTAGTGTTTCTAGGTGGCCCTATAACCACCCTACATAGTTTCAATTACATCATATATTTTCATTAGAGATGCATCTTCTACACAGGGGTAGGAAATGATGGAGTCATAAACTAATTGAATTTTTGAGCCACCTATATAGGAGGGTTAGACAAGACATTATTCCAATCCAAGTTATTCATAGTGTATGATCCACTGATTAAGGGTGGGCAATGATGGTGTCAAAAATAAATTTATTTCTTGAGCCACCCACACATGGGTATTTAACAAGCCATCATCTCAATCCAATCTATTCATCAATTTGATCACTAATTACACACACCTAGATATGATGTCACCATGTTTTTGCATTGGTTCACATACCTAGTGAGGTGTCTTTCCTCTCTCTCTTATCTCTTTATTTTGTCTTTGCTTTTGATATTGCTTAAGTAAGGACTGATTCATCCATGTTTCATTTATAGGATATGAAATGGATCATGCTTCATATTTTCAAACCATGATTCAAGGGATTCACTTCTTAAGTATGTCTAGGTACACTTAATTTTCCTTTATCCTAGTCATTTCACTTAACTACATTTTTGGAAAAAATAGGGGGTAAATTTAGTCATATAAAATGTCACTTGAGAGTACCCATCCCTAGCTTAGCCCTAGACTTATCTTAGGGCCTCTTTTTACCCTTATTTAATTTTCATGTGGGTATCACACATTCTTAGACATCCCAAAATCAGTCACAGACTTTCCCTTAGGGATATATGCCCCTAGTGTTTCAGGCTCTACCACCTAGACACTAGCACACTTTTTTTGACACTAACACACTATACTAGTGACCAAGTGACCATGATAGTGTCCCTTTCCTAATCTCAACCCTAATGGATATTTTTTTATTCCTAATACACCTAGGGTTTTCTTAGACTTATTTCACACTCTACACAAGCACCGAATCTATATAAATACATGACTTATATCCCTTTATCCACTATATGTAAATTAGATGCAAATACACAAAAACAAGGTTAGAATAAGTTGTGCACAATCAAGGTCATTAATCCCTACTTTTGCCTACTTATGCATATAGTCATCTACAAAAATCTTAAGCTCAAAATACACAAATTTCTAGTCTCAATCCTTGCTCAAAGTACTCAAGCCGACACTCATACTAAATCATTTGCACTTGCACTGAAACTTAGATTGGGGGAACTACATCAAGATTGATCCCCTTTCAAGGTATTGGTATGCAGGAAAATATTAACACATGGTGTATTAAGGTCACATCCAAACTACCCCACTAATTCCTTTTTCTAATGATGTTCATTCAAACCCTTACAAGCATGGAAACCTAGGGTTTTTAGAGTAAAATAGAGATACAATAAAAATTATTAATCGCACATACTTGAAATTAGGACTAGAGTTAGAACAAACCCTATTATGAAAAAATCAAAATCATGTGCAAATATTTTGAGTAGGACACTAGTGCATTGCCTTAGATACTATCACACTATTCTACTATCCAAGGAACCACACTAATGTCTAGGATAAATTATGAAACTTGGATCTTGTTTATGACAATTGATCATATTTTGTGTCATTTTAGCCTCTTGATCATCTATCTCAGTCATTTTCTAGTTAAGTACTTGTTTATATCATTCATTTTTATTTATATGAATTTTAGATTAGGTCAATTATTTCACAAATCAACAACCATATTTATTGTATATTTCTACCCTGATTTACTTTACTCATACCCTTTAACAACCTAGGATATACATACACTAAGTCCTTAAAATTTAAATGACATAGAATGATAAAACCTATGTAAAATTATTCCCGCAAAGATTTTGTTGTGATAAAGATAAGCTATATAAGGTGTGTGACTAGTTTGAATCTAAAAAGATAGATATTATTTTCTCTAAGAAAAGTCTACTAGAAATGGACAAGAGCACAGGGTGTTACTGTCTGGTATAGATCAGTTTTGTCTATATAAAATTTTAGGACTTTAGACAATATCACCACCTACAACTGAATTTGGAAATGACAACCTATATGTTATGTAAATCACTCAAGCAAACTTGTAAAGCATATTTGATATAAAACTAGATATAAATAAATAATACATATATTAAGAAAAAATTAACTAATTTAAAATAATTAAATATATATTACATAGGTCTTGATTTTTAGAATTTTATAGAAAATTCTATTTTTTGTATTTTTTTAATATATGAAACATGATAATCTAAAAATCAAACAACACATCTAAAGGATGTGGATAATCAAACAATATATTTTTTAGATGATTTTTAAATTATAGATACTTATTATTATCAAATTCCAATAGATCATCATCATTTTAATCATCATACCACTCATACTTTTTAAATTTAGCCTTGTCTTTTGCATTATTTTTAATGTTATGCATGCATATAACACATTTCTCTATTGTGTAGGAATCCTCATGTGTGGTTCATGGATAAATTAACTTTGAGGCATGCTTATCATTTATGAATCTATGATTGTCATCAATACCATCATGGAGAATTCAAAATATTCTATCCTCATATTTGAATATAAAACAATGTTATAAGTTATCAACTTTAGCTTCCATTTAATAAAACCATTGTTGACCCAATGTGGCATGTATCTTAGTTCTTATTTTCATAAAAAAAATGTGTCAACCACTTTGGAACTACATACAACTAGTACTATAATGTGTCTTACTAAATCTTGCCAATATATATCTTTTTTCTTGATCATGACCTATGTGATAAAGGAATGCAATCATACTTATATTTTTCTCTACATTCTCATCTATTTACACATGTTTTTTATATTTATTCTCAATAAAAACTTGAACAGTCAAAGGATTATTTATAAAATGCTTGTAATCTATGCATATTTGATACCACTTTTGAGCCTAATAGGTTGTATAATGGGATGTATAATCTAAATAGTACCTTTATCCTTATATTTATAAATTTTATATTTTAGTTTTAAGAAATTATCATAAAATGCCATGTGATTTTGTTAAAATGATAAAATGGCTTTCCCTCTTGAATATATAATTTGTTATTAAATTTATCCCTTATTCTTGGTAAGATAATTCATTCATTATCAAGTAACATATATAACATAACATATGATCTATTTTATGTATTGTTATCTTATATTATAATGGTTGGTTCTATGTCCATGATCTCAACATTATTGATCGAATATGTGAATGGTGCCCTATCCATACATTTAATGTATTGGTCTATATATTTTTCCTGCTACTCTTTATAAATATTATATTTGACAAAAATTTTAGTCTATGGTAACCTAATAAATTACTATTTTATGTAATATCTATATTTCAACAAATATTCGTGCCTTTATCTACATTTAAAATCATAGTTGTTCATGTATCTATTTCTAGGAATTATTGCCTTTGATTCATTTATATATTCTCCTAGGATAACTGGTGTAAAATTCAAACCGCATAAATAGTCATCAATGTTCATGTGTATTACATTTGTATCATCATTAAAACTATATCAAAATAATCATTAAAATACTTTATATATATAAAGTTTGGATCCTCTGAATTAATTAGTAGAGATAATTCCTTTACATCCTCTTTTTGATCTAAATTTTTTGGTGAAAGTGGTGGAGTTGAAGGATTCAAAGACTATAACTATAGTTTATATGAACTAGATTCACCAACCTCATATGTATGCATCTTTTCTATAGGTATAATTTATGGTGGTGGCACTATAGTAGATTAAAGTTGCTTTGATGGTAATTGAAGCTTAGTGTTAGATTCTATAATATTACAATATATAAATGGTTGATTATTATAAAGGAATGTATATAAGTATCCATCATATAATAATTTGACACATAAATTAGGGTATAATGTAAAACATCCATTACATGTATCCATGGTCTACCCAATAATAAATTATAGTGCAAGTGATTAGACATGACTTGAAACTAAGTAGATAATATTTTGGGCCCCACCCTAATATCTAGAGTGATAAAATCCAAACCCTGAAGAGGAACAACATCAAAGCCTTTGATATTATTATATGTATTTTATAGTGAATACATGTTAATACCCATTATTTGTAATAGTGTAAGATTGTAAATATTCAACCCTAAACCATCAATAATTAAAATTATTTTTACTATTGTACTCTTGATTTGAACTTGTATAAACAAGAGAATATTTTGATTAATAGTAGACTATAGAATAAAAAAATAATTTACAAAATATATAACATCCTAAATAGCTTTCAAATTATTTACAATAAATGAAATTTAACAATGTTTTATGTCATGAGGCATAGGTGACTGATTAAATTATTGATATTGTTTGATTTCAACATCCCTATACACCTATACACTCCTAATAATATTTGATGTTATACAAAACCATCATGTGTATTATTTTTAGCCAGTGACAATACTTTTCATTGCACTTATGTCTAATGCGGGTGCCTGTTTATTCATATTTTTGTAAGTTCATGCCACTATCCCTATTTTCCTTCTCTTTGCTTCAAAAACTATATGTGTACTTAAGACAAATATAAACTATGATAATAGGTGAACTAAAATAAATGAGATAACCTTATACACCCATACATGACAAAGTGATTTATGTGTATCTAGTACTCTGAGAAGGGAATCAAACCATATGTATTTCTCTGACCTAGTTGAGTGTATGTAATCATGTGTAGTACTAATATGTCATGAAATAATTAGTATGGAATCTAACACTTAAAAAAATATGAATTGAAATTAAAAAATGGTATTTAGACTTAGATTATTTTTTAATTCTTCTAGGTAATTAAGTTCTATAATCTATAGGTAAGTTCCTCTCAATGTGAAGATTGATTTCTAATTATAGGTAGATGATCGATATATTAGTACTAGATAAAAGGTAGATAGATATATTATTAGGATTGATTTGGTTATATATATATAAATATTTGGGTTATTTACTCTAAATCAATAGATGAAATGTGTGGGCATGATAATTTTAATTTTAGAAACTAGCCATTAAAAAGTGCAGGGATAATTTCACCTTGAGTGGTAAGTTCATGACAACATGCTTGTCTTAGATGTACAAACCTATCTATAAAATAGGAACAATTATATGGAGGAAATAATTTGAGAATTATATTAAGTTTATTAGATATATATTAATAATATAATGTGTAATAGTAACATCAATATGGAAGGGTAATGCCTATATATGAGAGAATGACTAGGAGGAATAACAAATAAGAGTCATGTATGTAACTGTAAGTCAAGTATGTTAATGTTTTGTCAAATTACACATGTTCAAGTATTTAATAAAAAATATTAGTGTCTAAATTTCTCCCCTTTTATTCTAGTGATGGAATTTCTAGAGTAAAAGGATAGAAGGTGATACATGAGGAGAACCACTATAGGTGTTTCCCATGTGTTACACATTTTTCCATACAAAAATTTAATGAAACATGTATAAATTAGTTTTTAAATATGATGTGAAAAAACAATATTAAACATATATGAAATGAAATACTAAGCAACAAATACATATATATACAACCCAATCTTGTCTTATAGAGATAGTGGATAATGGGGTGATCATGCCCCATTGGGGATTATTGAGTAAGGACATTCATTGAGTTGAATATGCCCAAACCATCATTTGAAACATATAAATATAAATTTATGTATTTGTGAAGATAATACACTATGTATGTTCCCCTTTTTGAGTTTAGGAATGAATAATAAAAATTATTTATCTCAAAATATAGTATTTAAAGGCATCATAATATATAAAATGTGTAATCAGTGTAAATGATTTAATAAAATGTGGAGAATATGTCATCATAGTTATAATAAAGTGTTTGAATATGCATGAGACATGTATCTTAAGAATACAAGTGTCATGTCAAGATAGATATATTAAAGATAAATATAGTGAATAATTAACATAGAAATTAATATATATAAACTAAGTAATAAGTACATATAAAATGGTATGATATGTATCATGGAACCACAAAAATGATGATGTGTGCATGATATAGATCACATCACTAGTAAGCCCATCATAAAATCCTAAATTTATCAACACATAGAAACATAGTCAAAAATTCATATATGATGTCTATTGTCACTCAATTTTGTTCATGAATACTTGATAATGTCAGTTATGGAACACTTTCATTTTGATTGATTTAATCAATTAGTTTGGACCTATTTCACCACCTCATTCTATCCTATGCATCTAGACAAACCTATCCCTTTCTAAGTTACTATATTAGACCTATATATATGTTATTCATCCCTAAAAAACCCTCTAATAATTTTTAAGGACATCCAAAATTACATATTTCACATATTTACTTTCAAGATAAGATTCACTAATATGGATCAATAGTGGAAATTGTTCTTGACACTTATGGGTGAATCCTGACCTTCACCTTAGCAATGGATAATTTTAAAATTTATATCATCTATGACTGGTTGGTCCATATTTTTGTGATAGTTATATAGTTTTTTACCTTTTTTATTGATATAGAGGTACATTTAAGTCACTTATTCTATATCTTAGAAATTTCAATATTGAGGCACACTTATAATGTTGCATACCAAGTAAACCTTCCATTTTTCCTAAATTTGTTTTAATATTTTAATAAATTATTTATCTTATTATATCCAAGTAAATACAAAATATAAAGTATTCAAGCAATCTATATATCCATTCATGTAGTAAAAGGAGAACAATTTTTAAAAAAAAAACTATGAGTGGGAGAACTAGTGGGCTTGATTTCCCTCTTTGGAGTATTAGGTATGTAAGTAGCTATATATGAAATAATTTTGAACTTTTAAATGTAATTTAAATATGAAAATTAATCCTTATTATAAACTCAAAATAAACCTTAGATAGAGCTTCAAATAAATATACAAAATGTACTTTCACTTACCAACAACAAAGATACTCCTCTTTTGTTACCATAGATGTGCTCTTGATCACTTAGTATATTGGTTGATCAAAATTAAACCTATATGCAATATGATTTAAATAATATGGAAATTAGTGGTTCATAAATTTTAGTCTCGTGTAGATGATAATTTTGATATCTTGATAATAGATGCCAAAACTGGAGGAAAGGATGCCAAATTATAATTTTTTTGAGGGAAGACAAATGATCATAATTAATTAAAAATTATTAAATAGTTTTGAATTTGGATGGTGTATATTGAGTCTATGGGTCAAATGCATTTAATATATTTTTTGAGGATTTATGTTTTAGTTGAAATAAGTGGATAATTTTTTTGAATGGGCATTGAATGAGATTAATGTGCATTCAATGAGTTGAATGTCTTAAACAAGTGTTTTGGTATGAGAAAAATTGTTTTAAATAAGGTTTTTTACATATGGAATGTCTTGATGAATGAATTTAAATATTTTAATTAAGTTTGAACAAGTTTTTTAATGGTTAAATGAGGAGGTTAGGGGAGTTAAAAGAGGTTAGTTGAGTAGGATGATGAGGTGGCATTGTTGATTATCATTTTTTATTACTTATTTAATTAGAATGTTGGGTACATGATTTTATTAGTGATTAATTAAATTAACTAATATAAATTAATCAATTAATTAATAAATGGGGTAATGGAATGGATATTAAGATAAAATATAGATTTTTGGTGACATATGGGTTAGTAAGGAGGTAATAGATTAATTACAACACTATGGTGGTAGAATTTAGGCATATATATTTTCACCTCTTTGAAAGGGAATTTTGACTAGAATAAACACCAAACTTAAAAATAATGAATAAAATTGGAAGGAAGACAACTTCAAAATAATGTCCCAAGTGATATGATGATTCCCCCTCAAGAAGGCATGCAAGAATGTAAGATACATATGGGCTCCAAAATGAGACAAATGGTGAAAAATGGATGAAGGGCCAAGTGCATATTTGAGGAATATTAATAGATTGGTTGATTGAAATAATGTACTTGATTAAAATGCTTGCATTATTTGATTTAAAGTAGTTATATTTCCCCTAGTAATGATATATGCAAAGGGTAATATTGTGAAGTATGCATCATGATGAATGTGATTTGAGTGAATTTATTGATATGAAAGCATAAAAAAAGGAGTTAGATTATTTTTTATAGTTTGATATTTTTGGGAGGTGGAAAAGATGGTGACATGCTTGTAACAATGGAAGATGAGGCTGAAATACTATGAAAAATGAATGAAATTAGTTTTTTGGGGTGAAACATTGGGTGGTTTGGGTGAATAAATAGAAAGTATGGGGTGAATTTGAAATAATTTTCACTCTTTCCACCTAGGATTTCAAATCTATGGATTTTCAGAAGGACTTGAGATAAAATAGATCATATTCCAGCTGATGAGCACCATAGTGAGTGAGTGAGAGAGCATCTAAAATCATAAGGGACTAGGGCACCAGTAAATAATGTTTTCAGTTTATGAAATGTGAAAATTTTGGGTAATAAATGTGTTTGAATTGGATGGGAAATTGATTCATTATTTATTGGGTAGTGAATTAGTCTTTGAAAATGATTAATTTATTATGGTCGATTAAGAAGTCATTAGGAAAAATGACGATTTCGTAAACATTGGTGAATTAATCATAGAGAGTGGAAAATTAGTCACAGAGAGTGTAAAATTCACTTTTAGGAGTGGTGAATTCGTTTGGAGTGGTGAATTCATCTTGAGAAGTGGAAAATTCATCCTAAGAAGTAGGGAATTCATCTTTATAAGCAAACAATCCATCCTCAGAAGTGGAAAATTCATTTTGGTAGTTATATTTTTATGAGAAATAATTTTTGAATGATATTTTTGTGTATTTTTATGTAAAATTATACTAAACATTCATCATTTTGGTGTTTTTCAAGAGTGATTATTGATCAGTATTATACAAGAGAGGTGTTTTGCAATATTAAAATTGAGGAGATGATTCATGAATTATGAGCTCAGGGTACTTGAGGATATTGGGTTGTCATATATAGTGGATATGCTAGAGATCCATACTAATAGGGGGTTATTGATGGGATTTGTAGATTGATGGAAATTAGAGATGACTACCTTTCATCTACTAATAGGGGAAATGATAGTCACATTGTAGAGTGTTTGGAGGGTATTGTATTAACCAATACATGGTACAATGGTTTGTTGGAGGGAGATGACATATGACATATCATTAATAATATTATTTGAGGATAATATCATCTTGATGATTGGTTTATGAATTGATTTGAATGCATGTATGGAATGAGGGGAAATGGATCAAGTAGCTCTATTTTGATGGTTTTTTTTAGTATCATATTTATATCTAACAAGAGTGGGAGGTTGTTCCCACCTAGATTAAAATATGTAATAGGTGACATGGTGGAATTTACTACTGATTTTGAATGGGGGCCATGTGTGTTGGCACATTTATACATGGATTTTCATGAATTTACATATAAAAATGGAAAGAGTATTAGGTCTTCCACATTATTATAGGTAAGGGTGTGGGACCACATATCCCTAGAGAAATTGGTAAGACAACTATAATAGTGGGTAGCTATAAATGACACCTATGGGATTTAACATACTATAGGAGGGTATTTGATGAGTTGAATCCTCATGATATTACATGGAGAAACTATAGGGAGGTAGACCAAATATGGGTTGAGGACACTATGTACATACATTTTATGATTATACCATGTTACATTGTGGGGTGATATTATTATATTATTGATAAGTACAAACCAGATAGGGTTTTGATATAATTTGAGATTTTACAAGATATTCTAGTAGCTTCTCACAATTTTTCTTGAGCATATAGAGAACACAATAGTGGGGGCTAGTGATAGATTTGAGGATTGTTGAGGCTAACTAGAAATTAGATGATAGAATGTATTATTCCCACAAGGCATGAAAGATTTTAAATGATATAACTCATAATTTTAAACAAGGTGCTAAGAATAAAAATTAACTCCTATTCTAAACTCAACATAAACATCACATAGAGCTTGAAATAAATACACAAAATGTAACTTCATTTACCATTAATAAAGATACTTATTATTTGTTACCTTGGATGTGTTATTGATCACTTGATAAGTTGGTTTCTCAAATGAATATTATATGTAAGATGATTTAAATAGTGTGATAATAAGTGAATTATAAATTTTGATCACTAGTGAGATGATAAATTCAATAGTTTGATAAGGGATGTCCATAATGGAGGAAGGAATGTCAATTTATAGATGTTTAGGAGGGAAGATGGATGGTCAGATTGAATTTAAAATTATTAAAATATTTTGAATTTTGATGGTGGATATTGAGTCTACATATAAAATACATATAATATATTTGTTTAGGATTTATGATTTAGTTAGAAGAAGTGGTCAATTATTTTGAATGGGAATTGAATGGGTTGAGTGGACATTCAATGAGTTAAATGTCTTAAATAAGTTGTTGGAATGTGCAAGAATGTCTTAAATAAGGTATTTAAAATGTGAAATGTCTTAATGAATGTATTTAATTATTTTAATTATGTTTGCAAAAGTTAGTTGATGGTTAAATACGGAGGTTAGGGGAGTTAAATGAGGTTAGTTGAGTAGGATGATGATGTGGTATGGGTGATTATTATTTATTTTTATTCATTTAATTATAATTTTGGGTGTATTATGGAATTAGAGATTAATTAAATTTACTAATATATATTAATTATTTAATTAATCAAAGGGGTAATTGATGCAGGAGCATCTGCAATGAATTTCAAATTATTGTAATTTCCTCTAAAAATGTTAAAAATTAAGGAGAAAATGTAAAAAGTAAAAGTAAAAAGGTAAATGTGGAGCTGTTGAGGAAATGAGGGGATATTAGAATATGTTGGAAAATTAAAAAAAACTGTATTTTGTTTGCCTAACCCCAAGTTGGGCATGGAGGTTTGAAGGAGGTTTTTAAAAACAAAAATATAGCCAAATAAAGACAAATCCAATTAAAGTGAAAATTGATTAAAGAGGAGGACAGGAGAGTACGTAGAAGAAGGAGGCAGAAAGGGAGAAGAAAAAGAGGAGAGATAGAAGGATGTAGAAGAGAAGAAGAGGGGCATAGGAGGAAAGAGATGGGCAACCAACATAAAATGTATGTCTCCCTACAATATGAATAAATATAGTGTATGTTGTTTTCTTGCATGGATTTGTTTTTGTATTGTTTTCTGTCTGCCTTTCCAATTCTGTGTGAGTTGAGAGAAATAAAACAAGAAGGCGCAAAAAGAAGAAACTGTTGTGTGTAGGATTAGATAAAAACACATTTATTCTGCTGAGCGTTAAGTGCTGGGAGTTTTAAATGAATTGATTAACAAGTCTTGTGAATTTGAGCCAAACTGAATATGAGATGATTTGTATAATGTTTTAAAAGGAGTATATAGAGTCCATGTAGTGTTTGTGTAAGAGGATCAGAATTAAAATTTTGAGTTTGTATTGAATGAGAAAGGATTTCAAAGAGCCCAATGTTGTTGAGTGATGGATGTAATGCAACAGTCAGGGGATATTCTTGTAATTCTTCTATAGGCAAATGCACGGATAAGGATGGAGCCATTCCTCTTCATGATGCATGTGCAGGAGGTTTTGTTGACATTGTTCAAGCTCTGTTAGATTCTGTGGAAAATAAAGATCACATCAAGAAGCTGCTTGATATGGCTGATATTGATAGTGATACGCCACTTCATCATGCAGCTAGAGGGACTCACTTGGAAGTTGCACAGCTCTTAACTTAGTGCTGGAGTTTCTCCAAATTTAGTAAATGTTTTAGGGAAGACTCCTGCTAATCTTGCCGAGCCAGACACTGAAGTGTGGCAGGCCTTACACTTTGTAGTCGAAGCTGATGTTACTTCTTGATTGAGATGACGGACATCATATAGAGAAATTGAATTGAGAGCACTTACAGTGGGATAGTGTCCTGTGCTGATAATTTAATGATTGTTGCTCATGATTTCATTGTTGAACTTGGAGGTCAAACTTGGACGGTGATGCTTCTTGGACGGTGATGCTTGGCCGGAGAGACTCGAGGACTGCAAGCAAGGTGATTCAAATAGCAATATACCAGGCCTTGGTTCAAACCATGGCAATCTCATATTAGCCTTTCAAGCACAAGGCCTATCTTCTAAAGATCTAATAGCACTTTTAGGTGCTCATACAATTGGTCAAGTTCGGTGTTAGTTCTTCAGAAGTCGTATCTACAATGAAACGAACATAGACAAGGCATTCACAACTTCTATGTAGGCAAATTGTCCTTTCAATGGAGGGGAAAGACCTATAGCTGAGGCAGATATGGAATGTCATGATGAGAGCCTTCAAAGCTTGAACTATTCTAGCGAAGCAAGAAAAAATGGACAGCGATGATGTTTAGCCTGAAATTTTGGTATGTAAAGAAGCACAATTTATAAGATTGTAATTTAGCTAAGGAAAAGTTTTTTGTTTGCATCATTTGGTATCAGAGCTTGAAAGCTCTTGGGAATTGATAATTTGTTACTGTAGAATTAAGAAAAGAATGATGTTACAGTTGTGACAGGAATTGGCAAAGGCAGCCAAGCCATTGAGGCTTAAGAAGAGAAGAAGCCAAGGAAGGCTTATTGAAGATCCAAGAGGAAGCTTGGATAGTTTGCCAAAAGACTAAGGTGAAACAGAATTAGGTGAGGTAAAGGATGAAGTTTTGAGAAGAGTGATAGAGGGACTGCCTAGAAGAAGAAGATCCGATCATTTGAAAGACTAGGATGCAAAAGGCCTAGGTGAGATCACGTGGATTGTCAAAAGACCAGTCAAGGAGAAAGGCTTGGGTGAAGATCTCAGAGATGGAAGCATTGTTGAAGGCACTGCAGAGCAACAAGGTACATGAGGGCAGCAAAAGGAAAGCAAGCATCAAAGGTATGACTAATGTTGATTTTAATAAAGAAATTGCCAGTTTGAAGAAAGAATTAGCTAAAGTTAAAGATAAGTATGAGTCTTGGATGTAGCTGAATAGACAAGCATGGGTATGGTCAATAAAGAAGAGGGTAAAGTGGCCAATAGTTCTCCTAATGAAGAGGAGAAGAAGGCAAAAGAGATTTCCATGAAGAGGGAAGCCCAAAGAGGCAAGAAGATAAGAAGGTTGCCAAGTGGGCAGCAAGAAGAAGAAGTTGAGAAGAAGGTTCTCATTGAGGAGAACAAGAAAGGAGAAGAAAGAAAAGAGGAAGTGCCAGGAAGAACACTTGAAAAGATGAGAGTGTTCATTAAGAGAATACTCATGGAGACATTATAGTCTCTTGTTTTTGTATTTAATGTTGTTTTTGAGATGGGTAAGTGCAGGTATGAGCAGCCTATATGAAGGTCAAGAGAAGGGCCTTGGAGAGTGAAGAAATTGGTGCAGGAGAAGACACCAAGTGCACAAGTGAATATGCAGGAAAGAGAAGTGAGTTTGCCGGTGTTGATAAGGTGCATTGGTTAATGGGAGATAGAAGATGAAGCTGAATCCAATGATGCCATTGAATGCTAGGAAGAAGAAAGAGGAGCAGCCAAGCATAAAGGAAAAAGAAAGGACAGATAATCAAGAAGCCATGCAAATGAAGCAGCCCATTAAAGAGGTAAATTGAAGTTTAAGTGCTGATTTTGATTGTTGTTATGAGCATGAAGATATTGATATGCATAGGTTAGAAGAGGCAAGAGGAAGATAAATTTCACACAAAGCAGTCAATCATGGATATGTGATGCCTAAGTGGATGGTGAAGCATACAAGCAAGCAACAAGTAAACAAGCAGGCAAGTTTATCTTATAAGATTGATTTTTCTCATATGAATGTGCAAGAAAATAAGAGGATAAACAAAGTTAGTTTTTCCATATTGTCAAAAGGGCATGGTTACAGGATGCCTAAATGGCTTGAGAAGTCAAATGATAAGAAGGAGAATCTAATGTGGGTGCCTAAGAAGGCTAAGAGTGAAGAAGATGTGAGTGTTGAAGCAGCACCACCAAGAAATCAATGGGAAAAGGTGAAGGATGACACAAGCACATGGAAAGGTAAGACAATTGTTTGCAATGAATGGGATAATGATTTGTTTAAATCATTTAATGATATTTTCATGGAAAATAAGGAATGGAAAGTCGCTGTAAGGACTAATATGCAGCAAGGAGAGACTTCCAAAGGGATGGATGATGAGGAAAGGAAAGAATATGCAGTAGAACAAACAAGATGGCTCCAGGTAGAGATTGAAGAAAGCAAGGAGACAGAAGGTATGAATACTGCAATTGTTTTTGATGAATATACTAATGTGGATGAAGAAGCTGATTTGTATGAAGAAACTATAAAATGGATGAATGTAATTATAGAGGATGAAAGACAATCTGGTCCTAAGTTTGATATAGGACATGAAGATTTGGATGAGCTTGTGTTGTGTGAAGAGTTGAGAATGATAGAGGCGCCTCTAAGTTTGGTAATGGTGAAGACAGCATTGGGAAGAGTGAGACAATACAAGAGCAAAGCAATGAGACCAAGGCAATTTTGGTCAAGAAACAGGAGCAGAAATGTGAAGGCAGCCAAGAGGCTTCATGGCCTCAATGTTTTTCTACTAAGGTGGCTTTTGATGTTTTGAGTGCAGGTATGGAAGATGAAAACTTTGGAGATACATATGAAAATGAAACATGGATATGGAAGATTGTAGCTGAGAAGGAGATGAGAAGAAGAACATACCAGAAGAGGAAGAAAAGTAAGATGAAAGGCAAAGACCAGCAAAGACAAATTCAAGCATTGGCATTGACAAGAAGACCGTGGGATCCAGGTATAAAATGAAGACTAAAGCATGGAGGCAGCAGTTCATTTGAACTAAGGATCAAATTGTTCCTAGAGGGAGAGTATGATGTAGGAGCATCTGCAACGAATTTCATTTATTGTAATTTCCTCTAAAAATGTTAAAAATTAAGGAGAAAATGTAAAAAGTAAAAGTAAAAAGGTAAATGTGGAGCTGTTGAGGAAATGAGGGGATATTAGAATATGTTGGAATTAAAAAAAACTGTATTTTGTTTGCCTAACCCCAAGTTGGGCGTGGAGGTTTGAAGGAGGTTTTAAAACAAAAAATAGCCAAATAAAGACAAATCCAATTAAAGTGAAAATTGATTAAAGAGGAGGACAGGAGAGTACGTAGAAGGAGGCAGAAAGGGAGAAGAAAAAGAGGAGAGACAGAAGGATGTAGAAGAGAAGAACAGGGGCGTAGGAGGAAAGAGATGGGCAACCAACATAAAATGTATGTCTCCCTACAATATGAATAAATATAGTGTATGTTGTTTTCTTGCATGGATTTGTTTTTGTATTGTTTTCTATCTGCCTTCCAATTCTGTGTGAGTTGAGAGAAATAAAACAAGAAGGCACAAAAAGAAGAAACTGTTGTGTGTAGGATTAGATAAAAACACATTTATCCTGCTGAGCGTTAAGTGCTGGGAGTTTTAAATGAATTGATTAACAAGTCTTGTGAATTTGAGCCAAACTGAATATGAGATGATTTGTATAATGTTTTAAAAGGAGTATATAGAATCCATGTAGTGTTTGCGTAAGAGGATCAGAATTAAAATTCTGAGTTTGTATTGAATGAGAAAGGATTTCAAAGAGCCCAATGTTGTTGAGCGATGGATGTAACACAACAGTCAGGGGATATTCTTGTAATTCTTCTACAGGCAAATGCACAGATAAGGATGGAGCCATTCCTCTTCATGATGCATGTGCAGGAGGTTTTGTTGACATTGTTCAAGCTCTGTTAGATTCGGTGGAAATTAAAGATCACATCAAGAAGCTGCTTGATATGGCTGATATTGATAGTGACACGCCACTTCATCATGCAGCTAGAGGGACTCACTTGGAAGTTGCACAACTATTAACTCGGTGCTGGAGTTTCTCCAAATTTAGTCAATGTTTTAGGGAAGACTCCTGCTAATCTTGCTGAGCCAGACACTGAAGTGTGGCAGGCCTTACGCTTTGTAGTCGAAGCCGATGTTACTTCTTGATTGAGATGACGGACATCATATAGAGAAATTGAATTGAGAGCGCTTACAGTGGGATAGTGTCCTGTGCTGATAATTTAATGATTGCTGCTCATGATTTTGTTGTTGAACTTGGAGGTCGAACTTGGACGGTGATGCTTCTTGGACGGTGATGCTTGGCCAGAGAGACTCGAGGACTGCAAGCAAGGCGATTCAAATAGCAATATACCAGGCCTTGGTTCAAACCACGGCAATCTCATATCAACCTTTCAAACACAAGGCCTATCTTCTAAAGATCTAATAGCACTTTCAGGTGCTCATACAATTGGTCAAGTTCGGTGTTAGTTCTTCAGAAGTCGTATCTACAATGAAACCAACATAGACAAGGCATTCACAGCTTTTATGCAGGAAAATTGTCCTTTCAATGGAGGGGAAAGACCTATAGCTGAGGCAAATATGGAATGTCATGATGAGAGCCTTCAAAGCTTGAACTATTCTAGCGAAGCAAGAAAAAATGGACAGCGATGCTGTTTAGCCTAAAATTTTGGTATGTAAAGAAGCACAATTTATAAGATTGTAATTTAGCTAAGGAAAAGTTTTCTGTTTGCATCAGTAATGTTAGGGAGATTAGGATAAAATATGGCTTTTTGGTGACATATGGGTTAATAAGGATGATTAGTGAATGATGAATGCCAATAATTAATAGATTAATTAAGACACCATAGTAGAGAAATTTATGTGTCTATAGTAGTGATCAATCATCATGTGATTGATTTGGGTCAGCTCAACCCTTTACACTCCCCAATTTTTGTATGAAGGTTTCCATATATTTCAATCCCTATTAGGGTCAAATTTGAATATTTCATTTGTAGGTCATCTCCATGCATTCGAAGGTCAAATTTATACACACATGTGTGTTTCAATCAAGTGTAGGTGATTATTCACTAATTTTATAGATTTTATGTAAATGACAAAATCAAATAATAGATGATATTAGTGCCTATTGATCTTGTCCCCTTTCTTTTCTCTTATTAGTTATAGTCATAGTTTTAGTTTAAATAATTTTTCAAATATATTGATTATTTCTAACCATATTAATGTTTCACATAGTTAGGTTATGACATAAACAAATAATTTATTTTATGTTGTTCAAAGTTAGAATTTTTTCATTCAATTGTGCTTCATCTGATTTAGTAATTTACTTTCATTTTGATCATCACACATGATTTACAACATTATCTATTCATAGATTCACTTTATTTTAATTAGAGTTAATATATTAATTAATTGAAAATTCATATAAAACATATTGGTGAACCTACACATATATCAAATAGTGAAAATCCCTAGTGTTTCACCCTTCTAAGATATCAAATTTTAGCCTTAGGGTTTCACCCTTTTAGGGTTTGAAATTTCATCCTTAGGGTTTTATTTTTAGACATAATTTTTTATTTTACCTTTCCTTCTACATAAAATAAGAAAATTTTATATTTTTCCTTAGGGTTTCACAATCATTATCCTATTAGGTTTTTCCTCTATTAGGGTTATTCCTTGGTTGTCTTATTTTTATATAAAAATAGATTAGTTTTCTTCTAAATTTTTTTTATTTTGGTATGAATAAAATAAAAAACCTATTTTTGTTTGCTAATCTATTGTATGGATTTTTAAAAAATTAGAATTTTCTATTTTTATAAAATTTTCCTATGGGATGAACAATGTACCTATTTTCAAAATATTTTTGGGGTTGAAGCGAAGCCCCTCTTGTTGATGCCTGAATATGTATCATAGGTGCTTAGAGTGTTTAAGGAACACTTCTCATTTTTTTATTCTTGAGAATTCAATGCATGAGTTTCAGGTTGTGATAATCCTATTATTTGTTGATGGAATAAAGGTATAATAAGTGATCTATTTCATAACTTTATAATAATTTGGTGGTTGGGAGCCACTATGGCAAAATAACTAATCTATGTAAAATATGAAGTATTATATGCTAATAACAATGAATTATGATAAAAATATAATATAATAACTAATCTAAGATTGATATTTACAATGACAATTAAACTAGAGTGATCTGATAAAAAAAGAGCAAAAGGAAGGGTAAGGTAGAGAATAAACATGTTGTTGATCTTCATTTCAAACATCATGACAAAATTTAAATTTCATCTAGACATGCAGTTAACCAATATATGACATGAAGTAGCATAAGCTCAAATCCTATCATGCATCAGGTAAACATCTAAGGATAGTGTAAAATAATGCAAATAAGAACTAGATTCACTTCAAAGATTTACTCTTGCAAGAAAACAACATTAGCCCAAATGCAAGAAGAATAAATAAAATGAAATGAACCTAAGAACTTTCAATTGACCTAGAATTGACATAAGTTAACAACTCTGCATTCAAAGGTACACATCAATAATTTTTAAGAGCAATTCAAATCTAGAAATTAAACTAAGCAAGTGAGAGAGAAGCCATGATAGCAAACACAAGGACAAATATTGGACAAACTTTGCATAATTCCTTACTTTTACTGTTTGTTTCAATTTTACAAAGTAATTTTATCTCTAATAACTCCCTCCCCTTTTTACAATTGAAAATAATCCTTTTATATAATGCAAGGGAGTATGTTGGTCAGTCATATCCAATTATAAAAGTACAATGATTAGGACAATTATCTTTTCTACCAATGTTCTAGAATAAACTAGACTTTCCTTAATGGATTGATCTAGAGGTAATGTATTTTTCAATCTACACATGTCTTTACAAAAAGAATATTCCATTTTAAAAATACATAATGCTTAGCTATAGGAATAATATTCTTAATTCAACTAATCTTTAGGACCCTTGTGCTCCTAAAGTCCCATGTTACTATTGTAGGATCTTCATTGCTCTCTGATTTTACTCCTCAATCATCTCAAGGTTGACAATTGGTTTCATGACAAGCTCCTTCATTTAAATTGCTATGCTCTTGTGGTCTTTTTCTATCCTTCTTAATGCCTTTTGATGTTTCTAGCTTTAGTAATCTTTTCTTTTGATGTTAGAATAATATCCATGACCCTACTATTGTCCATCCTAGATTTCCCTTGGTCCTTCTTCCTCAATTCTTACATGACTAGGGTAGCTTTGTGCTTAAACTCCTCATTAGTGATGAGGCCTATAGAGATGAAAGTATTTGGATTAGTGATCACGGTCCCAAGTAAGTATTCCATCATGTTGTATAGCTTCTTTTCATCCTCAAGGAGAATTTTCAAGTTCCTAGACCAGATACTCAAAGCCTTGATCTTGTCCACAAGTAATCCCATGACTATGCTTGGATGATCTAGGCTAATCATTTTGAAACTAGGAATATGATATTCAATCAAGATATTGATCAAATCCTTTACTCTATCTATTTAGTTATAATATTGGCCATGGATTTGTTTAACTTGCTCACTAGTGGTTTGTAGTTTAATTTTGGATCAAATTACCTTTACACAAATGATAATTCAGTTTCTTTGGCTTGATTATGGTGAATACAGGGTCAATGTGTTTCAAGATTTTTAATTTTTTATATAGTTCTCTAATGGTGGCATCTATTTGAACTTGCATGAGCTTCATTACTTAATATACTAATTAGATAATGTACTTAATGCCTTGTATTTCTTAGGTCTACAAGCTCTTCCACTTAGTATATTATACTTACATGGATCTGATGTGGAATCACCATGGAATTCATATGACATTTTCATGGCATTTTTCTTGTTCATATTAAAAAATGACCATTTACTTTTAAAAAAATTCCCACTTGATTTCATATCATTGGATCATCCCTATACAGATCAATGTAGACCCTCAGTCTTGATCTGAGAACTTGAATGCCATTAGTTTCTTAATGCATTCCCTATGGCTATGAGACTTGTCACTTCTGCATTTAACTCAAAGCTTTGCCAAAATTTCAATGTTGATCTTGCATTGTTGATCTTGATTACATGAATTAATCACACTTCATTGATCTTGATCTATTAAATTGTACCTCTTACTCTATGGACCATCGATCTGAATGTGTACACTCTATATACTATCAATCTTTAAAATATTCTCAAGCTTTAATTTGTGGCCCATAACTATGCCATGTGTCATCTCTACATTCATCATGACTTTTTAATGTTTGTATCACATTGTTGGATCATCTTTGTCTGAGTAAACATGCTCTGTTGGATCTTGATCTTCAAGGTCAAATGCCATTGGTTTTTGAGTGTTATTTGGCTGAAATTGTGACACTTTTCACTTTCTCACTTATCCTAGGGCTCCATTAAAGTTTTGACTTGATAAATGTCATTAAATCAATCTATCCTAAGTAAATGCATATCGCTGATCTATAAAAGATGCTCGAGCTTTAACTTAGGGTCAAGGTCTTGACTTTTAAACTTTAATCCTATATTATTGATCTCGTTCATCAGAGTAAACATGGATCATTGATCTTATGAATAAAAATGACATTTAAGTCAGTGCTCGAGGAAAATAAAGAACTTAACATAATGTTTTAGACTATGGTTTTATTTCATGTTAGTAAACACAGGAAAGACCTTAAAAAAAACATTTTAAGCTAAGTTTTGAGACATAATAAAATGGACCCCATGAATAATAAAAGACAACATATAGTTTTTAGCCTAAGGTTTGTTGTATTAATAAATACAATGAAATTTAGGGTGAGGTTTTTAGGCTAAGTCTATAGTAAAAGGGACCTTTTGTTTAGTTAGACCATGCTACGATAAAAGGGAACAAAGGGTCTTGAGACATGAAGCACTTAGGATAAAGATTTTAGACTAAGATCTTGGTCATGTTAATAAACATGACTAGGAACTTAGGATAAAATATAAACTAAGTCAAATTAAATTATTCCCACAAAAATTTAAATAAAATCTACCACTAAATTTAAATTCAAAAGGATTACTTAGACTAAATTTAGACTAAGGGTTTTAACAATTCAAATATGATTTCAATTAATCATTTATAGACCAAAGGCTAGTAAAAGGGGAAATTTAACATTTAACACAAAACCCTAAGTATTACCCATTTCAAATGAACTCTATTAAACCTACAACTTGAAATATAGATATCTAATGCTAGCAAATTTTAGATAAGATCAAACTAGATCCATGAACAAATAAGCCAACTAGACCATGGTGTGGATGAAATTCAAATAAAGATAAAGTGCAAAACACTTTGATGGTACTTTGATAAGATGAATTTTCAAATTTAGGGTACAAATTTGTATAATTTAAGATAAGGGTCCCCATTTTTTAGAAATGGGGGTATGTTAACCTCCAAAAATGGTGACTTTTGGGGAAAACATATAAATATGTTAGAATTAAAAGACTCTTGTTTTGATTAATAATTAAACTACTTATTCCATTTGATCAGGCACCATTATTAAGATCAATTCATGTTTAGAAAAAATATTGCACATGTATAATTAGGATCAAACATCAAGACATAGCCATGTTATGCATGTGCTTTGATTCTACTTATTTATTTCCACATGATTTAGAGAAAAACTTCTAGGTTCATGACTTTAACCATTAACATTAACTTTTAGCATGTTTGTGTTAGAGGTACAATCACTAAGAGGGGAGTGAATTAGTGATGTAAGATAATCCAATTTAATTCCAAACTCTTAAACATGTAGTATGCATCAACTTGATTAAGCAACATAAAAGTTAAAGCACATATATCCAAATCATACATAAGAGCATACATCACACAAACATACCATATATGTGGGAAACTCTCTTGGGTAATAAAACCCACTAAACCCTACAAGATGGACCACAATCCTATAAAAAAAGATCCAACATTTAGACCAACACCCATTGATCAAGGAACACCCATCCCTTAGTTTAGTGAGACACCCATCCCACAAGGAAGCACCAACCCCCTAGGTAACCAAGCACCCACTTACCTACCTTAATCTAATCTCCACCTTTGACTTGGTGTCTTCTACACCTAATGATGGAATTCTCTTACTTTCACTCTTTCCTCTTTACACTCTCACAAACTTAAACACATAATCAATGCATCTAAAACACCCTTTTAGATCACTCTTCACTTCTAAACACATACACAATAAAAAAACCTATAACAACTCTATCATAACATTAATAACATGACTTGTAGATCATGCACACACTCTTCAACCTAATCAACCCTTCAGTCCATCTACTAAGCACACTCACTCAATCAGCCTCTAGGGCTTATTCAATCTACCTCTTCTAGGCTTATTAGGTTTAATGACCTATTTAACTATCTAAATCAGTTTGATCAAATAAACATGATTGATCCTCTTCACTCTATGATAGTCCTCACTAACCTGCACCTTCTCTTTCAAAGGTTCTTTCCTTCACTTCAATCCACACAAGCATATCTAAGTCTAAAAACCATTACCTTAATCTCCACTATTTATAGATCCTTCATGAATATTATCTCCTTGGTCGGTCATAAGACTTAACTTAACCCTTAATAGATCTACATAATTCAATATCATCCTTACAAGTTGGCCATAACAACTATGGCTCACAATTAAGTAGGTACACCTTTCAATTAGGCCTTAGTAGCCCTTATAGGTCTCATAGAGACCTATTCACCCATTTATCACTCCATCAAGCAAATTAAGAACATATGATTACTTTCAATTACATGGGTCCACTCTATATGATATCTAAGACATATTCAGGTGATTACTCCCACCAAAATACTCTTTTGCTAAAGTAAAATTGCTCAAACATTATTCTGTTCATATTAACACCATGAATGAACATACAATCAACTTCTAAGCCTTTATTCATACTAATATGGATTATTCAAATCTCAAAAATCCACATAGATGGTCCTCATTGAGCATACAATAATATCCAATATTTAGATCATTTTTAAACATCAAAATACTATGAATAATAACTTAATTATCCTTCTTGGGTCATTAAAAAACATGATAAAACACAGTTAATTTTGGAGCTCCATAGATTTGATCATACAAACATTAAGACCTTTTACCTAGGCTTTCTAGATGCATCTTGAAGTCCTCTATGACTTTTCATTTTACACCATGATAAAATTTTACATATATTAAAAATTATAACTCAAAACTTGTAGACTAGTTTTCCCTCACAAATTTGAATATTCAAATTCCAATGGTTAATGACCAAATGTTAAACTTTGGAGACTTTGACCTCATCTCATGCTCCCTAGTAGTTTTGACCAAATACACACCATTGATTTCCTCAAATCAACATGGTGTTTATCTTGTAATGTTCACCATTGATCCAAGATTTGAGCTCCTATGATTGTGCCACTTGGTAGCTTTGTGTACCTTCTGTGCACATTGACTCTTTGACTCAACCCACACCATCAATCTTCTAATTTCATGATCATACGCTTGTCATTGATCTTCTGTCCAATCTCCATGAATTTGATACATGTCACTAACATGTTTTAATATCCATTTTGGGGGATATTAACTAAACACATAAACAATAAAAAAAAAAGTTCTTAAATCACCTAAAATACCAACACTTTCAAAATTAGATATAAATCCACACTTAAGTAGGATCAACACATAACATAACAATCACAAATAATGTTACTATTCCAAGTAAATGTTTTCATAAGAGCTGTATGACACCACAATCCTCACTAACATATATATTTAGATGATATAGTTATTACAAAACAATAATGAAATAAGCATACACAACCCTCTCTTATATTAATAGATAATATAATAAAACATAACATTTACAATACTTGTAACACCATAATCTCACTACTTCCTTAATACAATAGAATTATAATATTATGGATTAAAATAAGACCATAAATAACACTCTTACATAAATATAAATACTAAACAATACATTGGAAATCTTCACTCAAATTACAACATAGAATACCACACTTACAATGCTACACAAAATATATCTGTTACTACAACTAGTCCATCTAAGGAGGGTCTTCCACCATCGAAACTAGCAATCTTCTATTGATGCTCTAAGTATAATTCCTGTATGGAATGGATAACACTAACTAAGGTGGATATTTCACCATTGAAATTAGTTACATTACTCCATGGAATTCATCCAAAGGAGGGGGATATGAACACAAGTTCAATATCTAAAAATAGGGGGTTTATGATTTTCAACTATATCTTTTACAATGGAGAATCTCTCTTTAAATAGATATGAGAGGGAGAAAGAGAATGAGAGGAAACTTCATGCCCAAGCAAATAATTTTAACCCCCTTGAGTGGGTACACTATTAATCTATAGTGACAAGCTTGTCACCATATGTGAATGGTCAAAAGTGGATCTCCAAAGTTGCCTCCACTTATCATGCTTTTATAATGGCTCTTCTACCTTCACATGTAGTCCAAATCAGCATAGTTAATCTTGTATTCCACTTCCTAAGTATGCATAAGACTCCAATATAGGTCTCCACACACTTTTAACTTGTCCCCCACTCTTCATAATGGCTCCATTATGGAAAATACACCATACCCCTTCATTCTATCATTTTCCTAAAGGTGTGGTCTCTATACTATTCATTCCTATCTTTTCTTAGCATGTGCATTTATAAAATAATAATATTTATGTCAACAAGTGGAGTACTATGCCCCACCTCTTCACATGCCTTAGATTCTCATGTGGGACATGCCACATCACTCCACAAATCACCTCTTTGTTGCATCATCAACTCTATCATCTTTCACATCACCTACCATGTCACCTTCCACATCCCCTACCATGTCACCTTCCACATCACTTGTCATGTCACCATTAATGGTGCCAATGAATAGTGACATGTGAATAGTGTCAATGAATAGGGACACATGAATAGTGACATGTGAATAGTTTTAGTGAATATTAACACATGAATAGTGTTAATGAATAGTACTTTTGAATATTACCTTTTGAATAGTGACCTACACTAAAAAATCCCCTACAACACCCAAAATAGCCTACATGAATAAAATAGGCTACTGGTATTCATAAAATGTCTTATTCAAAAAATAGGGACATTACTCTCCTCCCTTCATGAAATTGCTTGCCCTCAAGAAATTTCAAATCTAAAGCCTCTAGAATCATCATGCCAAAGTGATGAATTAAACTATAATGCTCATATATCCTAGATCTTGTACTTGGCAAGTGAGAAAGTTCTTACCAAAAAATGATGCAAGATACTCTCTTCCTATCATCCAAAACATCTTTGTGCAACCCAAGTATTTTTACCACCTCTTTGAATAATAGCTTGACCTCATGAGGATAGATATTAGATGAATGTGCATAATTCTCAACATCACAAATGCAAACTTGTAGAAGATCCATGATGTGATGCATGATTATACTTCTATCTCTATGAATTGAATCAAGCAATGAAATAGTAATGGTATAACCTCCTTTATTATAAACATTACCAAGATGCCAAATCAATCTCTATAACTCTTTTCCATAATTCCACTGCACCACTCTAATTAAGGTGAGAGTACCATAGTGCCAAATCTGTATTCTTCTTTCTTGGACCCGAAATACAAAGTTGTCCTCTGACACCAAACTAGAAGACCTATGGGGATTACATTCTACAACATAATATATTTCATGCCAAATAATCTTAACAAAATCAACATTAACAATCCCATTGTCAATCATGATCCTGGGCCATATAAAAATTAATCTAGGAGCATGATTCTCATTATAGCTCATCATAATGTCCAAAAATTGATGTATATTAAACTTAGTTAATTGGAAGATAGATATGTTAGAACTAAATGTTAAATACATAGTTATCCTAGGAATGATTCTTATATCATAAAATGATAGTACCTCATTAACACTCAACCTCCAAGTGTTAAAAATACAATTCTATGCAATCCACTCCATAGAAAAAAGTATACTCATCACAATAATATCCGAAAATACATAAGTTGTCAACATGAAATCATTGTAGTAACCAACACTTACCCAAAACTTTGAGTTATTATGGGATGTCCTCTTCCCATTTATTTCATGAGGTAAGTATGGTTTAAACTTGGTCAAGGCATACATGATGACTAGCATTCCTTTTCTAGATTCTTCCAACTCCCATCTTTCACATGCAAAGGGATCCACTTCTAAACCCCTCTAAGTCCCATTCCTAAATCAATACCATCTAAAATACATATGGGTGAGAAATCTAAGATAACAAGTATAGCACATGAAAGAATTACCTCCACACAATGATCAAAGACTTCTTTCCACTTAACCCAATGGAATATAATCCTACCACCAATGGAACCAATGAACTTGAAATTTCCCTTAACAAATATTTTGTAATGATTCCAAGGACAAAATAATCTACCCCAATATTCTAGTGAAGTTGAAGGTGGAAAATCCAAAGTAACTTGGAACCTCTATTGAACATCTTGATTACTAGTCAAGTGCAACTTCTCATTTTCACATTCTTCTATAAATAGACCCTGGTCCTCAAAAGCTAGAAAGTCTAGATCCAAATGTTCCCACTGATATTCCCTACTAAAATTGAATCTTATCCCAATGAATAACATAGAAGAATGGATCCAATACATATCCAAATTCATATCAAAATAACTTAGACCAAAAATAACAAAACCATCACAAACCTCAATAGCAAAGTCATGAATCTTCCTCTGGCAAGGTCTATCATATCTATTAGTAAAAATGACATGGGGGTCATATTCTAGGGTTTTGTTCTTTTTGAAAACTCCTTGTCCCATCTAATGATATAAATCTTGTAAATAACTTGATTCCAATAGTACCTTGATATGATTAGTCATAAGACAAAGAATATCAGAATGACATATATGTCTCTTAGCCACATCTAGCATCATAGCCACATCTAGCATCGAGCTTATCAAATGCACTATCTCCATTGGTTCATCACTCCTGATATTCTCTTCCCATAAATGATTTATAAATTATTATATTTGATCCTTCATAATGTGGTTATAAAACATAAAAAATTCTAAGTGATTCCTTATGGACCTCATTCCATACCAAATGCAAGATATGGAGAATTTAATGGTATTATCCAACCCATTATCTACCTTAAATCTCAACATATTACCTAGATCTCATATGAAATAACTATTCATAACCTTTATTCTCAACATATTACCTAGATCCCATATGAAAGAATTATTTATAACTTGTATCAAAGAGTCCCCATGCCCTTTGTTGTAAGTTGTATCCCTTACTCTATCACCTCTTTTTGTATGCTTTCCATGATGACAAGAATTTTTCAATGACATATGTAGAAGAAAATCTAAAACATTCTCATACCTTGGAATGTTAATAACATGCTTATAATGGCTTTCTGAAGGCATAATCTCCACAATGCTCATGGGTGATTTTTCCTTGTGTGCATTTACATGTACCACCTCCATGTCCATCACTTGGGGAAACTTATTTTCCACACATTAATGCAAATTAAAATCCACTTGCACACCTTCTTGCAACTTAACTATGAGAGCATCATCATTTGAGATCCTAGGAGTAATGGATGTCAATTCTTCATGCAACTCAAGTTCTAAATATTTAAGAGAAATATGATCTTCAACATGATTTTATTCCTCATCCTTAATTTTATTATAGGCTATGGTAGCAACACACTCAATGAGTCATTATTAGGTGTGGATTCTAAATCCTTGATAGCTTCCATTTCATCTCTTTTTGGCCCACTATCATGCATATCAACATTAGATGATAAATGGACATCTTTAACCCAAGGAATGTGTTTACCTTAAATTTATTTCAGCTCTAATTTTTCCTCTTGTGATGAGTTCTCATCAACACTCTCAAGAGAACTCATGGACTCTTCTTCTCTTGCAGGTGTAACTTGTGATTCTTCTTGCTTTGGCTCCTTGATTTTTTCTTCTATATTTTCAATTGATATGTATTTCTACAACTTCTACTCACAATTATTGTAAACACTATGAACCTATTCACATGTAGTTTAAAAATTAACTTCACTAGCAAGGTTAAGATGGGTTGAGAGATAACATAGATTTCATTCAGAATTAATGACATGATGTCTTTCATACTTTCAAAAATAATTTAATTCTTACTGACAAAAGTTATGAAATGATGAAACATTTCAATAATAAGCTTATGAATTTTAAATATATTAAAATAATACATGACCCAACCTTTTCCATCAATTCTAAAATCTTTATCCTCTTACCAAAATAAGGGCTTTGATATCATGAAAATCAGAAAGCTCTCAACAACTAGCTGCAAAACTTCTCTCATTGTGTTGTCCTTGTAAGGAAATTTTGGGGTTAAAATTCTTATGATTTCACTCAAACAAGAGGTGACTTCAAGCTTCAAATCCTTGTATTTATGCCTCAATATCTTAGGTTCAACAAAAATAACCTTTGAAGGAGTCATAGCTATCTGCATCTCTCAAGAAGGTGCCTGGCCCACCATGGATAAGTAATCCTTTACTTCCTTCAAAGTATGGAGAAGTGCATAATTTTATTGAGATAAATAATTAAGTATATATCCTACATTGAAAAATATATCTTCCAAATCTTTTTCCCTCATTGATGTCATGACTTAATGACTAAACATCCAAATCTGTAACATAAAACTCACAAAGAGACCCACAACATAAGACTACACAAGCTAGCAAGATACACAACTCTGATAACACTGTAATATCCCTTTTGGGGGATATTTACCAAACACATAAACAATTAAAAAAACTTCCTAAATCACCTAAAATACCAATACTTTCATAGTTAGATATAAATCCACACTTAAGTAAGATCAATACATAACATAACAATCACACATAAAATTACTATTCCAAGGAAATGCTTTCATAAGAGTTGTATGACACCAAAATATTCCATGACATATATATTTAGATGATATAATTATTAAAAAAAAACAATGAAATAAGCATACACAATCCTCTCTTATATTAATAGATAATATAGGAAAACATAACACTTACAATACTTGTAACACCATAATTTTTGTCAGGAGAACCTACAACAATCAATATGCTTTGATACCAATTTTTAGGTGACCCCTTATCCAATGGAAGCACAATATTACTTTCTTATAAGCAATTAAACATAGAATTATACCAAAATGAATAAGTAACTAGGAACTTGAGACAACAAAGAATTTGAGAGACAATACACACTCTTGTATTAGATATTACTAGAAGAAAATACAATAAGGAAGATGCCACTTCTTCCTCCACCTCAAAGGCTTGCCACACCTCAAGACCTTCTTCCCTCTCTCTCTTGCTCAACACAAAAACTCTATAGCTTGAGTTATTATCCCTCCTTGAATGCTTCAGCTGATCTCCTTGACCTTACACCTGTTCTCTTTGACTCTGCTTGCTTCAATGCTTTTACTTGCCTTCTTGATAATTACAATACATGCCTTATGGGTCTTTAAATAGAATCCCATGGTTACAAAAATATAAATCTAACTACAATAATTAGACATGCAGCTCGTGACTATAATTAGTCATTTGACATGCAAACACTCGCTTCACTTAACTGACTCTTCGTCAATAGCAATTTTGGAATACACAAGCGACCGATGTTGGTCCCTACTTGCCTAGTTCTGTCGACATTGGCCGACTAGCTGCCATCACCGGTTTCCTTCTGTACTGCACCTGACCGACGTCGGTCATGCTGCCAATGCTAGTTTTTTTGGTTCTTTAGCATCCTCTTCTTGTGTCTACAAAAAGTTGAAGCTTTTAGCTCCACACCTTAACAATCTCCCACTTAGAGATAAATAGCTGCTACTGTACCTGTACCTGTACACCATCTATTTTATTCCTTTGGCTTTGTATCCCTCTTCAAAGTCACTCTTGAAGACCAACCATCACGCAAACCTGTGATGCAATACCTGTCACTTGTGTCACAAGAATTTTGTTGCTCCTAAATTCTTCATGACATACTTCTGAACCAACTCTACCCTTAGCTCAGAAAACTCCCTATATATGAAACCCTGCAACAAGTAACACAATATAGTAATAGGATAATGTAGCTAATATTATCCAACCTGGTAAAGATAAAACACAATGGTCAAACCTCCATTATTCTCTAGCCTAATCAAGACCATATATCATAGCCTTCTGTCTCATGTGTCCATCCACTCTCTTCTCTAAAATAGGAATCCATCCCTCCATCCAGTGCTTTCTTCCAGCTGACAACTCTACTAACAAATACCTGTCTGGTTCTTCTCTAAGGACTCACACTCCTCATCCATGCCAAGCTCCCACTGTTTCTAGATTCTACCTGCATTGCTTCTTCCATCTTCCTAGTTCTTGACTGTTAGTAAGCAATATAAAGAAGGTGAACAATGAATATGAAGTTCACTTACCATTTTTGACCTCCATATGGGTGTTTGAGACTCTTTGATCCACCCAACATCTGTTCTAGTGACCAATATCAGCCATCTCCCAGTCTGCTCCCAACCGATGTCGGTTCCCTGCACTGACCCTGACTGTCGATGTCATTTCCCTGGCCGACGCCAACATCCACCACTATCGACGTCGGTCCTGATGACCGACGTCAGACTTCTCCACTGTCTGACCTACCGACCCTGCTGGTCTGCACATGACTGATGTCGGTATCTTTCTGACTGACGTCGGTCCCATGTGACCAACATCGGCATCTGTGTGTTCCTGTAAGTGATGAAATTTTCATCTGCAAGCTCTTCTTGGATCAAACCTCTGTCCATGCTACCCTGCTTAGATTTATTTAGGCCCTGTGACTGATCTCTATCCTTCATCTCCTCCATAAACACCAAGGCTTCTTTGTTCCTGTCAAAAGCATCAAATTTCCTTTTCCTGCAATGAACTGTATCTATGCTTTCCAAATTTGAACAAATACCTTTTGAATCAAGAACTTCCATTCCCTTCTTATTCATGTGACCAAGCCTATTAGACCACATCTCTGAATCTACACCAGAAGTAGAATCAATAATACAAGTAGACAGATAAAGAGTATCTACTTTCTTACCTCTTGCTAGAACAAGTGCTCCCTTGGTAACCTTCCAAGAATCTACTGTGAGGGTTATTGCACATCCCTCATCACCCAACCTTCCTACAAAAATCAGACTCTGCTTCAGAATTGGAACATGCATGACCTCTTTTAACACCCATGTGCTATCAATCTGCAATCTCAGCTGCACTTTCCCTTTGCCAACTATTTGACAAGGTGTACCATCCCCTAAATAGAGCACTCCAAAGTCTCCCTGTTCATACTTATGAAACAAATCTCTATTTGGGGATGCATGAAAAGATGAACCAAAATCTAAAATCCATGATCCTACCTGACTATCCAAAGAAAGTATGAGAGCGTCATGTATCACAATATTTGCATCCTTTACTTCTTCAATACCTGTGTGTTGATTCTCTTTATCTCCCAACCAACACTCCTTTGTATGTCCTTTCTTTCCACAAAACCAGTAGGTAATACATTTGGACTTGGATCTCCTTCCCGACCTTGATTTCCCTTGCTCAACCTTCTCCCTTTGCCTTCCCCTACTTTCTGCACTTAGAGCATTCCCTGATGATTCACCTGTGCTTCTCTTGTGTATTTCTTTATTTAAGATCACACTCACAACATCATCAACTTTTAAGATTTTAGAAGTAATGCAGAATACTTACTGCCATAACCAAACCATCCCAACTTTCAGGCAAAGAACATAAAATCAAGAGAGCCTTACCTCATCATCAAAAACAATATTGATAATATAAGAAAACATAACACTTACAATACTTGTAACACCATAATTTCACTAGTTCCTTAATACAATAGAATTAAAATTTCTGATCAAGAACACTCCATTCTTCATCCTTCATATCTATGGGCTTGCATGCAACCCCACCCAATTAAGTAAAAATACAGATAATCCTCAATCAACATCCTCTAGTGTTGATAATTTTTGCCGTTAAACTTCTCCATTCGTAGCTTACTTTCTTCTGCCATTGCTGAACTCCCACTGAATTAGAAAACCCTTAATTTAAAATACATTGTAAATCCTCACTCAAATTACAACATAAAATACCACACTTACAATGCTACACAAAATATATCTGCTACTAAGCAACTAGTCCAACTAAGGCTCAACACAACAACTCTATAGCCTGAGTTATTATCCCTCCTTGAATGCTTCAGCATCTCCTTGACCTTATGTAGATACTCCAATGCTTTTACTTACCTTCTTGATAATTACAATACATGTCATGGGTCTTTAAATAGAATCCCATGGTTAAAAAAATAGAAATCTAACTACAATAATTAGACACACAGCTCGTGACTATAATTAGTCATTTGACATGCAAACACTCGCTTCACTTAACTGACTGTTCAAACAGTAGTTCTAGAATTACATGACATCCCCTGCTTGCCTGGTTCTATCAGCCGACTAATCGCTGATTTCCTTCTGTACTGCTAACCGATGTCAGATCCTAGGGTTCTTTAGCATCCTCTTCTTATTTTTGCAAATAGTTGAAGCTTTTAGCTCCACACCATAACAATTTCATTGGTTCCTTAATACAATAGAATTAAAATATTAGGACTTGAAAAAAGTCATAAATATAAATAATTAACAATACATTAGAAATCCTCACTCAAATTACAACATAAAATACCACACTTACAATGCTGCACAAAATATATTTGTGACTGCAACTAGTCCAGCTAGGGATGGTCTTCTACCACCAAAATTGACAATCTTTATTGATGCTCCAACATGTATGTAATGGCTAACTAAATTGGATGTTTCACGACAAAAATTAGTTACATTACACTATTTAATTCATCTAAAGGAAGGGGATATGACTCAATTTCAATATCTAAAAATGGGGGGTTTATGATTTTCAAATGAGAAGCTCTCCTTAAATAGATATGAGAGAGAGAGATAATGAGAGTAAAATTCATTCCAAATAAAATAATTTTGACACCCTTGAGTGGGTGCACTATTAATCTATAGTGACAAGCTTGTCACCATGTGTGAATGATTAAAAGTGGATCTCTAAAGTTGCTTCCACTTATCATGCTTTTATAATGGCTCTTCCACATTCACATGTAGTCCAAATCAACATAGTGAATCTTGTATTACATTTTCTAAGTGAACATAAGTGTCTAAAATAGGTCTCCACACACTTTTTACTTGTCCCCCACTCTCGATAATGGCTCCATTAAGGAAAATACACCATACCCCTTCATTTTATCATTTTCCTAAAGGTGTGGCCCCTATAATATTCATTCATATATTTTCTTAGCATGTGCATTTATAAAATAATAATATTTATGTCACCAAGTGGAGTATTATGACCCACCTCTTCACATGCCTTATATTCTCATGTGGGACATGCCACATCACTCCATAAGTTACTGCATCATCAATTATATCATCTTCCACATCACCTACCATGTCACCTTCCATATCCCCTACCATGTCACCTTCCACATCACTCCATAAGTCACCTCTTTACTATATCATCAATTGTATCATCTTCCACATCACCTACCATGTCATCTTCCATATCACTTTCCATGTCACCATGAATAGTGTTAGTAAATAGTGACATTTGAATAGTGTTGATGAATAGTACCTTGTGAATAGTGACCCACACTAAAAAATCCCCTACAATACCCAAAATAGGCTAATAGATTAAAATAGGCTATTAGTATTCATAAAATGTCTTATTTATAAAATGAGTAAATTACACACATTTATTCTTTAACATATTCAATTTTACACACACCATTAGATCAAGATCTATGATTTAACATGCACCATTAGATCTACTGACTATTTGACCTTAGACTTTAATGAAGTTAAACTTGATGGTCTCTGGTTTAACACAGTCTCTATGAACAACTTTGAAGGTTTATAACTTGAGCTTGGAAAAACTTCAAGGGCCCAAATCTTTAAGGTATCTTCTTAGAACTATAGACAACACTTCCATGAAAACTTTTAACCTTAGTTGACTTTATGATTACCAAAAATAAATTCACAATCTTTTTGTTCATTCATATCTATATGACGTGTAGTGATGATCTAGCTTCTCTTAACCTATAATATGCATGTTTCTCATTCCAAATTATTAATTGACATGCTATAACTTCACTAGGACATCTATAGATGCCTCATAACGTCTTATTTGTCCTTATAGACCTGAAAATGTGCCATATCTCTCCAAACAATCAATCTGATCACTTTGTCAATAATTCATTAGTATCTCATGCTCTCTTCAACATAAATGACAACCTAACATTAATGACCATGCTCAACAATCTCCCCCTTTATCATTTTATGTCAAAACACCATCATAATGACTTTATTTGAAGAATGACTTCATTCTAATCTTTTTCCCATTTGACATTAATGATAAAGGGTCTCTTCCTCAACATGCCAACAATCATTCCTCAACTATATGTATGCATTCAATTACTATTAATAAGCTCAAGATACTTACATACTTTCAAGCATATGAAACAATTACTCCCCCTTTGACATGAACCAATTTGAACTTGGACATCTCTGATCATTAGACCTAAAAAATTGCTCATAGAGCTTAGAAATTTCCCCTTAACATCAAGCTCCATATCATGTCATTTGTTCTTTGACATAAACCAAACTAAACTTAGGATTTTCTGATCCTTGGACCTATCTATCGATAAAAATCATAATCTCTTTTTACTCATACATGATGATTCAAAACCTTGTCAAAATATATGACTTGGTTTGATCAGGTCATCATGTCAATCTTCCTGAATTCATAACTATAGTAGACATCTTCACATATGCTCCCCTTACATCATGAAAATCTTCTTCAAGCCTTTTAAACTATCTGAGTTAGCTCCCCTTAACTCCATGCTTCACCTAGATCATGCCATATTAAAAAAAATCATCTTAATGAACTAGGTTTGCCATCAAATTTTCAACACTTAGTCATTATCCTTATAAAACCACCAATAGAACTTATATCTTCATAACACTATGAACTCCATGACATACATAAATTTTTCATCTACAAAACTCAGAGACATTATTCAAGATATCAAAGATATGAAAATACATTCTACTCATCCTTTATATCAACCTTTGTCTTCAGTTTTCATTATTTGATCAATCAATTTAAGTAATTGACAAAATGTTACCTTTAGGACCAAAAACCATGAACACATCTTAAGCACATTTGAACAAGATCAAAATATCTTTCTATGTAATAGAATATTTTGATAACTCACCATCCTTGATCAGACACTTAAAAACTTCCATTCTTTACTTGCAGACCTTTAAAACCAACATCTTCATTCTTCACCATTTGACTAACTAGACCATCTTTTAGATTTGATCAAAACTTTGACTTTAGGATCATTGTTTATGAAAAATATCTTATCATATCCTCCCATAATAAACCAACACATATTCTTATGACCTTTCTTGTCTTGCAACATCAACGAAGCTCAACTGGCATCCACCATGATTCATTTTGTTGTCAAGTGTCTCCTTGAAGCCTAGATAGAGACACCCAAACTTAGAATGTCCTAGAACAATGTGAAATTAGGAGTTTCCCACAACTCCTCATATTATTTCTCTTCCTTGGTCATCTGAAATTGATAGTTCTTCTTCTTCTTCTTAGGTTTAATAGAATCAACATGATCATCCACAATAATATTCTCCTTTTCTTCTAAGAAAGAAATGACAATACATGAAGACAATAAATATTCATGACATAAATTTTCATCTGAAGAAAGAACCTCATCACTAGTCATTGAAAACTAATGTTCTTTGCATGTAACTTGCTTAACAATAGTAGGATGTTTACTTATATCCATACACACCTCAGAAATACTATCAACTAGCACCTTGGTCTTCTCCTTGAGCTCAACTTGAACTGAATTTTGATTCTCTTCTTTTATTTGGACAAATGACACATTCTCTTGGCATTCCTAAACCTTCTTCATATCTTATTCCTCTTTTGTTATAGTAGGTAGTCCACCTTGATATTTCATCTCAATTAAATTAGTTTTCTTCATCTTCACTTCCTTAGGATTCCATACCAAGGATTGACCTTTCTTGGTCACACTAGAATGTCCATGCATCTTCTTATAACTTGAGAACTTGATTATATAATTTCTTGCAATATGAACAACTTGATGACAATAGAAACAAATTACATCATTAATGCCTTCTATTTGATGAATATTATGAATCTCAGTAAACATACCATCATGTCTCTTAGGTTTATTATGCTCAAGATTAACTATCTTTGGTCTCCATATCTGGGTTAATCTTTTCTCATGCATTATGGGTTAGAATCTAGCAATATGTCCCATTTCATGATAATTATAGTAGACTACATTATCCATACCTCTAGCTAACTAGTTGCTCTTCCTTCTATAGTTTTTTACCTTATAACCAAACCTATGATAAGAAAAATAATGACCATTAAAATATCTTTCATACCTCATAGAACTTGGCTGCTTGATAGATCTTTTCTTGTTAATCTTGGTACTTGCATCCTTCTTGTCTTGAATTGACCTATTTTTCTCTTTCTCAATCTTGTTTATCTTGACAACAAATTTATCACGTTCATCCTTCAATGAATCTATCTTGGTTTTTAATTAAATTTTTATCCTCTTTAGCTCTCATACTTTAACTTACACCCTCTAAATAAATTTTGAGATCTTGGATGGTCTCCTTATCCATCTTGGCTTCTTTAGCCATGTCATCTTTCAATCTACTTGCTCTCTCTTCAATAATATTTATAAAATAAAGGTTGGATTTTAATTCAACATGCTTACCTTGATTTGAAATTAACTTGGCATTAGTATCTTCTAATTGAGTCTTGAGATGTTTGCATTCTTCCTCTTTTGAACTTAGAATAGTCTTTGTAACTCTTAATTGATTTTCAAGAATGTTGATCTTCTCTTTATCAAATTTTGATCTTGCACTTGCCTTTAAGGATTCTAGTTCCTTATTGAGCTTGATGCACTCATCTGTAATAAACTTAAAGTTTAAGGTCATGATCTTCTTCTTGATCATACTCTCTCATATTACCACTATACTTCTCAATAAGTGTCTTGAGTTTATTGCATTTTTATTCACTTGATTTTAGATATGCATAAGTAACCTCTACTTGAGCCTTTAACTCTTGATTCTCTTTATTCAATTACTTATTCCAAATTATTCTTTGGATCACCCTCAAGTGGTTAAAATGATAATGAAGGTCCTAATCATATACCAATTATTAGAGGTATAATCATTGAGAGGGGTGGTGAATCAATGATGCAAGATAATCCACTTTAGTTCCCAACTCTTAAACATTCAGCATACATCAACTTGATTAAGTAACATAAATATGGAAGCACATACATTCAAAGCATACATAAGATCATACATCACATAAAGACACCATATATGTGGGAAACCCTCTTGGGGAATAAAACCCATTGAAACTTACAAGATGGACTACAATCCTATAAAATAAGATCCAACATTTAGACCAACACCCATTGATCAAGGAACACCCATCCCACAAGGAGGCACTAACCACTTAGATAACCAAGCACCCACTTAGATACCTTAATCAGATCTCCACCTTTGATATTATTTATTCTAAATTTGATGATGGAATTATCTTACTCACACTCTTTCCCCTTTACACTCTCACAAACTTGCACACATGAACAATGCATCCAGAACACCCTATTGGATCACTCTTCACTTTTAAGCACATAAACAATAAAAAAACATATATAAAACTCTATTAAAAATAAATACCATGAATTTTAGGTCATGCAAAGACTCTTCACCCTGCTCAACTCTTCAATCCATCCACTAAGCACACTCACTCAATCAGCTTCTAGGGCTTACTCATTTAATTTACATCTTCTAGGCTTATTAGGTCCAATGACCTAGTGTGTCCTTCTACATCAATTTGATTAGACAAGAATTATTGATCCTCTTTTCTATCTGATGGTCCTCATTGACCTATACCTTCTCTTTCAAAGGTTCTCTCCTTCACTTCAATCCACACAAGCACATCCAAGTCTAGAAACCATTGCCTTGATCTCCATTATTTATAGAATCTTCATGAATATTATCTCCTTGGTCAGCCATAAGACATAACTTAACCCTTAAGACATATACATAACTCAATATCATCCTCATAGGTTGGCCATAACAACTATGGGTCACACTTAAACAACTATTCCTTTTAATTAGGCCTTAGTAGCCTTTATAGGTCTCATGGAGACATATTCACCCATTTAACACTCCATCGAGAAAATTACGAACATATGATCACTTTCAATTACATGGGTGCACTATATATGATCTCTAAGAAATGTTAAGGTGATTTATCCCATAAAAAAACTCTTCTGCTAAAGCACAAATTTCTCAAACATTATTTTGTTCACAGTAACATCATGAACAAATATATAGTCAACTTCCAAGACTTTGTTCAAACTAAATATGGATTGGTCAAACCTCTAAAATTCATACAGATGGTCTTCATTAATTATAAAAAAATATCTCATATTTAGATCATTTTGAAACATCAAAATACTATTAAGAATAACTCAATTATCCTTCTTAGGTTACTTGCAGAACATGATAAAACACAATAAAATTTGGAGTTACATAACTTTTATTGTACAAACATTAAAACCTTATAACTAGGTTCTCTAGATGCACCTTGAATTCCTCTATGACTTTTCCTTTTACACCATGATTAAATTCTACATATAATAAAATTTATAGCTCAAAAATTGTAGACTAGTTTTCTCTCACAAATTCAAATATTCAAATTCCAAAGCTTGCTAAGCAAATGTTAAACTTTGGAACCTTGACCTCATCTTATGCTCCCTAGTATTTTTAACCAAATAAGAACTATTTAATTCCTTAGATCAACCTAGTATTTATCTTTCAACTCTCATTATCGATCTAAGATTTGAGTTCCCATGATTGTGACACTTGGCAGCTCTGTGTGCCTTCTATGCACATTGACTCTTGGACTCGACTCATACCATCAATCTTCTGACTACATGATCATATGCTCACTATTGATCTTCTATCCAAGCTCTATGAATGTGACACATGTCACTAACATGTTCATTCCTTGACATATTTACTTTTACATGCACCATTGGATCAAGATCTATGATTTAATGTGCACCATTAGATCTACTAACTAGTTGACCTTAGACTTTAATAAAGTTAAACTTGACAGTCTCTAGTTTAACATAGTCTATAAGAACAACTTTGAAGGTTTTTAAATTGAGATTAGAAACACTTCAAGGGCCAAAATCTTCAAGGTAATTTTTTGGCACTATAAAAAACACGTCCATGAAAACCTTTAACCTTAGTTGACTTTCTAAGCACCAAAAATAAATGCACAACTTGTTAGTTCATTCATATCTGCATGACATGTAGTGATGGTTTGGCTTCTCTTAAGCTAGAAGATGCATGTTTCTCATTACAAATGATTAAGTGACATACCAAAACTTCAAAAAGATATCTATGGATGCCTCATAACTTCTTCTTTGTCCTTATAGACTTACAAAGTTTGCCATATCTCTCTAAACCATAAATCTAATCAATTTATCATTAATGCATTAGCATCACATGCTCTCTTTGACATACATGAGAACCTAACATCAATGACCATGCTCAATAATTTAGATATTCATTAATAACTATGCTTTAGCTCAAGGAAGGTTTGGGCATTGCTCTACTACCAACCAAACATCCATAGCCTTGACAAAGATGCCTTTGGCTCCACTCAAGGCCTTGATCCCCTACCATCTAGGCATCCATATCCCTAGTAGAGATTTCTAGAATCACCTTTGCTTAGAAAGATCTTAAATTTTTTAATAATATTATTCTTTTTAATATGTTTTTGAGTCATTTTGACTTTCTATCAAATGTTGGGAACTAGGTTAGCTAGGTTTTGGGATTTGGTCAAGTGTTTGATCTTCAGACAATAATCCTTGGCTATAAACCTTGTCCTAAGAAATTAATGTTTTTTAGGTACATGCATAATTATATCCTAATAATAAAGTCTTTCACTCTACACATGCAATCCTTCTTAAAACCAAGCTTAGATTAGAACAATGCTTGAAATCCCACAGAACAATTATCCTATTTATTAGTCTTTACAAGTTTCTTTAAACTATAACATTAAGCTCATATTTCAACAAAACATGATCAACCAATGCTGAGAGAACATACTTGAATTCTTGAAATATGAGGTTTATTTGAGAAATCATATGAATATTGAGCTAAGGACTATCCAAAAAAACTTATTAGAAGCAAGGAACAAAGTAAAGAAATCAAACACACAAAACAAAAAGCAAATAAATATAAAGAAAAGAAATAATCAAAAAAATATAACAAACATATATAAAAATAAGGGACAGGAAAGAAAGAATAGAAATAAACTAACCTAGCCTACCTATACTAACTATATTAGTCTTACAATTCTTTTGATGAAAACTCCTGCTTAAGGTACTACCCACTGGTGGGAAATATGAACTCTACTCCTTGTAAGTCTTTTATCTTGAAGGTGTTATCTCCAAGTATCTCAATAGTTTGATAGGGACCTATCCACAAAGGTGTGAACTTCCCATGTTTACCTTTAGGCTCAGATGCCTTGTCCCAAAGAAGAACTAAGTCTCCTTGTCTGAACACCTTTATATTTAAACACTTATCAAACCACCTTTTGACTATGGTTTGGTGCCTACTAAAATTAGCAAAAGCTTCCTCTCTTACATCCTCCATTTGTATGATGTCCATTAACCTTGAGCTTGCAAATTATTGGTCCTCCTCCATGTACTCTTGCATAAAATTATAGGTTAGAAGCTTGAGTGTTATTGGTGATATAAGCTCTTGACCATATACTATCAAGAATGGTGATGCCTTAAGAGCTTGATTGACTCTTATTATATCTGTTTAAAGGGCATAATTGAGTAGTTTGTTCCATGTTTTCAATTTATCACCTGTAGACTTATTTATGACTTTCATAAAGTTCTTATTTGTTTATTCAAACACTTTATTACCTTGAGGATATTGGTTTGATGAGAATTTAAGGATAATGTTTTTTTCATATGCCCATTCTATCATCTCAATGGATATAAAAGCAAATCCATTATCATAGATTAGAGATACAGGTGTCCCAAACATTTTGCATATGTTTTCTTATAAAAAAATGATCACCTCTTTAGTCATGCACTGTTTAATTGCCATTGCTTTAGTCCATCTGGTGCAATAGTTAGTGGTAGTTAGAACATACTTATGACCATCATAGGAATTGGGGTTAATGATCACCACATAATCTAGTCCCCATTGGGCAAAGGGTTTATCAATCATTACTAGCTTTAGTGGCATGGATTCCTTAGGCTCTTTAGTATTGAAGACTTGACATGAGTGGCTCTCTCTCACATGTTTGTGAGCTTCTTTGAAGATAGTAAGCTATTAATATCCATCTATAAGTATCTTTTATATTTTAGTCCTTTTAGATGGATTCCCACTTTCTAGTTTTTCATGGAAGGTGCTCATGATCTTAGCTACTTCACACTTGGAGACACATCTCAAGTAAATGCCTTCAAAGTTCTTCCTGTACAAGACTCCAATCTTAATAAAAAAATGAGATGCCTTGAGCCTTAGAGATCTTATTTTTCCTTTACTTAACCTTTTAATACAATAACCATTGATTAGTAAGTGGACAATGGGATCATACCAATCATTGGGTCTAAAACTTTGTTGCTCTACGTACATAACACTTAACTTGGAATTAGTATTGGCAATCAACTAAATTAAACCTTGGCACCTTACCAATTTTGTAGTCTTCATCTCTAGATCATATTTTTGGATAATAGACATACACTTACCTCTCCTTTCTCTAGGTTCACATTGACTAAGCATGAGCTTAGTGTTAGGGTATGGTAGTATTGCATGTACCTTATTTTTAAGGATATAATGCCTAAACATTTTCACCACCTTAACCAAAGCACATGCTTATTTTTTAATCAAAGAGTATTTCAACTCAATATTTTTAAGGTTAGTGCTCTTAAAAGATATAAGATGATCACATACATTTATATTTTTAGTTAGAACTACAACTATTTTATGATCTAAAGTAAAGGAGTAAAGATAAAAATATTCAGTAAAGTCTAGACTTATTAGGACTGGGGCTTGTCCAATCATCTCTTTGATGTCTTTGGAAGCCTTCTTTGTCTCTTCATTCCAAGTGATCCTAGCATCTTTACTCAACATATCATTCAAATGTCTCACTATTTCTTCAAAACTAGAAATAAAATTCCTCACAAAGTTGATTTTACCAAATAATGACTTTAATTCCTTCCTACTATTGGGGGGATCTATATTAGATATTATATCTACTCTATTAGGGTCTATAGAGATCCCCTACTTAGTGATAATATGTCCCAATAATTTTCCCTCTATAACATATAAAATAATTTTATTTAGGTTGAGAGAAATCCCATACCTTTTGCATCATTTAAATACCTATTGTAGATGCATAATTTGATCCTCCCTATTTTTAGAAAAGACAATCAGATCATCCATGTATATGATAATGAACTTACCTAAAAGACCTTAGAAAGCATGATCTATATCCCTTTTAAAAGTGGCTCTGGCATTTATAAGTCCAAATGACATTTTTTATAGGCAAAAGTGACCTACTTAGTAGTAAATGTAGTTTTAATCCTATCTTCTTAGTTCACTAGCACTTGGCTATACCCTTAAAAATCCATCAAGAAAGGACATCATAGTAAAACCAAATATATTTTTGATTACTTGGTCAAAACAAATCAAAGGATAGTTATCTTTTTTAAATGATCTATTCAAATTCATGAAATCAATGCACAATTTTATTTCACCATTTTTATTCTTGACTGGTACTATGTTAGCTACACAAATAGAGTGCCTAATGGGAACACAATCTTAGCATCTAGGAGCTTCTTGACCTCTTTTTATATTAATGGTCTAAGATGGGGTTGATAGGCCTCTACTTTTATTTGAAAGGTTTGAAATTTTACTTTAAAGGTATGGTATGTGTTATGACCTTTAGATCGAAGATCTTTAGATCATCATAGGAACATGTTTTGACATATTTATATTTGGTCAAAAATTCTTTGGCTCTTTTGGACTCAATTATTGTATAGTTTGTACCAATATTAACCAGTTAGGGTTGATCTTGAAGTCTAAGATCAATGGCATTATAATCTTTCCCACTTACTTTGGGAATCTTAATAGTCTCAGCTAGTCTATCTATGTCAAATAGTCTCTTTAAGGTAATCATGCCTTTGGGGATCTTATTATCATTCAACTAAATGACCTTGTCATCAAATTTACTAATTTTTTCAAGAGTATTTTCATTTACCTCATCTATGACATGAGCTTCAAATTCTATTGAGCTAGTCATGAATTCTAGGTTATGTTGGTCATCACTAAATACTTGTAGATGGTTTACATTATCAGAGACTAAAGGGCATGGAACTAACTCAATACTAAGGTTCTAGGAGTCTTCTCTTAGCATAAGATAGGTATTTGTTGAGACAATCTCATCAACAACCTTGTTCTCTTGGATGGAAATAATGTTAAAAGCATCAAAAGATTCAATCAAATCCCAGACTCTAAACTTGTATCTTTTAAGATATGACAACTTGCATTGGTATTTACTCTTGACCAAGTTAACTACTAGTTAAGAGTCACCAAAAATTAATAGTTCCTTGACCTCATGTCTTATTAAAAATTGTAATCCAAGAATAAGTGCTTCATATTTAGCCAAATTATTGGTGTATGAGAATTGAAGTTTTTAAGAGGCATTATGTTCTTTCCCAATGGAATTGATTAATACCACTCCTACTCCAAAACCTGATTTACATCTAGCACCATCAGAATATAGCTTCCATAACCTAGACATATCATGAGAAGTTTTGGAGTTACATCCCTTTGTGGTGTCAAGAGTGTAAACACCTAGATCTGAGTTAACCTTGTTGACCCTCTCATTAGTTGCATTATACTCGGTGATCATATGATTAATTTTAGGCTCTCTTCTACCATGATCTGATTTGGGACTCCTTTCCAAGGTAACCACATGTGTGAATAATTAGTAGACATGTAACCATTCAGAGATCTAGTCTAGTCTCTACTTAATAACATTCCATAAGCATCAAGGATGTCTACCATTTAGATGTCAATGAATTATTAGATCCTTAGTTAAAAAGCAATTTGCATGTGAAAATTTAACAATTTTTCAATCACTTTGACTCTTGATTTTTCTAATTGAGTTACAAATCTATTAGATTTAATGGGAGTCAAACCTAATTACTCATAAATACCTTTAGGCATAATATTTTTAGATGCACCAAAATCTAACAAACAATTATGAAAATTCTTACCAAAGATCCTAACTATAAGTAGGAAAGAGGGAACATCTACTTTACTTTTGTTTATCACAACATTATCATGTGTAGACTTTTGATACTTACAAGACTTCTTTGATAATGATTACAACAACATATCCCTTTTTTCTATGATCTAAGTCAACTAATGCAAGGTAATGTTAAATTTGATCTTTTTCATGTCCTCTACTATGTTATATCTAGTATTATTGGAAGGAGGCATCAGTGTTATGCTTAGAAGTACATCCCTAAAGAGGCTCTAGATTGTTATCTGAGGTAGTATCATGAGGAGTGTTAAATTTATTTGGAGGAGTTAAAGTGGTCAATGGTTGATTCTACTCCTTATTTATCAAAGGATAAGTCTTATTTTGAAATTACTAAAAAGCATGAATCTCTTGAGGAATAGCCTCAAGCTCATTATCTTCTTGGAAAGGGAACTCAAATGTCTTCACCATGAGAGTTGAATTAGATGATCTATATGACCTTGAAGAACCTGATGTACCTACATCAGATAATTATCAAGGACAACTTTAAAAGTATCTAACTCTTCTTGAAAGTCTTGAAGAGCATTAGAAAATGTAAATACTATCTATTTATCCATGCTTAAAAGTAAAATAAACTCTACAATAGTCAGTAAAGCAACATCAACAAGATTTATATTAGGCACATTATTGCTAGCAAATGGCTCATTATTCTTATTATTGTGGTAACTATCATTCTAAAATCTGTTAGTGGGACTATTGAACCTTTGAAAGGAGAAATTCCTACTAGAGCTCTCTCTAGTATTGCCTACTCACTTTTGCAACTAAAGGAAGTCAATACCAAGATTTTGAACCATTTTGAGGATAAATTCACTCTCATTTTTTGGTGCCTCAAAATTTTAAACTTGAGTATTAGCATTAGTTGTAGGCATTAAATCTTTCTAATCCTATGGATGAGATCTATTAGTAACATTATTTAGGAATCTAAGGTTTTTAGTAGGATGTGCATGGCTCAAAGGAAATTAATTCAAGACTAGAAGTTGGTTCAAGGTAGAAACATTTTAGTTGGCACTAGGATTGACATTCAGAATAGGTAAATGTGGATTGACATTAGGAATGGAGAATTCCAATTGTCCTTGGGGTTGTATCTAGTCATTAATGATCACATCCTAGCATAAGCTAAAGCTAATGTATTCATGAACCGAACAACACTCTTTATAAACATACAAGTCATGAGATCCAAGGCATCCTTATATATTTCTAAATCTAAAGCCTCATCTAGTCTATAAGGAGATATGGTCCTACTAAACATCTTCTAGAATCAAGCATTAAAGGCTCTTATGAGCTCATTTACATCTCTTTTCACTGTGGTGCATTATTGGTACATGACACAAGGACTAATGATTTTTCCAAATTGATCAATGAAAACATTGTTAAAATCAACCCAACTAGTAATGTAGTCTTTATGAAGGTTTATAAACCATTCATATCCAACATCTTTGAAAGTAAAAGGGAATAGTCTACATGCTACATCTTCATGAGTCACATTCAACAATCTTAAAGTAGCGTTGAAACTCTTAATGTGTTCTTCAACAATTATAATGCCACTAGGACTAAATTTTGGAAAATACTTTTTAGGATTACAAGGAAGGTCATGTACCATAGATAGCACATTAATTGAGGAACCACCTAGCCAAGGCATACCTTGATAGGGATCTAATATAGGATCACCCTAAATTGGTGAAGTTGGAAAATATCTTGAAATTTTATGCTTACCTTTGTCTCACCTAGCTCTCTTATGAACTTTTAATGAAATTAGAGGTTATCTAGTCACTAAACATGACCTTGTCTTGATTCTTGGTAATTACATCTTGTGGGATTTGAATCTTATTTGAAATATGATATGCCAATCTTATCTTTATAGGGAATAATGATCAAACTTACACATTAATCAAATATTACAAATATTTATATAAATGACAACAAAGGACAACAATATTTAACTAGGTTATCTCAAATATATATCCAAACATGTAAGTGTGATTTATCTTTACACATCTAAGCTCAAATAAACTCAAATTTACAAAGGATCTATCAATATTTGATCAAAACAACTATTACTAACCTCAAACCTATTGAATTTACAAATTTTAAGCCATCTTTACCATAATTAGGCATATACCTTCAAATAATGTTGATCTTTGTCTAAAGGAAGCATAAATATTTGTCTAAGACCATTAATATCAATGATCTTTACATAATTGAGAAAATAATGACATAATCATGTAAAGATTACACTAGTCTATGAACACAATTCAAAATAATGAGAAAAGATACTTAAAATATTCAAAGATCTACTAGCCCTCCTTCTACCGCTAGTGAAGCCCCTCTTGTTGATGCCTGAATATGTATAATAAGTGCTTAGAGTGTTTAAGGAACACATATCATTTTTGAATCCCTAAGAATAATTTATGATAATCTTGTTATTTATTGATGGAATAGAGGTAGAAAAAGTGATCTATTTCACAAATTTATATTAATTTGGTGGTTGGGAGCCACCATGGCCAAATATCTAATCTATTTAGAATATGAAGTATTATGTGCTAAGAACAATGAATTATGATCAAAATCTAATCTAAAAATTAATCTAAGTTGGATATTTACAATGATAATTAGAGTGATCTAATCAAAAAAAGGAGCAAAAGGAAAGGTAAGGTAGAGAAGAAACATGTTGATCTTCATTCCAAATATCATGACAAAATTCAAATTTCATCTAGACATGCACTTAACCAATATATGACATGAAGTAGCATAAGCTTAAATACTATCACACATCAGTGAAACATCTAAGGATAGTGTAAAATAATGCAAATTAGAACTAGATTCACTTTAAATATTTACTCCTTCAAACAAACATCATTAGCCCAAATTCAAGAAGAGTAAACAAAATGAAATGAACCTAAGAACTTTTAATTAACATAGAATTGGCACAAGTTAACAACTCTGCATTCAAATGTGCACATCAAGAATTCATAAGAACAATTCAAATCTAAAAATTAAACAAAGCAAGTAAGAGAGAAGCCATGATAGTAAACACACAGACAAATATTGGACAAACTTTTAAAAATTCCTTACTTGTACTACTTGATTCAAGTTTACAAAGTAATTTTGGCTCTAAGAACTCCTTCCCCTTTTTACAATTAAAAATACTCATTTTGTAGAATGCAAGGAAGTATGTTGGTCAGTCATATCCAATTACAAAAGTAAAAGTGTTTAGACAACTATCCTTTCTACCAATGTTCTAGAATACACTAGACTTTCCTTAATGGATTGATCTTTAGGCAATGTGTTTTTTAAGCTACACATGCATTTATAAAAAGAATATTCCATTTTCAAAATACATAATGCTTAGCTATAGGAAGAATATTCTTAATTCAATTAATCTTTGGGATCCTTGTGTTTTTGAATTCCCTTGTTGCTACTATAGGATATTCATTACTCTCTAATGCTACTCCTTAATTAGCTCAAGGTTGATAATTTGTTTCATGAAGATCTCCTTCATTTGACCTACTAAGCTCTTGTGGTCTTTATCTACCCTTCTTAATGCCTTTTGATGTTTCTATCTTCATTAATATTTTATTATGCTATTAGAATCATATCCATGACCCTAATGTTATCCATCCCATATTTCCATTGGTTCTTGCTCCTCAATTCATATGTGACCAGGGTAGCTTTGTGCCTAAACTCCTCATCAATGATGAGGCCTATAGAGTTGAATGTAGTTAGCTTGGTGATCATGGTCCTAAGCAAGTGTTTCATATTATTTTGTAGCTACTTATCATCCTTAAGGAGAATTTCCAAGTTCCTATACCAATTGCTCAAACCCTTGATCTTATCTACAATCAATCCCATGACTACGTTTAAATGAGCCAGGATAATTGTTTTGAAATTAGGAATTTGATCTTCAATCAAGATATTGATCAATTACTTTGTTCTATCTCTTGAGTTCTATCATTGGCTGTGGATTTGTTCAAATTACTCACTAGTGGTTTGCATTTTAATTTTGGATTGAATTACCTTTATACAAATGACAATTTAGCTTCTCTAGCTTGATTATGTCAAATACAAGGCCAAACTAGGGATTTTTTATGTGCTTAGGGATTTTTGATGGTTTTTACATTGCTCTAATGGTGGTAACTATATAAACTTGCATGAGCTTAGTTACTTAGATCCCAATTGGACTACATACTAATGCCCTTGTATTTATTGAGTCTATAAGATCTTCCACTTGGCACATTATAATTATGTGGCTCTAATGTGGCATTATCATGGCATCCATGTGGTATTTTCACTACATTTTGCTCATTCATATTAAAAAATGACTATTACCTTTTTTAAAAATTATCACTTCACTTCAAACCATTAGATCATCCTTGTACAAATCAATGTATACCATTGATCTCGATTTGAGAACTTGAATTCCATTAGCTTCTCATTACATTCCCCATGGTTATGACACTTGTCACTTCTACATTTTCTTGGAGATTTGTTGAAATGTTGACATTGATCTCGCACTATTGATCTTTATTTCATATATCAATCATGCTCTGTTGATCTTGATCTTTTGAACTATACTTCTTATTCCACAGACCATTGATCTAAATGTGTATGCTCATATATGTACCATTGATCTTTAAAATATGCTCAAGCTTTAATTTTTGGCCTGTAGCTATGCCATGTGTCATCTCCATGTTCATATTGACTTTTCAACATTCATCTTTCATCATTGGATCATCCTTGTCCAAGAAAATTTACTCCATTGGATATTTATCTTCGAGGTCAAATACCATTAAATTTTAAGTGTTATTTGGCTAAGATTGTGACACTTGTCACTTTCTCACTTATCTCAGGGCTCTATTGAAGTTTTGACGTGATACACATCATTAGATCAATCTAGCCTGAGCAAACACATACCATTAATGTCTAGAAGATGCTTAAGCTTTAGCTTAGGGTTAGGGTCTTGAATTTTTAACTTTAATCCTACACCATTGATCTTGTTTATTCAGGCAAACATGAATAATTGATATTGTAAATAAAAAAGACATTTAGGTTAGTGCTTTGGGAAAATAAATAACTTAGCATAATGTTTTGGACTATGGTTTTATTTCATGTTAGTAAACATGGGAAAGACCTTAGAAAAAACATTTTAACCTAAGTTTTGAGACGTAATAAAAGGGACCCCATGAATAATCAAAGACATAGTATATAGTTTTTATCCTAAGGTTTGTTGTATTAATAAATACAAAAAACTTTAGGGTAAGACTTTTAGGCTAAGTCTATAGTAAAAGAGACCTTTTGTTTAGTTAAACCATGCTAAGATAAAAAGGAACAAGGAGCTCAAGATGTGAATAAATTAGGATAAATATTTTAGACTAAGGTATTGGTCATGTTAGTAAACATGACAGGGACCTTAGGATAAAATATAAACTAAGTCAAATTAAAGTATTTCCACAAAAATTTAAATAAACTCTCCAACCAAATTTGAATTCAAAAGGAGTACTTAGACTAAATATAGACTAAGGGTTATATAAATTCAATTAATCATTTACAGACCAAAGGATAGTAAAAGGGGTAATTTAACACAAAATCTTGAGTATTGCCTATTTCAAATGAACTCTAGTAAACCTACAACGTGAAACACATATATCCAATGTTAGTAATTTTTAGATAAGATCAAACCAGAGACATGAACAAATAATCCTACTAGACCATGGTGTGGATGATATTCAAATAAATATAAAGTGAAAAACACTCTAATGGTACTTTGATCAGATTAATTTTCAAATTTAGGGTACAAATTTGCATAATTTAAGACAAGGGTCCTCATTTTTTAGAAATGGGGGTATGTTGACCTCAACAAGGGTTTTTTTTATTTAATGATTAAAATTAATAATACATATTTTATTTAATCAATTAATCTAATAAAAAAGTGGAGTGATGGAAGGAGTGGAAGCAAAAAATATCAAATTTTTGAATCAGGTTTTGAGCACATAAACCAAGAATATGTAGTAGAGAACATGAATGCCCATTATGGGTGAGGATAGATCAAAGTTAGACATGGATGACTCAAGATATGTAGAACATGAAACCATAAGGGTCCCATGGAAAGGAGAATCTACCCACCTCCAAAAATTTCCATTGTCTTGGGTGGATTACATTTTGGGCAAAAGACTCATGGACCAAGACTTGCTAGATTTCCAACTAGAGCCTTCAATTGAAAATAATAAGGCATGTGTCAGTGTCCTTGAAACAATTGTCAAAAATTTATATTTAAATCTCACTAATTCCATCTTGGATAGATTCAAGAAATTCAGATCAAACATGGATTCCTTCAAAAAATGGGTGAACCAATAATGGAAACCCATTGACCATCTAGAGGTGGTTGCCCTTGTAAATCACTTATTTATGGTTAAATTTACTAATCAAGAAGAAAATTTGATAGTCCTAACTAAAGTACCATGGTTCATGGGCAAATCTAACATGAGTATCAAGAGATGGAAAGCTAGAACTAAATTGAGTCATTTGACAATATAATACATTCATATGTGGGTATAAATTCCTAAGTTAGCCCTAAAATATTAAGAACACAATGTGATCATGAGTATATTAAAATTATTACTCCAAACCATTTTAATTGACCCAATCATGAAATTTATAATAATGGAAAAAGTCATGTTTAATGTGTTTATCTTAGTAGATAATCATCTCTTGTACTCGATCAAAATTAAATCCAAATATGGTGAGTGGTCCCAATCCATTGAGTATGAGAATGTAGCTTCCATCTATAAGAGATATAACATCTTGAGTTAGTAAACAAAATATTTTCCCAAGACCTCCCAACCAACCCAAGTTAAGAAGTCATTTTAGACCAAGAAACCACTAGCCCTATAGGTGGTCATAACAACCATAGCTAATAAGGTTGATGGCCTATGTTCAAGGACTAAACCTTCTAAACGGTTTGATCCATAGAATTAGATCACTTATTATGGTGTTGAAAGCCCCAATTTAAGCATGTAGTGGATTTTCCTTCCCCCTAAGAAATAGGTGAAAGAGTCATTAAAGGTTGTCATCTTATCTAATGAAACAGGGATGGACTCCCCAACCCTAGATATGGATGCTAGAAGAGAGGCACATGGTAGTGAGGAAATTATAATGAGACCCCCTAAAGTAGTTTGGAATCACCTAGCCTTTAATATTTCTTAGCTACAAGAATCCTGAGAGGTTTTAAATCATATTTATTTATCCCCTAAAATAGAGATGTAAAATATTTTACAGTGTCAATAGATAGGTTTTTTGAAGCCCCCTCTCAAAGGTGGAACAAGGAGAGGGAATTTTAAATTAGTCTCCTTTCATGGTGAATCATGTAACCCCAATCTTTAAGGATTTATTGGCTAAAAAATAAAAATATATAAATAAATAGGCCAATGTTCCACGTCAATCAATCCTAATCAAGATTCAATAATAGAAAAGGAATAGTGGACATCAATCAAAATAAAAAAGGAAATATGAAGACTAACATGGGAGAAGCACCAAGATATTTAGGAAGAGTGTCTAACTAATCAATCAAAAATAAGGAAACAACCAATGAGATATCTAAGGGTAATAAAAAAACCCTTAAAATCCACTTATCTAGGCTCAAAAAATTAAGCTCATCTCCTAAAACATGAAGGGGATAAATAACCCAAGTAAATAGAGATTAGTTAATAATATAAGTAAAAATAATGACCCTATAATTTTTATTATCCAAGAAACAAAAATTTCTTAATATTCTCCCAATAGCTATAGTGATAAGATATGTTCCAAGGCTAGTTTTATTAGTTCCAATTCAAACAGGGCATTGGGTGGTCCTGTGGAACCCTCAACTTTTAGATGGTGAATTTCTAATCCATAATAATAATCACATTTTCATTTTGTTTAAGGACCAAAAACATAATGTGGAACACATTATTTCAAACATTTATACCCCCGATACTAGACTATATGGAAAAAAGCTCTAGGAATATCTATTAGCTTTTAGGGGATTTTGTGGAAGCTAGAAATTATTGGTTGTTGGAGACTTTAATTCCCATTTAAAACTGATGGAAAATAAAGGGGCACTCAAATTCTTCATATATCATGTCAAACCTAAATGAAATCATTTCAAGATCTAGCCTTACTGATTTAGATCTCAAATGTAACCCCTTCACTTTGTTAAATATAAGACTCAGGGAGTACTTAATCTAGGTAAGACTAGACCATCTTTTGGTTTCTCTAAATTGGGATTTTCATTATTCTATCTCCCTATCATCCTTACCTAGGATTGGGTCAGATCAAAACCCAATCATATATTTAAAGGGGAAAATATCTCCAAACCTAATACATAACCATTTATATTTGAGAGTATGTGCTTGCAACACCTTGACCTCCATTAGACTATTAAGGACGAGTGGAAGGAACCACTTTATGGATCAAATATGTTCATTTTATCAAATAAACTCAACCACATTAAGACCAAGATCAAATTTTGGAATAATAAGGTCTTTGTTAATATATTTTTTCAAAATAAATCCTTAGAGGAGGAGTTACAGAAGCTAGAACATATGTATGTCAATGGCTCTAATGAAATCTTGGCCAACTCTAAAAAAGAATTACTTAATGCTTATCACAACCTTGAATCTAAGGAATAATTTTGGAAGCAAAAATCTAAATGCCTCTAGCTAAAGGTAGGGGATATGAACACAAAATTATTTCACCAAACTACTTCTAGAAATAGGAATACAAATTAAATTTTTAAGTTAATCCTTGAAGATGGCATGATAATGCAATGCTAAAAATGAGATCATCCATTTTAGGAATCTACTGAAGGAAAATAACATAGAAGATAATAAACTTGAAAATCATTTATTACAAAACCTCCCAAGGATCATATCTCAATAAAATAACTTAGAGATTTTTAAGCCCCCATCATTTGAAGAAATCAAATAAATAATATTCTCCATGGATGAAAATAAGGCCCTATGCCTAGATGGCTTTCCTCTATTGTTTTTATAATAGTTTTGGGACATCATCCATGCAGAGGTTGAATCTACTATTTGTGAATTATTTAGAGTTGAAACCATACTAAAATAACTAAATAACACATTCCTTTCTCTCATCCCCAAGAAACCAAGATCAAACCAATTAAAGGACTTCATGTCTATCATCTTATGCTCTATTGTCTACAAGATATATAATAAAAATCTGGTCACATGGATTCAATCCATTTTAGAGAGGATTATTACTAAGTATCAAGGAAACTTAATGTATAGGAGGTATACTACTAACTAGATCATAATTATCCATGAAGCTCTATATTTAGTTTTGAACTCTACTAGACATGGTATATTACTAAAGATAGACATGAATAAATCCTATGATAGGGTCTCATAGATATTCCTAGATAACATGCTAGCTAAGTTTGGGTTTTATTCTAGTTTTAGAGGTATGATACATAATTACATTTACACTCCCATGTTCTCAATCCTATTCAATGATGTTTCAAAAGGTTTATTCTTAGTTAGTAGAGGGATTATACAATGGGATCCCCTATCCCCATATCTCTTTATCATATAATCAAAGACTCTTGTCATAAGCCTACATGTAGCAAGAGAGTAAGGGATTATCAAAGGTATTAAAGTTGCTCAAAATACTATCCCTATAACTCATGATCAATTCATTGATGACATCTTTTTACTAGGGTAAACCACAATCACTAAAGCCAAATCCCTTAATAAAACTCTCGTAGATTATAAATGATCCTTATGGTAATGTATAAATTATGGAAAATGATCCATGTTATTTTTTAACACCCCATTGGTATTTAGAAGAAGTTGTCTGTCATCTTGGGATGGTAGAACAATAACCTCCCCTATTCCTATCTTGAAATGTTGGTGTTTGATGGAAGGATGCAATCATATCTTTGGAATATATTGGTGGAGATAATTCATAAGAAATTGGTAGGGTGGAAAAGCCTCCTTCTATCTTAAATATGGAAACTCTAACCCTCAAAATCTCTCTGTAAATCATCCCTATATATTTTACGTCTCTCTTTCACATCCCTAGATAAATAGATGAGAAAATAAAATAATACAACAAAGTTTCCTATGGAGATGATCATAATATAGAGCCACTTTCCATATTATATCATGGGATAAATCCTAACTCCCTAAGGCCAATAGGGGTCTTGGACTCAAGTGGATTAAAATCATGAACCAAGATCTCATAACAAAATTTAGATGGAAATTAATAAAGGAAGAGAACCATTAGACCCAAATTATAAAATAAAAATATGTATAGGGTAGATAATAAGATAATCTTCTCTATGAATAAGGACCTAATGATGGATCTACCTTCAAGAAGGCCATCTCGAGTAGTAAGAGTATCTTTCATAAAGGTAGATGATGTCAGGTTAAGAATGGGGATAAAATTGAATTTTGGGTTGAACCCTGGCTCTCTCAATCATCCCTAGCTTTGAATCCTCCCTAGAATAATATTAGAAAAATATTCAAACCCTCTATAAGATCTAAGGTTAAGGTTTATTATTCAAGTGTAGATGGTATAAAAACTTTGAAGACTCTAACTATTTCAATGAATTTCTTACTTATTATTAGAAAGATGGAAAAGAAGAAACTAAGTACGAGTATGGTTGAAAAATTGATTGATTGTGCATGTATTGAAATAAAAAATATTGTGAAGAGATCCTCTTTGGCTTGGGAAGATGACCTGTAGATAAGAAAGCACTAAATCAAACTTATTTGTTATATAAATAGTTGGTGGATTACCTAGTGATAGCTAGATCCTAGAAGCGAGAGCTTCCTTAGAGGTTGTCAATCCACACATATTAAAACATTAATGTTATGAATAGAATAGAAGGTATTAGAATCAATGAATCAAAAAGTAATAAAATTAAATAAAAGAGTGCTTCCTAATAAAATAGACTAAAAATGATTCAATTAGTGTTAAACTACTTAATACTAATGCTAGAGGGTTAGAATTAGTCTCAAAAAATCTAAGAGGGGTTTGTGAACATGTAGGAACCCAAAAAAATTAGGTTTGATTGGGTGTAGGTGGGTGGAATTAGCTTGTTAGTTTTCACTACCATAGTGACTATCAGTGGTTGGGTTGATCATCAGTGGTTAAGATAACCATCAATGGTCAAGGTGACCATTGACGGTTGAACAAACCATTGATGGTTGAGTCAACCATTGATGATTACTGTGTGAAGATCTGGGTTGGTATTTTGGCTGATTGACAAGATCTAAAAGATGGATTCTAAGAGATGGGTAAGACTTGGGTTGATTAGGAAATTGAAATAAATTAGATGAATACTAAGAAACAAGTACTTTGTCTTACCAAAAGTTGATTAGGTGGATGTTTGAGGTAGTTGATCTATTAGTAGAATCTAGTTTGATTTTGGTAGAGTAACAATACTTGAAGGCTTGGTGGAGAGGTGGTGATAAGTTGAATCTTTGATATGATTTCTAGATTGTTGGATTGAAATTGACCTATAAGAAAGAAAATCATGGATGAAAAAATCTCTTGAAAATAATTGTAGATGGATTTCACCTCTAGGTTCTCTTTTTATAGGTGCAAGCAAGAGGTGGAAGTGAAGGTTCAACTGGACTGTCTAATTATAAATTGTCCATGAAAAGGATCGCAACAAGATTTAGACAAGTTATAATTAGAAAATCAAAATGGGTGGCTTGCATTCTTTTGGTTGAGGAGATACACCTTGACCATCGATGATCAGGGTCACTATCAATAGTCAACCTAACTATCGATAGTTGAGTGCTAAAGGAGAAAAAAGAGATAAAAGGCTATGTTAAGATAGTAAAGTTAAATAAGTATGGGTTAGGTTTGATTAATGGTTAAAGGGTTAAACTATCCCAAAGGGGCTTTAAGATGGTCTAGGGGTATTTTAACACTCGAGATCATAGCATGCAAATTTTTAGTGTCTACATTTTGTCCGTTTTTGTTATGCGACTTGAGTCAACTAGCTATAAAACAAAAATTGATGATGGTCAAAGGTTTGATGATTGCCTTAATTATGGGAGGATGTGTTCCCCCTCAAATTAGGAGGTGATTAGGTAAATTAGAATTGGGTATAGGTTTGATAAGGTGGGTGAAGGTGATGATGAATTTGGATGATTAGTTAGGAACTAAGGCATAAATAGGTGTGTAAAGGGAGATAAAAAAGTGCTATATCCAAGATCTTGTAAAGACAAGGTTGCCATGGTTGATAATAATAGAGATAAATATTAGAAATACAAGTTGACAAGTGTACTACATAATCATAGCTAAGCATGGTAGTTGAGTACATTTGTTAGTCTCCTAAATAAGGTTAGTGTCTTTGGTGGGTATCTGAGGTAGGAAGTGCTCTTATGGAAAACACAAATAGGTCAAGTATCATGGGTATTTAAGGTAGGAAGTTCTCCCAAAAAGACATAAAGAATTCAGGTAAGCATGATGTGGTGTAAATTCAAAAAGTATTAACATGTCAATGTTATCATTATGGTCAAAGGACCAGGTAAAAGGTGTCACACAAAGTGTGTTAGTTGGGCTAAAGTGGACCAATGATGAGGGACAAGGTGGTCAGGGTGGGTGGAGAAGGTAGTCTCCATGGGTGGGTCAAAATGGTTTGGTTTTGCTAAATGGGGTTAAGTTAAGGTTTAAGTGTCAAAAAGGGTCATCCTAACTATCAATAGTTAGGATACCCAAGGGTGACCATCAATGGTCACCTTAACTATCGATAGTCAGGGTGGGAACCCTAAAAGTTTGTGGGTTGAAATTGAAAGTGGATTTACTTTTTACCCAATGTAAATATTTCTCATTTGACTTTATGCCCTAGTTTCTTGGCATTTTAGAATTTTACTACAAGATATTTAACTGAGCATTTGGTTGAGTTATTAGCTAGTTATTGGTTAGAAGCATATGCTTGAGGTGGTTTCCTAGGACTAAGATGTAAGGTGGATGAGGGCATGATCGAGTAGTGAGATGTGGCCTTCATCTGTGATAGAGTTAAGGAATGAGGTAGGTAGTGTTTTAAATTTGATAGAGTAGTTTGAATTTTGTAATTACATTAGGTTGGGGGGTTAGGGTAGTTTAAAATTTTCTCAAGTGGGATTTATTATGCCTTAGGTAGGTTTCTTTGTAAAATTTGGATAATTGGGTGGGTAAATTTAGTAATAAAAAGGGTGGTTAGGTTATATGGGGTGGGTAGAGTAATTAGGGTGGCTAAGTAGGTGTTTTAGCTATTGGTTGGGTGAAATTTAGGGATAGATAGGTTTCAGGAATTTTAGCCATGAAATACCCATAGTGACTATCGATGGTCAAGTTTGACCATCAATAGTCGACACCCTAAAAAATGAGGGTGTCTGACGATCAACAATCAACATGACCTTTGGTGGTTAATAAAGTAGGGAAGCTTTTTCAAAGTGTTTTAAAAGGGTAGGGTAAGTGTAAATCTTGCATGTTAGGCTTAGGTGAGCAAGGTAGGTGTAGAGGGTAATGTTGGTAGGGATGAGTTAGATAAAATGCAAATAGTAAGGTAGGCTAGTGCAATTATCAAGTGGGAATAATGCATTTCATAAGGGTTGGAGTGTTAAGTGGAGGAAATGGTAGGATGTTTGATAATGTTTGGGATGAGGTAAGTGTTTGTTGGAAAGGGTAGTGAGGTATTGGTTTTGCTAAGTATCAGCTTGATAGGTTAAGGTAGGTACCAAAACTTTAGGTAGGTGCAAGTTAAAAAAGGTAAGGTAGTGTAGGTAACATGTGTGAGTTAGGGTAGAATAGGTTAAATTTTGGTAAATAGGTTGAATTAGAAATAAGAAATGCTAATGTGTGTTAGCCTTTATTTTTTAAAGCACAAGAGTAGATCTAGATAAAGGATCGAGTCCCTAGGATCTTTGCAAATATCCATTAGGGGATGACCCCAGCTGACTAAGCCCACATAAATGAGGTGGGTTTGGGAGCTATGAGCTACTACCATCATGTGCCCCAAGATGAATCTATGGTCATAGCATGCATCAAGAGATGGGATCCTACTATGAACACCTTCTTACTTCTAATTGGTGAGATGACCATTCTTCCTGAGGATGTGTATAGGATCACCCAACTTCCACTGCATGGTGATCTGATCTACCATATTGAGTGTGAGGAGTGAAATGATCATGTTAAACTCTTATATGAAGAGGATAGTGATTAGGTCATATGACACACTAGGGGATTTAGGTATATAGTGTTGTATCAAAGGTCTCTAGCTGAGAGGAGACTCATGACCATGCTCATGATTAGTATGACCTACTTTGGGCTTCTTGAATCAAGTATTAAGAGATTACCTTACTTGATATTGGGGGTTATGGTCAAGATACTACTAACTCAGATGGTATTTGGTTGGGTTCCTATCTTACTATTACAAATATATAGGGAGCTATGGGGTTTAGGGACCATGGGAGATATGGAATCAGTGTAGGCTTGGTTCTACATTTCTAGGCTTATGAGCATATTGAGGTGTTGAGACTAGTGGTATTTTCATGGGTAGAGTACACACAAATAGAGTTCCCCATTAGCTTTATACAATATATGGGGGACTTTACTACATCAAGTGTAGGAGGTGAAGTTCATGATGTGGAGTGGTTTAGGGGTACACTAGGTGCACTAATGATAGGTGATATCACATAGAGGCCGTACCTTTAGTTTCTAGTATGGCCAGGGTATAAGAGATAGACACTCTCCCTCCATAGTTATATATGGATACTTAATAGGTGAGATGAATAATTTGAGCTAAATCCATTTGATAGGGTATGCTGACAATTTGGTTTGGTACAAGGCATTATAGGCCCATTTCCTAATATAAGAGAGAGGAATTAGCGATCCTATTACCAATACTAAATCTTATTCTTATATCTCTAGATGTTGCATATGAGGAGCTACTAGTTAGGGATCTAATAAATGATGTTATATTTGTAGACAGGTGTATGATATGGTACCAGCCCATATACATAACTACAAACATTGGTGGAGATGATGGAGGTATGAGGCCAATGGCCATGGATCTAACATGCCATGATGGATAGGTAGGGGTAACTCTGGCTATAACATAAGGATAAGTATAGGTTTTATAGGGATAGGTGGCCACACTATAGGTTTAGATTATCACATTATAGGGTTAGCTTGCTACTATCATAAGGGAGAGGAATCAAGCTAGGACCTCTCTAGGCTTAGTGAATCAGAATAGGGACTCTCTATGATAGAGAGGAGGAGGAGTAGTAGGACAAGCAACACCACTTGGTTTTACCCCTACAACATAACACCTAGCTACAATAGAGGAGCTACAATATTATGAGGTTATTATTTTAGCATAGTATTTGAATGAGCTCTGATGGGGTGAGTCTAGGGCCAACTTAGCAAGGGTATCTAGTTTAGTGACACTAGGGTAGTGGGTAGTTTCTATACCTAGACATATGGGGAAAAGTGGTGGATCATCAAGCACAATAGGTGGATAGGCACTAGGACCTAGTGGAGCTCCAGGAGGTAGTGGTGCACATGGATAGAGATGGATATGTATATGACCTTTTTTTTATCATTTTGATTCTAGAATGTGAGTTGATGCGATGAGATGTACATTTTTGAGAGAGAGATATATCTATCTATCTATATGTACGCATTGCTATGATTATTTGATGCACAAGCTTATATATGTGTTATTTATGTTCATGTGTATGGTTTTATGGTTGATGGTTTGATGTTGATGATCAATGCTTATGATGTGATGCTTATATGTGATTATGGATTATGCTTATGTTATGGATTCTTAGTTTAGGAATGAGATGGTTTGGATTTATGGTTATGTTTATGACATGATAAATCTTACATTAGTAGACTTTAGATACGTGGTGAAGAATGGTTGTTTGTGTAAATGTTTATGTATGTTATTTCTTTATGATGCTCATTATGGTTATGGTTGTTGTTATGGTTATTCTTATGACATGCTAATTTTTAATGAGTATTTTAGATTTCATTATGTTTAGACATGTTAACATTGATTTTATTACTTATGGATGTGATTATCATGCATGGTACTATAATGCAGATTGCTACGATTATGTTTATTTTCATTTGTTGTTAATGTTTATGATTAAATGCATGAGATAGTTTAATTTAAAAACACTATATGGGAGAATAGAAAATACAATCAAGAGGAAAATGCCATAATGGAAATATCAACTAGTCATGATAGGATGGGCATAGAGCACAGTGATTCTTTGTTGATAAGGAATAAAACACAACCAAAGTTGGATTGACTTAATGAAAATAAGCCCTTCAAATTCTTCATATTAGCATTCATCAATTGGCTTAAAAGGTGTCTTGGCCACATAATGTGACGTAAGCTCAAAAATCTCTTGTTTATAGGGGAGATGGGTGAAAATGGAACCTTCTTGTGAGACTAGCATGCCCCTTATATAGGTGTCCAAAGAGTCAGTATAAACAAGTCTTTTCCAAGCTATGTAGACTGATTGATGTAGGAAGTCTACTTTTGAAAGCGTATTATAGCTATCAAAATTAGTTTGTTTTTGCTTTGAGTTGGATAATGGGTCTTATGTTGATTACTGTATATGGGAAGTTGATTGATGTGGGAAGCTTTCAAGAAATTACTATGCTTTTGACAAATGCTTACTCATCCATCCTTTGATGGAGTAGTCTAAGTTTATGTGCTTTGTTTAATGTTTTTGATAACTATCCTTTGAATGAGAAGTCCACCTTATGTTATGGAAACTTCAAAGAGGTTTTCAATAGCTATCCTTCAAGGGAGCATTTTTTGAATGCTAGGGATGACCCATGATTAATAGTGATAAGAATTTTGTTATTTTTCTTTGATTTTGCTTGATATGCACTTGTTTAGGATGGCTTAGTGTTTCACCTTTGAGAATGTAAAAATTAAGCATAAGGAGGTTGATTAGGTCTAAAGAGGTTTAGGCGATAATGACCATGGGAATCTAGCATGTGAAGGTGTGGAAAGTACCATGAGAACCATTCCATGGGTAGAGTCATGATACCCATTATTTAAGATAAGGATATGTTGATGATAGTTAATCACATGATTTAATTTTAATTAGTTTCCCCTAAATTAAGGAGATGAATGTGGGTGGATAGGAAGGGATGAGCTTAAGTTATAAAATAGGTGAATGCAATTCTTCTCAAAAAAATAATGGACATAGATGTGAAACATTAAGGGACTTGATCTTTGGGTCGCCTTTGAGAGAAGATAATTGGTAAGCTCTTGATTCATACTTTTGGGTTATGGCATAAAGTCTAGGCTAATTGAAAGCAAACTTGCCTCACTTTCTTTTCTCCATATTAGTGACATGTTGATTTTACTTTAGGATGAGGTCTCTGATGTTAAACTCCCACACTTTAAGGTGTTTATTATAGGCATGTTTGATATGCTTTTGATAGACATGAAGGTAGGTGAGGGCTGTTAGGCAACACTCATCGAGTAGCTCAAGCTAGGATAAATGGTGCTAATGATAATCATCCTCTGAAATAAGATCTTGCAAAGTTATTCAAAGAGAGGGGATTTCAAATTCAAGAGGCAAGACATCCTCTGCTCTAAATACAAGAGAAAATGGTATATCACCTGTAAGGGTTCTAATGCTAGTACAATAAGCCCACAAAGTGAAGGGGATGTTTAAATGCCAATCTTGACCTGATTCATTGACCATGTTAGTTACCATTTTATTAAGAGTTTTGTTAGAGGCTTCAACCTATCCATTAACTTGAGGGTATAGGGCAAGGAGAAACTTAACTTAATGTTGAATGTATCACATAGACCCTAGAATTTCTTGTTCTTAAAGGATTTACCATTGTCAATGATAATCTTATGAGGAACACTGAAGCGACAAATGATATGATGGTTGATAAAGTCAATAATCTTCTTTACTTTGGTTAAGACTAGAGGAGTAGCCTTTATCCACTTGGTAAAATATGTGATTTTGGTGATAATATAATGGTATCTCTGCAAGGAATGGGGATTAATTTCCCCAATAAGGTCTAGACCCCTTTGTGAAAAGGTCCAAAAATAAATGGAAACACAAAGGCTATGGCCAAGTGTGTGATGAAAATTGGCATGTTGTTGACACTTAACATACTTTTTCACATAATCACAACAATCTTGGTTAAGGTTAGGCCAATAATATCCAAGACAAAGGATGCACTTATCTACAACAAAGCCACTAAAGTATCCCCCACATATGCCATCATGCATTTATTTAATATCATGGGAGGCTTTGTGACTACACAAGCAACAAAAGAGGATGCCATAAAAGTTGTTGTTATAGAGTATTCCCCCCATAATGGTATAACAAGAGGTGCTATGGATAAATGATCTTTGAGCATTCCTAGAGAGGCCAAAAGGAACTATGCCAAGGTTAAGATGGTCGAAGGTTTGTTGATATTAAAGGTAAGGTTGGGTGTCCTCCATATTGAAAATGGTGGGAGAATCTAGTTTGACATAGGATGGCTATATAATCCTATGAATAATGATAGACAACTAATATCCTAAGGGTGTAGATAATATTTGTGAGGAAAGGGAAGCCATGGTGTCGGTAAACTAGTTTATAGATTGTGGGTTTGAATAGATGTGGTAGTGCTCAAATGATGCTAAGATTTCATCAAATAGTTATTTGTACTACTAAAGAACATCATTATTATACTGGTAAGAGCCATGGATTTGATTGAACATAAGTTGGGAGTCATCAAAGATATTGATTATTTTTAATTCTAGGGCTAAGGCATTCTGAAGTCCTATCACTAAGGCTTCATACTTAGCCATGTTTTTGGTAAATTAAAAATCAATCTTGAAGGATAAAGGATGATACCCTACCACATTGACATTTTGATCCATTAAATAACATGGTGACTTAATAGGTGAAATTTTCTTGAGAAAGGGTTATGATGGACTCATCGGGTAACTTAAGAGGATGAGGTTGGTTATCTATTGATAATGCCTTAGAAATTGGTTGGCAATGCCTTACCCCTTAATTAACTTCTACTAGAAGAACTCAAGGTAAAACTCTGCTAAGAGCATGAGCCACTTGTCCATACAGTGGTTTTTATATGGCTTGGAGTGCATGTACTTGAGTGGGTTGATGTTGGTTATGACATAGGTCTTGTGATTAAGAAGGTAGTGGAAAATTTTGGTGTCCATGAAGGCTAAAGCTAAGTAGAGTTTCTTAGTATGGGTATTCTAAGTCTCATATTCCACAAGTGTGCAACTAATATAATATATGGCTTTCTTTCTATGTTATTCATCTCCGTGAGAGAGCATTGCCCCTAAGGAATGGATGGTGGTGCATATATATATATATATATATAAAGGTAAGAGGGCTAGTCATCCTTATGAGGGGTAAGGGCAAGTGGAGACAAGAGGTACTCTTTGAGTGAATCAAAGGCCTTTTGGTAGTCTATATTCCATTAAAAGATACATCCTTCTTCAAAAGGTGATGTAAGGGTTGGCATCGACTCAAAAACTAGGAAATAAAATGAAGAATGGACTGAAGCTTCCCTTTCAAGTTTTGGAGTTGCTTAAGGTTGGTTGGAGGAAGCATGTCTAAGATTGCTTTGATTTTGGCAGGATCGACTTTGATTCCTTGAAGGGAGATAATGAAACCAAGAAGCTTTCTTGAAAAGACCCAAAAAATGCACTTCTTGGGGTTGAGACAAACATGATAATGGATGCGCATTTGAAGATGATCTTGAGAATAACCAAGTGATATTTTCAAAGTTTGGATTTCTTCAGTAGTCATCCACATAGTCCTCTACAATATTATGGATAATTTCATGGAATATATAAGTCATGACATGTTGGTAGGTTGCACTAGCCTTCTTTAATATGAAAGGAATGACTCTATAGTAGAAGGTTCCCCAAGGGGTAGTAAAATTATTTTTATGTTGATCTTTAGGGGTGATTAAGATCTAATTGTAACTTAAGAATCTATCCATGAGAGATAACATCTCATGTTTGGATATAATATCAATAAGCTAGTTGATGCTGGGTAGAGGGAAGTTATCTTTAGGGTAGGTGAGGTTTAGGTCATGAAATTCCACATAAATACGTATTCCCTGTATGGCTTTGGTGATAGGTACAACATTCAAGACCCATTAAGGGTATTCAATGGGTTGAATAAAGTTGATAGATAGGAGATGTTGAAACTCTTCTTTGACGAGAAGGGATATGTGAAGATACATGTGTTAGAGATTTTTCTTGACATGTTCAACATCACAATAGGTAACTATGTTATGGGTAGCAATGATAGGGTCAATTTTAGGCATATCACTATAATACCAAGTAAATGATATGCTACAATCTTGGAAAAAGAGGGGAAGTCCTGAAGTTTATTGGTATTCAAATATTGGCCTAGATTGTCAATGTGGGGCTTATCTAGAGTACCCAAGTTGATGTTCATGGTGGATTCATTCAACATGGTCAAGGTCTTAGGATATATGGATTTTTGGATTGAAGAATCGAGGGCACTAAGGTAGGTGAGAATAAAATCATCATCTTGACACTAAACAGTGTTAATGGTATGAGAGTCTTATCCTATCATCTCATGATGGGTTAAAGGGATGGTTATGGTCACCCCCTCCTTCTAATAAGTTAAAGGTCTAAGGTTGATCATGTTGATGAAAAAAAATTTAGGTGGGATGATGTCATCATCCTCATCATAGGTAGGGGAGAGGTTGGTAAGGAGGGGGTATCTTCCTCAACAATAATGGTGATAGGTATTTTGGTTTACTTTTTGTTGGGTAAGATAAAACCAAGTCTATGCTTCTTATGTGGCTTCCTAGTTTTGATGGTGACCAATTCACATGGGCCATGCTCATATCACCCAAGACCAAAGCCTTTCCAGGCACACCAATGGAGGTATGTCTTGGTGAAGCTTAGTTTGTCAAGGTAGGAGAAGTTGATGGTGAATGGTCAAGATGGAAGAGAGGTGGTAGGATCATTGAGGGATTTTTCAAGTCCCCAATAAACAAAGGGTTTAATGGCTAGGAGGTCCAAAGGGAATGATAGTTTTGATATTTGGGTTATATTTTGACTGGTTGGTAAGTTTCACATACTCATGAGGAGTAGGGAAAGCATCTAATGATAAAAGGTAGTACTCCCCTAGTAAAAGGTGATGGAATGCAGATTCTAAAGGGTCTATGATATGGATTTGGTGTGAAGGTATAGATAAAATAGTTAATGCCTCATCAATGAAAGGGGATATGATATCTACTTTGGTGGTTAGAGGTTGAGTTTTAGCTATTGAGGGTGTTTTAGATGGGGGTAAAAGGACATTGTTAGGGTGATAGGACATGTTACATGTTGAGAAAGGACTTGGGTCAAATTAGATGGTAATGACATGGCCTTCATGTTAAAACTTAATTCAATAGTGGAGGGTAGAGGTAACATAGCCCATGGGATAGATCTAAGGTTGTCCCAATAAGATGTTATATTATAATTCATCTTCTACAACATAGAATAGTTTAGGGGGTGTGCGGGGTCCTACATGAATATTAAGGATGACAGTTCCCAAGGTAGTAGCCATGGTATAATTAAAGGAATGAAGGATGGATGAGAATTTGCATATAACATTGTTTGATAGGTTGTGTTGGTTTTAGGTGTGAGAGGAAATGATGTTTATGATATCTCCCCCATCAATCATGACCCATTTGATGTGGGTTTGGTTGATGTAAGTAGTGATAAAGAGAGGAATATTTGAGTCCTTGGGATGGAAAAATGGTATTTATGAATCTTTGGAGGTAAAAAGGTTAGAAATTTGAAGAGCACCGACAAAGGTGGATAGAGGTTGAGGGTCCTTAGGTTGGAACTCAATGGATTGCAAAGCCTTTATTAGTGTTTGGCAGTGATCGGGGGAAGTAAAGATTAACTTATACAAACTCATCTTCACTGGGGTGTCTGATGAAGTTGTTTGAGGATAACTATCTAGATGGATTCTAAGGGGTTAGATTAAGAGGCACCAAAGATAGACATCTTGGGTTTAGTTGAAGATGAAGATGGTTATGTGTATGTTGGTTGGGATTTTAAGGAGGGGTATGTCCAAATAATGGATAGCTTAGCCTTACCCTTATGTTATGATTTCATGACCATGTTGATAGTATGGATAGAAGGAGAGGTTGAGATGGAGGATTGGTTAGATTCATCTTCTCTCTGAGGTGAGAGTGGAGGAGTAGGTGAGTGTTGGGTAAGTATGGTGGGTGGTTGGATTGGTATGGGGCTCATAAGAGGTTTATCTAATAATAGATCATCCTCATCATATAGCCAATGGATGATAGTTTAGAGATATTTGTAGTTCTTCATATCATAGCTCAGTGTCCTATGATAAGCACACACTTGGTGATCATTTTACTAGGTGGGTTTTGAAGCTAGATGGTCAAAGGGTCTGATGGGAGGTAGGGATAAACAAGAGGTTTGTAATGACCAATAGAGAATGGTTAAATTAGATTCAGTCAAAGATGGTAAAGGTTTAAATTTTTTTGATTTGGTGGTTGAGGTAAGAGGTTGTCTAGAAATAGGTTTGGTAGTGGATGCCTTGAGTAAGGAGATATGTTTGGTTGATGGATTTGATCTATCTAGGAAAATAGGTTGGTGAGCTAGAGGTAGAAGATCAAAAGGTAGGTAGCCTAGGTATTATTTGTGTGGTGAAAATAGGTGCATCAGGGAGTAATTTTGAAGGTGTCACCAAAAGAAGTGGTGAGGTTTTGGTAGAGGTAATGGGTTTCCTACTCAAGGTAGAGGGATGAGGCCTAAAAATGGAGGGAAAGATTGAGGGAGGCAAAATTTGGGCCTTTTTGCTTTTGTGTGGTTTCACCTCTTTGGTTACTTCTATTTGATGTTTATTTATTGGGCTTGAGGGGGTTAGGTCCACTTTCATATATGGGTGATTAAGGCTCAGAGTAGGGAAGATACCAAGATTATTGGTAGGCATAGTTGGGATGATAGGAGAGGGCTTGGCTATTAGGGTTTGGATTGGCTTAAGTGGTTAAAGGTTGGTTGATTTTTTAGAGGTTTTAGTTTCTCAATTAGAGGGTTTGGTTGTTTGGGTAGATATGGTAAGAGGTGGGTCAATGGAAGTAGTGAGTTTATCTACATGAGAAAGGGTTGGAAGTTCTAGTAGAGTAATATAAGGGAGTCCTAATTGATGCCAAAAGGTGGCTCAATCCATGTCAAGGTTGGAGATAAATTTTTATTTTTATAATAACCTAGAAAAGGGTTTATAGGTTGGTTTGATTCTTTGAATGGTGGATCTAAAAGATAATCCCTTGGTAGAGACATAGGGATGGTATCCTCATCCTCTTTCTCAATCAAAGGATATGAGGCTTGGATGGGTGAATCCTCTATGGGAAGAGTAGACATAGGGATTTTTTCCTCAAGAATGGTTTCTAAAGGGGGAATGGTTTGCTCAGTAGTTAAAGGTGAAGGTGAAGGTGGCAATGGTTGGTTGTTCTAGTATATCAATTAAAAGGGTGGCTAGTGGCTCCACTACCTCCATAAGTGGAGGGAGAGAGGATGGTATTTCTTTGGTTTGAGTATCTAAAGGGAGGGGGGTTGAGTCCACTATCTCAATAAATTGTGGATAATTGGAATATTGGGTATTAGATGGTTCGACAATGAGTACATCAAGGACCATGTTAACTATATGGGTATCATGAGAGCACTTGACATTATTTATCTCATTCTTGGTAAGTACATGGTTTGGGAAGGGTTTCTCGAATATATCAAGGGCTTGGTTTTATGGTGCATTTGGGTTATCCAATGCAAGCTTCCCTTAATCAATGAGGGATTGGATAGGGCTCTTAAAAGTGTTTCACCTACTGACATCATGTCCTATCACTTGGTACAAGGAACATAAATCATTATTATTATACAAACTAGGTTTGGGATAAAAGGATTCCAATTGGTGGGGTGGATTGATAGGATGAATTTGAATGATATTGAATTTCAATAACTTCTCCAAGATAGAAGCCTATGATTATCTAAGTGGATTGAATTGCTTTTGGTTGTTTTGGGTTTGGTTCATTGGGTTTTGATTTAAGGAAATAGAGGAGTTGGATTGGTTAATAAAAGTTGGAAGAGTGAATTTGAGGACAACTACATTCATGGTTCCCTTTTCCTTGGTGTTGGTATTGGGTTGGCCGCTTGACTTAGAGGAAGAAGCCTCATTATTTTTATAGGTTGAGTTCTTATTTTTGAGCTTAAGTTTTCCTTCATCAATGGCTTGATTTTCCAAATTATGTGCCATGGTAAAATATTCATCGAATGTTCAAAATATTTGGACACGTATTGTGGAGGAGATATGATTGGCACACACCTAAGCAAAGAGATCCATGAGTTCAAGTTGAGGCAAGGAAAAGGAAAGCTAGTTAATAAAGCTCCTCTAATGAGCCATAAAATAAAAAATGGATTCATCCTCAAACTTTTGAATAGAATAGAGGTTAGTAATAGATACCTTCTTAGAGATATTTATTAAAAAGTGGTCCAAGAAGGTTTGAGCCAGTTAGGTGAAGGAGAAGATAGAATGTTTGGTTAGGGCACTATACAAATCTAAGGTCAGATCGACTAGAGACATAGGGAAGGTGTAGATAAGAAGGGAATCATCATAAATGATGCGATAGAAATCATGCCTAAATACCCTAAAGTGTTATTGGGGATCCTCCTTACTTTGAAATTTAGAGAACTTGGGTAGTTCCCATTGGGGAGGATATGGCTTGATAGGTATGGATGGATGGATAGGCTCATTACAAATTTGGTCATATGATAAGATGTTATGAGAACCCAAGATGGATGAATCTAAAGTGGCCATCTTTCCCATAATCATCTTCATTAAGTTGGCTTGGGGTTGTGTACCCAAAGGGTTATAATGTACATATTGCTATGGTGGTTGAGAGACATACAGATAATGGGTAAAAGGTTGGGAGGCTACCACATATGAGTAAGTATATGTTAATTGTTTGGTGGAAGACACATAAGGGTAGGTAGAGGTAGGTGGTTGGGTAGTGGGTACATGCCATTATAGATTAGGTATGTATCCAAAGGTTGGTCCAAGGATACTTGTTGGATAGGAACAAAAGTTGGGTTGGTGATCAATGGAAGGGTGGTGACCCTTGTACTAATTAGTGGCAAGGTAGAGGGTATAGATACCAAAAGGCTTTGAAGCAAAGTGGTGTTTTATGGGTTGAAGGTAGCTAGAGGAAGGTTATTAGTGATATAGGTAGGTACTCTTATAGTGGAGGAGTGGTTGCTAGGAGTAGAAGGTATAAGGGTGGTGGTAGTTTGGGTTGGTTAGTTTTCAATGGTAGTCTCAAAGGGGGTATTGTTTGATGAAGAAGCTTGGGTAGTCAACGGTTATGTAGTAATTGTATAAATGGAGTTTCTCCCTATGAGATGGGGAGGCATGACATAAGGTGGATCTATGGATGGGGCTAGAGCCAGAATAAAGTAAGATGTGGTTGTAAGGTAATGTTCCAAAGCTACATGATTGTTTTTTAGGAAAGTGGAAAAATATGCATCTCCTTAAGGAACATTTTGAGGGAAGGTAAAAATTTCCAAAGGGTGAAGAGAGTCTACTAGTTAAGAGGTATAGTCTATAGATGAAGAGGTAGAAGATGTAAGTTGGCTTGGTGATAGGTTTTTCTCTACAAGGTCTCTCTGTTTCTGGTGAGTGAGAACCATGCAAGAGAGGGGAGATAGAAATCACAAATAGCCTTACTATTAAAACAAAGAGAAGACAATAGAATATCAAAGAAATAAAATCATGCTCTAAAAGATATGTTAAGCCTTATATTTTTAATTAATTTCACTTTTAGCTTATGCCTTAATAAGATGTGTGACTAATCGGCTTGTATAATGAGTACTAGAGATGAAATCTATGGATTGTTTTATGTTGTGTTTAAGTACTCAAAAATAATCTATATTGGAATTAATATGTGGCTTGGTATTGGGGCCTACCCCCTCACTTCACACACCATAGAAATAAAGGTGTCAGGTGTTTAGCCAAAATATATTAATATCTATAGATTATACTCACCAGAGAGTTGAGTTGGTCCTCCCCTTGGTAATGACCTCCAAGTGGGATCACCGAGAAAGGGTAAGGTTACTGTTAGGTGATGAAATCCTATTTTGACCTTGTCTCAATTTTTTTTATTTTAATTGGTGAACGTGGTTTGGTTTAATGTGTGCAATAAAGAGTGAAGTTATGATATATTACTTTGTCTTTAAGTTAAGCTATGTGAACTAAAATTTGAAGCAATCAATGTATGCACTTAATTTTAAGCCCAAAATAAAAATTTGATTTCGTTAATGAGAAAATAATAGAAAGATAATGGAATCAAACAAGAACCCAAGTAAAGACACAAGGGTCCCACCAAGCATGCCATAATGTTTCAATGATTTTCTTGATTATTATTGGAAAGAGGGAAAATAAGAAACTAAGTATGGGTATGGTTGAAAAACCTGATTGATTGTGAATGCATTGAAATTAGAAGATTGTGAAGAGATCCTCTTTGGATTGGGAGGATGACCTATAAATAATAAAGCACTAAAGCAAAATTGTTTGTCAGACAAATAGTTGGGTGGATCATCTTGATAGCTAGATCTTGGAAGCAAAAGCTTCCTTTGGGCTATCAATCCACACATTTTAAATAATTAATATTATAAAAATAATATAAGGTACTTGCATCAATGAATTAAAAGGTATTGAAATTGAATACAAGAGTGATTTCTAAGAAAATAGACTAGAAATGATTAAATTAGTGATAAACTAATGAATACTAATGCTAGAGGGTTGGGATTGATCTCAAAAAATCTAAGAGGGGTCTATGAACATGCAAGAACATAGAAAATTAGGTTTTATTTGGTATAAGTTGTTGGAATTTTCTGCTAGAGGGTTGGGATTGATCTCAAAAAATCTAAGAGGGGTCTATGAACATGCAAGAACATAGAAAATTAGGTTTTATTTGGTATAAGTTGTTGGAATTTTCTTATTATTTTTCACTACCCTAATGACCATCAATGGTTAAGGTGACCATCGGTGATTGAATAAACCATCGATAGTTGAGTCAACCATCAATGGTTACTATGTGAGGATCTGGGTTGGTATTTTGGCTAATTGACAAGATCTAAAAGATGGATTTTTAGAGATGGGTAAGACTTGGGGTTGATTTAAAAATTGAAATAAAGTTGATGAATACTGATAAATTAGTACTTTGTCTTACCATAAGTTGATTAGGTGGATGGTTGAGGTAGTTGATCTATTAGTGGAATTTAGTTCAATTCTAGTATAGTAATGGTACCTGAAGGCTTGGTGGAGATGTGGAAATAAGTTGACTCTTTGATATGATTGTTAGATTATTAGATTGCGATTGATATACATAGAAAAAAACTTTTATATGTATAAATTCTTTGATAAAAATTGTAGATGGATTTCATCTCTAGGCTCTTCTCTTCTTATAGGCACAATCAAGAAGTGGAATTGAAGGTTCAACTAGGATATCTAATTATAAATTATCCATGAAAAGGATCATAAAAGGATTTATACAAGTTATAATTAGAAAATCAAAGTGGGTGGTTTGCATGCTTTTGGTTGAGGAGGTGCACCCTAACCATTCATGGTTAGGATGACCATCGATGATCAGTTTGACCATTAGCAGTCAAGTACCAAAGGATAAAAAAGGGATAAAAGGATAGGTTGAGAAATTTGAGTTAAACTAAGGGTTAGGTTTGATTAGTGATCAAAGGGTTAAATGGTCCTAAGGGAGATTTAAGGTAGTCTAGGGGTATTTTGACACTTTAAATCATAGTATATAGATTTTTGATGTCTACACTAACCTTAGAGTTGGCTAATGAGGAATTCCTAATATAAATCCATAATTTGAACACTAACCTCTAAAATAACCATATATAAATATTCCCCAAAGATTTTTCTCTTATTTGGTTAGATAAATACAATAGAGATTACATTGTGAAATCTAGTTACCTTGTTAATCTTGAATTGAAGGATAATTGGGTTTACTAGAGAGATCTCTAGATCAAACATATTACCCCTAAGATCAACATATTATTTTATCTAGTAACCCAAGATAAAAAATTTAATGTGGGTAATTTGTTAAATTGTCTCATGAAAATTCCTAATAGGTTTATTATTTGAAAATCTAGTAAGGAATGGGTTTTTCACCTCTTTCTAGAGTGTTATTTTGGATCTAAAATATTGAACCTTCTCCTTTAAAATTTAATGTTGCCTCACCAAACCAATTTATATCTTGGATATCATTTTTTAATGGAAACCTCCCTAAAAACTTATTTCCATATCCTTATTTTCATTCTTGTCCCTCCCCAACTTCTTTTGGAAAATTTGGAAAACTAGAAATGCTTGTCTATTTGAGGATAGAAAGGGGAACCTCAAGAATACTTTCCATAAATTATGTGTTAATATTTTATAAAATTATAAGGTAGATGTCCCCATAAAAAAATGATAATTTGAAGGCCAAAAATTCAATCCTCCTCCAATGGAATATTATTCCTAAAGTCTCAATACTAGGACAAAAACCTTATATAAGTTTAACCAAATGGACTCCTCCCCTTAGAGGTTAGTTAAATTTGAATTTTGATGGGGTTTCCAAAGGTAATCTAAGTAATTTTGGGGGTGAGGTTATCATGGATAACTCAAGGGATACTATCACTAATTATGTGGGGCCCATGGGATCATATACTAATGATGTAGTGGAGGCTAAGGTAGCACTTTGGGGCATTCCTCTAGTCGCATCACTGAAGATCAACAAACTAGCCATCGCATGAGACTAACAACATACCACCTCACAGTTACACTTACTTAAAAATGATTATAAATCTTTCATTAATATCATAAGTGACCAAATCACACATGAGATCAACACCAATATCTAAACCCAATTTACATAACACTAAGTTTAATGATGATTAAACTTATCATAAGTCTTAGGTTTCCTAAGGTCATAAATCAATGGATGCCATCATTAGAAATAGATTATTTCAAGATGATAGTATATTTTTGGGTATTTCAATTGTGTTTCTATAAACCAGACCAAAATGAGACCAAGAAGGAAATTGAGGCCATGGGTAGAGATAGGGATAGGATTAAGCTCATCTCTTTTGATTAAGCACAAGGTAATCTTAAGGTGTGGTGAAAGTTATGAAAGGGTGGTCTCACCGAATTTATGATGAGAATTTTGGGACATGAAAAAAACATTTCCAAAGATTTTTCCATTTGATGGAGCCAATCTACGGTGCATTTCATAAGGATAAATATATAAATTTATGTGGAATTGATAAGGGAGGTTATAATTATGTCATATGAAGGAATAAATACCCTCAAATACAATTAAAGGAAGTTGGATCTCATGTACACATTCTTTAAAACTAACACTATCCTCAAAATGGAGAAAAAGGATTCCCGAGGATAAATTTACCTATGAACTATTAAGATACATGCTTACAAATAATGAAATATTTAACCTTGGAGGGTAAATTTAATTTTATATTCTCCCATGATTTTATACTTTTGAATCATTTCAAGGGTCACATAATCAATATTCCATACTTTTTTCTCATGTCCCTTTAAATCGCCATTCTAATCCTTTAATCGAAATCATCTAGTGTAATTATTCACTAGGGCCTTATATTCCTCCTTGTCAAGAAGGTGGAATCCCTATGGGAGATGAACGTCTAGATAATTGAGAACAAAAATGAAGGAACTTTGAAGGAAGACTCTAATAAATTAGATGAAGACATGTGAATAGACCTAGTACTCTGATAACCTCCCACTTTATTTCCCACTTTGGGAGGCCCCATTCAAACCTCTATATGTGGAGGATAAAATGGGGAAGTGTTGGGAGAATAATTTAGATTGTAAAATTATGTAGGATATTTGTCTAATATTCATGCATTATGTACTCATTTTGTCATGTATAAGTCTATTTTATCCTATCTTCATGACTTGCAATAGGCTATAATATGAATAGACTCCACTTTTGGCACCAAATATGAGAAGAACATGAACAGTCATAGACTAGAAACATCTATATGTAATTTTGATTATAATAAGAATAGAGCTCCACTTTTGAAGAGATCAATAGAGATTCCTCTGGTTATGGTTACCTATGTGATTTCTTACTATGTTCCTTTCATGCATTCTCATTTATAATGTCTAGTTACTTTACATCTAATTTAACCTAAATGTTTTATTTCTATTTATGAAACATTGGTTTTTATTAATTCCTAAATAACCTAGGATAATTAATACTTCTTATGTTCCTATTGTTAAAACTTATGTATGAACTCTTTTATCACATAGATTTTTCACTTGTCTCGATGTCATAGCTTATTGTCTAAAAATATAATGATACAATGGGATCACATCCAAACTAGAGGACCTTGGTGAAATGAGACGAACCTCTAGAGAAGGTTGGCTTCCTTTCACTAAATTCAGTGAAACTAATAAACTACTAACCCATATGGAAATTTTGCTTCTTGGTGATCTTGCTTCTAAACTAGGGTTTGACTAAGAGAAAGACTTTCAAAAATTAAATTAAAAAATTGGAAATGGTGATTGCACCAAATATTTGTAGTGGATTTTAATGATTGCTTTAAATGAAGACAATAAAACAATAAATTTATTAGAGAGCACAAACTCATGTAAAATGTGAAACCAAAGGTGATAGTGGGTATTTCTCATCCAAGGGAAAATATTATTTATTTTTAATAAAATAATATTTCGAAAGGGTAAAATAATACCACAAATGAAATTTCATGATTGAAATAAGAATAAAATCATCCACAAATTTGATAAATAACCTTAAATACACAAAGATAACATAAACAAGAAATGTAAATCTTGAATCTATTCTCATTCTCTAGGTTACATCATGTAGATAACTTATTCAAAATGTAGAACAATGTTTTTAATAGTAAAAAGATAAATGGGATACACCATAGTACCCATATTTATACAAAAATTTATCTTGGAAGAGATGTAGTTAACACAAACTCTATGCCTAGTTCAAAATCATGCAAAATCCAAAACTCCATGCAAAGGGGGCATGATCTTTAGCTTCAATGGCATCCTTGGAAAAGTAAACAAGTGGAAAAAAGAGCATGTAACTTCTAGGTGTTACAAAAACTTATGGAAGCATGGAGGAGCTTGTATAATCTTCATGTAATTCCCTCATCTTATTTAGTTGACCTACCATAGCTTCTCCATGCAATGAGGTGCCAAAAGTGGAACTCAACTTAGAGTAAAAGATAGCTTTTAGATAAATTTAGGTTATTTTTGCAAAGCCTAACTAATAATTTTAAATTGGGACTTTTTTAACATTTAAGTCATCCAATTTTGACAAAATTGGAAATGTAATTTACAATGTGTTTTTGTAATTAAGCAACTTAGACTTATCAAAAAAGAAAGTGTAATTTACAAGTTTGCTTTTTACAAATTTCAACCTATCAAAAAGGAACATGGAAATTACAAGTGGCTCTTTCTCAAAAAGAGATACCAAAATGATAATTACAATTTGAAACATGCAATTTTACAATATTTTTACAAGGAAATACAATATATATAATGTATTTGATGGAAAGAGTTAATCTACAACCACAAATTTTGAAGACTCTTTATCCTTCTTTGCCTATAACTTTTAAATATATGCATCAAAATTCTTGAATATGTCTAGGATACGATCTTCATAGAGACCAAAAGAGTATAGGTGGCTTATTTCACATTCTACAATTATGTCAGAGAGTTCCCTTTTTATAGCCATGTATACTTGAGTCTCTTTTTCCATTTAATCTAGTGTATTATGGTACCCAATAAAATGGTGGATGGAGCTCAATCTAAATGTTGTGTCTCATGCTAACTCTCCTTTGAAAACTCCTTTAAACTTGTATTGAACTTCCTATGCTAAAAAGATTTGGTCTTTATGATCTTTTACTTGACATGAAAAATTATTTAGCAAATCTTCAATGTCAAAGAGCATGTTTGTGACCTTGTCATGTATAGCCTTAACTTTGTTGATAATCTCTATCAGTATTCTTTTTCTAAACTAAGTTTTTCTATCCAATTCATTATGCTCTACATCATTTTTTAGTATCTTTTCTACAATAAGGATATTAGTTTCAATTTTGTCCAAAACTATCAACTTTGGATAGAATAGGTTCAACCTTTCTATCTCTTCTTGGTATTTACTTATTTGTTCTCTCAAAGTTACTTGTCCATCTTTCAAGGCTTTGTAGTATTCCATTTCTAATTCAATGACTTTATTTCCCTTTGAAATGAGATCCTCTACCTAGTCCTTTATATCCCTTCCCATGTTGCCAATCTCTATCATTGCATCAAGTGTTTCTCTATTTGTGATCTGAGTAATGGATTGTGTTGGTTGGGTAGTGGGATTAATGAAATTATTTAATGCAGTCATCAATTGTTCAAACTTATTATTAAATTAATCCTTAGTGACCTTGTCACTATCCATTTTCTTGAAAAGAGAGTTAATACTAAATTAAACATCATGTTTCAATCACTATCTTGTAGGATGACCAAGGTTAACCCTTGATATCTGGTAATCCCCCACCACTAGATCTTCCTTCTATTTGTCTAGTGGGTAGACTATAATCTCTACATACTTATCCTCTACTAAATCATATAATATTATTTATATGGTTCTAAAAGTTACCTTTGATTTATTAAATGCATATGCAATTTAAAAATCCATTATGCCTAGGGACACCATCTACTTACATTTATTTCCCACTAATTGTACTAGCCAACTAAGAGTGGCATCCTATTGTACTAGTACTATCACATTTGAATCTTCAATTTAAGTTTCTTCATTGGTGCTTATAGTGATAAGTGTTGAGTATATTACTATTATATCCACTAAATATTTAGTTCATGGTTTGCCAATCTCTTCCCCATGTGTGGGTTGAGTGGCCACATTTGTATCAATGACTTGCTTGATTTTTACCTCCTTTATGGGGGTTGGGGTTATTATGGAAATGGAAGAAATGGGTGCAGTAGAAATGGATGTACCTACTGGAGGGTGGGAGATATCAGTAACACCAATGGAGTAGGCATATGGAATTTTAAAATGGTAACCTATGGGAATGTGAAATCTATATATGTGAATGGACTAATCATAGTTGTGGGGACACTCAGGGTTGATGAAAATTTGAAGGTGATAGGAGATGAAAATGAAGTAATAGTTGTCCCAATGGTTGGGATGGAAAACATGATTGTATTCAAGATGACCGAATCCATGACTATATACTATTGTGTGTTATTAGTGATTAACGAGGTAGAGGTGGTGATTAGAGATGAGATGGAAGGAATTATAGAAGAAAGGAGTGAAATGGTGAAAGAGGGAGGGATTGTGGAAGAGGGGATTAAAATTAAACTTGAGTATTTGATTGAGTTTATTTGACTATTAGAAATAGAAATTAGTAGCATAAGTGAGTTGGTGAAAATGAATGGGGAAATCACTTGAGGTAAAGGTGGAGTGGAGATAGGATGAGGAGGTGTTGAAGCTAATGGAATGATAGAGATAAGAGGAGGGACTAAAACAAATATAGGAGTAGAAAGTATGATCAAGATAGGATTAGAAACTATTAGTCATATAAGAAGTCATATATAACTTCCTTGTATTCTAGATTTTCATCAACTGCTTGTGGATGGCATCACTTATCAATTATGCCCAATTGATGTATTAATTTTTTTATGGATTACCCATATGTATTGGTACATCTAGTCTTGAAATATCTTTGCATTAGGGCTTCCAATGAATCTATGCAAGTGTATGATTAAATTTTCCACCTCATCTTTTAAATATATCCTTACCAATGTTTTGGGCAATATTATGGATGTAGGCCTAGATACCCTTATATATTGCTTATTCATTACACTTTAAAATATAGTGTTGTTGTCTTTATGTAATTTATTTGATGATTTAGGAGTTATATCAAGGTAACTCTCATATTCAGGTGTCAGGAACATTGAGTCTATGAAATCAAGGTCCAAGTTTAGAATCCTTTACCCTTTGTCATTCAACACTTCTATTTTATCTCCATCATAATTCTTTGTTAATGTGAGCACCAAATCAGGGATCTACACTGATATGGGGAAGGCTATTGCTTGAGGCAACCCATAATCATAAATGCTCTGAATCTAATCATTTTTTAATTTAGCATTCACTCTAGCTCATAAATCACCTAGGTCAAAGTCACCTAGGATTTTGTTTGTGATCTCATTTATGTTGGATTCCAAGCTAAGTGGGATGTTGAATCCCTTGGATTTGAAATTCATCTCTTTTATAGACATGGATTCTAGAGAAATAGCTAGGGGAAAATCAACTATAGAGTTGGCAAGTTTTGAGGGTGAGAAATATAGGTGTAAGATCCAATAGAGATTGGGGTTTCAAAAATAGGGAAAATGTTTAGTGGAGATGATGCTTGAAAAATACACTTGTAATGTCCAGTAAAAACTCCAATGGGTTTTTGAGTTTCAAAGTGTACTAGAAAAGTCTGTGGAGTTGTGAGGTTACAATTGCAGGTAGAAATCCCATGGGTTTTTTGGAATTTTTTTGGCAAGTGAAAAGTCCAAAAGGACTATGTAGGGAATTTTACTTGAAATATATGACTGGTTTTCCTATGGATTTTAAAACCCTAAATTTTCAAATGCTAGGAAAATGGAATGAGTCAACTCGACATAATATTAGATAGTTAGATGACCCCTTTGATTCTAAGAAAATAACTAAAACCCTATCAACATTTAATAAAATGAAATAAAACCCTAAAAAAGCTACCAGATGAAAAAATAATGGTGAAAAATTAGTTTTGATAGAAAAATGATAGATTTAAAGGATTTAAGGATGATCGAGGAATATCAGATAGAGGGGATAATGGTATTTGGTTGGAGTGAGGCTAAAATACATGGTAGAATAGGTTGAATGTATGGATTATAAGGTTGTAGCTTGGTCATAAAGTTCCAATCTTGATCTTCACAAAATTAATAATGAGTTATAAATAACCCTAATTATATTTATATAACCACTACAATAAATTCCCCTAGGTTGGTGGTTGGTGAGAGGTTTAGAAATATAGAGCTTGGGAACAAGTTTGAAACTTTAAAAAATTGCAATTTACACTTTTACCTCCACTTTCCTTAGGATAGATTTTTTCTTTAAAAATGAGAAGGTAGAATTTGGGGTATAATTTGAAAATTTTTAATTTTCAATTTATAACCAGAGTTCCTATTTTCATAGGAAGGGTAGTTAGTGGGAAGCAAAACTCAAGTTCTAATTTTAAACTTTCAAAGTTAAAAATTGCAACTGGAGTTTTGATTTTCAGTTGGAGTGATGCACAAGTAGAGGTTAGGAATAAATTTGTAATTTTGAAAGTTGAAAATTACATTTCAATCTCTATTTTTTGTGGGGTATATGTTTGGTTGGAAGCAAAATGCCATTTGCAATTTAAATCTTTGCAAGTTGTGAATTTCAAGCAGGGTTCTAATTTTTGATGTGCATGAGTTATGCAGGAAATTGAGGTTGAGAATAAATTTTCAATTTTATAAGTTACAAATTGCATTCCAATATTCAATTTCCACTAGTTATGAGTATAGTGGTAAGCAAAGGTCTAGATGTAATTTACAAGTTTGCAAGTTATAAATTGCACCTAGATGTCTAGTTTTTATCAAGCTTTAGGAAACAAGTGTCTTGGGTCATTTTAAGGCATTTTTATAAAAAATTAATTGGTCGCCCTTAGTGTACTTGACATTTTAATATCAACATTTTTAGTGAACTCTATAGGCCGACTGTCTGCTAATTAGTTTCTTTCTAGTAGCCTTCTAGTTCATTGGGCATGGAGTCATTTTAATCTTAACACACTTAACTAGGGAATTAAAAAATTGGGATTTTCTTAAAAAAGAACAAAATAAGGAAAATATAACAAATTAAAGAAACAAAAAACTCCTCATGAGTTGACTTATGTGAAATCACTTATTAGAAAATAAAACTAACCCTAATATATCAAATATTTTTGGAATGAATTCCAATCTCAAAAGCAAGCTTTGAGGTGTATCCCATTAACTGGGATAGGTAGTTCTAATCCATCAAGCTTGGATAGCTATAATGAATTTAATACTTTGTACTAAGTTATAATATATATATATATATATATATATATATATATATATATATATATATATATATATATACACCACTCCATATTACATCAAACTTGGTGTGCTTGCTTGGTTTAGCTCTTTCAACATCCCATTTGAGAACCATGTCTCCTTTATTGAAGCTCTTGTCAAATGATTTTTTATCTAAATTTATCTTTGTTTAAGCTTGATTTTCTTCCAAAACTTTCATTGACTAGTTCCTAACTTCTTAGAGTTCCATGAGTTTTGATAATCATACTGTCATTTCATCATTTTCAATCAAATATAATTGATGATTTAGTTCTAGAGATGGTAATTGAATTGATAACAAGACTCTATCTTCCCTTCCATATACCAAAATTAATGGAGAATTACCTATGGCTCTCTTGGGAGTGATCTTATTATCCCATAATCCTGATTTCAACTTCATGTGCCATGTCCTTTGGTTATCTTCCATTGTCCTTCTGATAATCCTTATGAGATTTTTGTTGGTAGACTCAACCAAGCCATTACCCTATGGGTAATAATTAGAAGAATTACTTAGGTATACATTTTTATTTACAAACCATTCACTTAATAGAGTGCCCACAAAATCTTTGGCATTGTTTGAGATAATAGTGTAAGGAAAACCAATCTTTGTGACTATGCCATACATGAATTCAAGGATAGATGCATCTATGGCATATTTTAGTGAAACTACTTTAGTCCATCCATTGAAATAGTTAGTTATTGTAAGGATCCATTTGTGGCTTGCCTCTAATGGTGGATTCATCATACCAATGAAATTCAATCCCCATTGAGAAAATGGTTGGTCAGATTAGATTAGTTTGAGAGGGAAAGCTGCTAATCTTTATTTACCTATGAAGTAAGAACACTTCTCATAATTCTATACCCATGAATGGGCATCTTTGAATATGTCAAGCAAATAATATCCCCCTCTCATTATTTTTATGTTTATGGTTCTTGAATATAAGTTTACACTTGATGGACCATCATGAAATTCCTCAAGCACCTTGAGGACTTGATTGTGATCGATACATCTTAGCATTACTCCATTCATATCTTTCCTAAACAATATTCCATCAATAATAACATAAATAATGGATTGGAGTCTAAAATACCTTTTTTTGGACTGCTATAAATCATATAAGTATTCTCTAGTCTATAGGAAGATGGTCATTTCATAGATCAAGTTGTTGAATAGAGGTGGAGTGGTTGGTTGGGATACACTTTGAACATACATTACATTAGATATTACTTTAGTAGTCTTGATATTTGAATCCAACTATTCACATTGTCAGGGAAGTCCAAGAACAAACACCTATTCTGATCCCACTTTGTTAGGATCTTGCTCCTCAGAAAGAGCATAGTATGATTACCAAATATAAGCAATTATAAATGCAGAAATAACCAGAAACACAAGTAGCTAGAATTCACCAATAGCACAGAATATGAGAGACAATACACTATCTTGTATTAACACTTTACAGAAAAGAATACAACAAAGAGCTGCCACACTCTTTCACCTTACAGAGGTTTGCCACACCTCAAGTGTACAATAATTCTTCTCACACACACTCTCCTACACAAAAAATGGTCCCAACAACCAACTCACAAACAAAATTGGTGTTCACCTCTCCAACTAGTCAATAATAACCCTGCCAGTTCACCAAGCACTCTAAAGTACTTCAAGTTGATCTCCCATGAACCTGCAACCTGCAATTCAATAGACCATACTCACATGTAGATCCCCTATGAGCTTGCAACAACCTACAACTCAATGATCTTACAATGGAAGCAACTTACTTGCCTTCCTCTCTATCTCATTTCTTAATTACAATACATGCCAATAGGTCTATAAATAGATCCCTAACTCAAACAATAACTTAGACTCTTAATTTAGACAATTATCCTCATAGCCAAAGACTCTAACTGGCCTTTACATGCAAACACTTCATTCACTTAACTAACTATCTGTGTAACGAGCAGTTCTGGAACACACAGGCGATCGACGTCGGTCCCTGCTTGTCTGGTTCTGTCGACGTCGGCCGACTCCCTGCCGTCGCCAGTGGCCTTCTGCACTGGTCACGATTGACGTTGGTCCTGCTACCAACACCAGTGCTCCTGGATCTCAGCAACCTTCTTGTTCCACCTATTTTCAAAGAGTTGAAGCTTTTAGCTCCACAACTCAACAATCTCCCACTTGGAGATAAACAGCTACAACCTGTACCTGTACCTGTACTTAGTCTAGTTTGTTCCCTTGGCTTTGTATCCCTCCTCAAGATCACTCTTGAAGACCAACCACCACAAACCTGTAGTGCAAAACCTATCATCCAAATCACCTGCCACATCCACATCTACAAACCATGTAGAAAATAACCTGAACCTGCATAGCATGTGCACCTACTGCTAGTCCCTATAAGAATCCACTGAACTGTCCTCCAATGGTTCTCTCTCAGATTGGCTCCAACTTGTGACAACTCCCACTGCTTGGGAAAACTCAGGTTTAGTACATACCATGCACTCAACCTCATTATGTGAATCAAGACACCTGTTCATAGAACTGTCCAACCATCAGCATGCTAACTGGTCTCACACAATCATCCTAAAACAAAGTCAACATGTGACCTACCATGTCTCTAGAACACACTCATGCCAAAGAATCTTGCTGCTCCCAGATTCTCCATGACAAACACCTGAACTAGCTTTACCTTTAGTTCAGCAATACCCTATATATGTAACCCTGCAATAAGCACATCATACATTAATAGGATAATGTAGCTAATATTATCCAACCTGGTAAAGAGAAACACAATGATCAAACCTCCATTGCCCTGCAGCTAATACAAGACCATATACCCTGATCTTCCATCTCATGTATCCATTTCCGCTCTTCTTTATCCTGAACATCCATTCGTCTCTCAGTGCTTACTTCCAGCTGGCCACTCTACCCAAAACAATTATTTGGTTCTCCTCCAAGGAATCACATCCTCATCCATGCCTAGCTCCCACTATTTCCTGGATCTACCTATTCTACTTCTTCAACAACTTCCTGGTCCTATGCCATAAGTGAGCAACAAGTAGTGTAAAGAAGGGAAATGATGAATTTAAGAACTTACTTACACCTTCAGTCCTCCATATGGGTGCTTGAGACACCTTGACAGCTTGCTGTCGACCCAAAATTTGTCTCAGTAACTGGTGTCGGTCACGTCTCAGTCTGCAGATGACTAAAGTCGGTTCCCTGCGACTGCCACCTTGCTGACATCATTTTCCCTTGGCCGATGCCGATCGATATCTGCCCTGAGTCACCGACGTCGGTCTACACATAGCCGATGTTGATTCCTGTGTGGATGTCGATGCCGATTTTCCTACCGACGTCGCTCTCTGTGTTTTTCTTATGAGACCTAACTTTTTCCCATGAGCTCTTTTTAGATCAAATCCTTGTCCAAATCACCCTTGATCTGCTCAGAATTCTTTTGCATCTTGTGCTGAACTCTGTCTATCACCTTCTCCTTGAAAACCAAGGCTTTCCTATTCTTGTCACTAACATCAGATTCCTCAAGAAACGTTACCTTCTTCTTTTGCATATAGAAACCATGATCCATACCTTCCAAATCTGAAAGCATATCCTTTGACTCAAGAACAAGCATCTCCTTCTTATCTATGTGACCAAGCCTATTAAGCCACATCTCTGAATCTACAGCTGAAGTAGATAACCCAAAAAGAGAATCAATAGTACAAGTAGATAGATAAAGCATACCTACTTTCTTACCTCTAGCTACAACAAGTGTACCCTTGGTAACCTTCCAAGAGTCTGTTGTGAGAGTTACTGTGCAACCCTCATCACCCAAACTTCTAATAGAAATCAAATTTTGCTCCAGAACTGGGACATGCATGACTTCTTTTAACACCCATGTGTTACATGTCTACAGTTTCAGCTTCACTTTCCCTTTGCCAACAATCTGACAAGGCTTACCATCCCCTACATAAATTTCTCCAAAATCTCCCTGGACATACTCATGAAAAAATTTCCTATGTGGGGATGCATGAAAAGAGGCACCAGAATCTAAAACCCAAGATTCTACTTTATCCAAAGAACATACCAGAGCATCCCATGTAGCGTAATTTGCAACATCTGCTTCTTCTTCATGTCCTTCATGTTGATCTTCACCTGTTCTGCAATCTCTCTTTAAGTGCCCTTGCTTTCCACACTTCCAGCAGGTTATTCTGCCATACCTGGACTTGGATCTTCTGCCTATCTTGGACCTTGATCTCTCATGGTCTATCTTCTCTCTTTGCCTTCCTCTGCCTTCAACACTCAAAGCATTTCCTGATGATTCACCTATTCTATTCCTACGTATCTCTTCATTCAAGATTACACTCACAACATCATCCACTTTTAAGACTTTTGAAGGAGACACAGTATTAGAAACTGCCATTACCAAACCTTCCCAACTTTCAGGTAATGAACACAAGATTAAGAGAGCTCTAATTTCATCATCAAATACAATATTGACTGAACTTAGCTGGTTTACTAAACCATGGAAATCACTAAGATGGCTATGAATAGATCTACCTTCCAACATTTGCAAATTAAATAAACACTTCATAAGAAATACCTTATTAGAAGCTGAGGGTTTTTCATATAAATTTGCCAAAGATTCCATCAACTCCACCATTGTCTTACACTGTGATAAGCTGGAAATCACAGATGATGCAAGACTCAATCTAATAGATCCCAGAGCCTTCCGATCAAGAACCTCCCATTCTTCATCTTTCATATCTGAGGGTTTGCAGTTAACCCCTCCCAATGGTAAGTACAAATCTTTTAGATACATATAATCCTCAATCTGCATCTTCCACAATTGGTAGTTCTTGCCATTAAACTTTTCCATCCGTAGCTTATTGTCTTCTGCCATTGCTCAACTCCCACTCAAACAGAAACCCTGTGAGTACCTGTAATCAAAACACACTAACTAGATCTAATCCAATCTGTTAGTATCCCAACCAAAAGCTCTGATACCACTTGTCAGGGAAGTCCAAGAACAAACACCTGTTCTGATCCCACTTTGTTAGGATCTTGCTCCTCAGAAAGAGCACAGTATGATTACCAAATATAAGCAATTATAAATGCAGAAATAACCAGAAACACAAGTAGCTAGAATTCACCAATAGCACAGAATATGAGAGACAATACACTATCTTGTATTAACACTTTATAGAAAAGAATACAACAAAGAGCCGCCACACTCTTTCACCTTACAGAGGTTTGCCACACCTCAAGTGTACAGTAATTCTTCTCACACACACTCTCCTACACAAAAAATGGTCCCAACAACCAACTCATAAATAGAATTGGTGTTCACCTCTCCAACTAGTCAGTAATAACCCTGCCAGTTCACCAAGCACTCTAAAGTACTTCAAGTTGATCTCCCATGAACCTACAACCTGTTATTCAACAAACCATACTCACATGTAGATCCCCTATGAGCTTGCAACAACCTGCAACTCAATGATCTTACAATGGAAGCAACTTACTTGCCTTCCTCTCTATCTCATTTCTTAATTACAATACATGCCAATAGGTCTATAAATAGATCCCTAACTCAAACAATAACTTAGACTCTTAATTTAGACAATTATCCTCGTAGCCAAAGACTCTAACTGGCCTTTACATGTAAACACTTCATTCACTTAACTAACTATCCATGTAACAAGCAGTTCTGGAACACACAGGTGACCGACGTCAGTCCCTGCTTGTCTGGTTCTGTCGACGTCGGCCAACTCCCCGCCGTCGTTGGTTGCCTTCTGCACTGGTCACGACTGATGTCAATCTTGCTGCTGATGCCGGTGCTCCTAGATCTCAGCAACCTTCTTGTTCCACCTGTTTGTAAAGAGTTGAAGCTTTTAGCTCCACAACTCAACACACATAAGCCCTTTCCTCTTAAAAGCTTTGTAATTTTGATGTTCACATCATATTACATGACTTTTGTGATCCATCCTTTGTTTTTTGATTTATTTCTCAGCTCAGCAGGCACTCTTTGACACTTTGGTGACGAACCATCAAATGAATTTTATTATTGGAGAACACATGTCTAAACTTTTTGAGAGCTTTAATTATGGCATATACTTGCTTCTCCTCAAAATTTTAATTTTCTTCATAATCCTTCAAGGATTGACTAAAAAAAGATATTGGCTATTCTAATGGTTATTTATTATGCTAGGTTAGAATAGCTGAGATGTTGCCTTCCCTTCCAAAAGCATAGAGAATGAAATATTTCTCATAGTTGGGGTTGAATAGGGTAGGAACCTGAGAAATAGCTTGATTGATGGCTTCAAAACTATCTTTTCCTTCCTGTGTCTAGATAAAAATGACACCCCTCTTAAGCATTGAAATAAGGGGTTTGGCCATAAAGGCAAAATTTGGAACAAACCTTATTATGAAGTTGATTTTTTTTAGGAAACTTTGTAACCCTTTTTTATAGCTTGATAGTGTTAATGCAGATATAGCACTTATCTCTTTAGGTCTATTAAAAGACCCTATTTTAAAATAATGTGTCATAGTAGTTTCCCTTCATGAACTATGAAAATGAAATTTTTGGACTGAGGAAAATCCAAATTATCTACATCTTTTGAAAATTGTCCTAAGTTGATCCAGGTGTGCATCAACGTGTTTTGACTAAATAGTGAAGTCATCTAGGTATACAAGGATCATCTCATTTATCAAACCTCTGAAATCCATATCCATGGATCTTTAAAATGTAGCACTATCATTAATTAGTCCAAAAAACATCTTTTTATATGCATACATGCCCCATTTTATAGTGAAGGTAGTCTTGAACTGGTTTGAGCACCAGGATTTAGTTATATACAAAATAACTATCTAGAAGGGAAAACCTTTTAGATCTTGATATAGATTAAAGAATTTGCTCGATGGGTGGAAGGGGATAATGATCCTTTAGGGATGTTTTGTTTAGGTCCCTAAAATCTATGCAAAGCTTGATTTCACCATTCTTTTTCCTTATAGGGACCAAATTAGTAACCCAAGATGAAAGTTTGATAGGGAAAATGATATTAGCCTTTATCAATTTAGATAGCTCACTCTTCATCAAGGGTTCTATTTTTGGATTGATTGGTCTATATTTTTGTCTAATAGGCTTGGTATTTGGGTCAAGCTCTATTGTGTGTTAGGCTAAGCTAGGGTCAAACCCCATTAGACCTTGATAACTCTAAGTGAAGTTATCATCAAATTCTTGACACAACTCAATAAACTCTTATTTTTTAGAATCATTACATACCTTGCCAATTTTTAATTTTTTGCCCTCTAAAATGACTACTAACTTGTAGTATCTTCATTAATAGTGATTTTCATCTTTTCACCTTTCAGCCGATCATCTAAATTGAAGATACTCTCTAAAGTAGCAAGCCCCATGGGTATTTTTTTTTCAACTGAATGATTTGATCCTTATTTTGATCTTGGAGTCTTGACTAGTTTATATTAGAGGATTCAGCTTCTCTCAAAAAAATTACAATTTATTGATCACTATCAAAAACTTGCTAGTTGGTTGCATTATCATGAACATATGGCCTTGCTATCAGCATGTAGTCATGCAAAAATTTAATTTGTATAACTTGAGCATGACTTGTGACACCCAAACCATAGGTCTCTCCTAATCACTTACACAACCCATTTAAGCATGTTTTCATTGTTTCCCAATCATTTGAAGCCTTCTATATTCAACCCCTACTATCCCAAACTCCTTTCCCAGGAATAGATCTATCCCCTAGGGTCCCTTCCCCCCTATACAATAGTGTTGGGACCTAGGGTGTCCACTTTCTAGTGCTATTGTCTAAGTCCACAATAACCTCAAATGGTTAGGTTTTATTGAATCCTTATCTTTTCCCTTGTTAACCTAATGTGAGTTCATCTAACCTAGGATAATTAGTTTCCCTATAAAATACCATTAAAATGTCATTTAGAAGGCTTGACAATCATTCAAAAGGCACAAGCTAGAAATATACTAAAGCACACTCAAGCAAATCTTCCTATTCTCTACATATAGCCAACCACTATTATTTCTATCCTATCCAAGATCCTACACCAGTCATGAGTCATCTCAAGCTTACCTAAATTTTCATACACTTTCATTACATACACAATATTTCATAATACACATTCAAATTGGGAGAACTACATTGCCCATGATCCCTCTTTAGAGTATTGGTATGTAGGCAGCATGCCCACACATGGGGTGTGATCACATGTTTAGTGTATATTACACATTAACCCCTTTTTATAGTTGGATTTGAGATCACCTATCAAGAATGAAGAGGAACTAAGATCATTAAAGATAAAATCAATTGAAAATGGAGTTTTACGAACAACCAAGACTCAATACTTTAGGCATAGGGTCTCCTAGAGTAGACAAATAGAACCCATAAAGCTCAAAAAGCTTAGACACTAAGGATTGTAGTGCCAAAACTTAGACTACAGTGCTAGACATTTAGGTGTCCCATTTATAGCACTCCTATCTAGGTAGAGAATAGAATTCTAGATCATGTTTTTGATAGTCTACCTAGCTAGATTAGCAATTTATAGCCTTTGTCTCCTCTATCTCAACCCATAATCAACTAAGTTTTACTCTTTATCCCCTTGTTTGTTATTTTTAGAAATCAATTAATCACTTCCAAATTAAATAAATTAGTAGGTTAATTAAGGCACATTTTATTTACTAATTTTCCCCTTAATCTAGACCCCTTTACTATTTAGGAAATTAAACCTATAGTTTCCCAACTTTAGTAAAATAGTTGGTGAACCCGACTTACATCAAATTTTCATACAAAAACCCTATAAACCCTAGGGCTAATTATTTCTAATTTTTTGAAATATTTTTTTGATTTTTCATAAATTTAAAAATTAAAAAAAAAATGAATTAATTGAAATATTTTCAATAATACACTAAAACCCTAGTTTGTACATACTAGGTCCTATTTGCATATAAACACTTTCAAACCACTAGGAAAATCTATTGCTAATTTTGGAAATATTTTTAGATTTTTCCTAAATTTTTCAAGTTCAATTCTAAAAATTTATAAAAAATTGTTTATAAATTATTACATTAATTTTGTAAAAATTCATTTCAAATCCCTAGTTGCATCAACTAAATCTCAATAATATTCAAGTAATATGCCACTTATTTTTTGAAAATTTTGATTGAATAATAAAATTAGAAAATCACTTTAAATTTCAAAAATTCATAGTAATTCTATTAAATTTATTTGTCTTAAAACCCTAGTTGCATCTACTAGGTCCCATTCAAACAAGTAATATCTCATAATTTTCTAAATTTTATCTTGCATACTTAGCTCAGAAAAATAATTTCAAATTCAAAAGTTAATAATATTTCTAAAAAATCCCTAGTTGCAGATACTAGTTCCTATTTTTCTTTTTGTGGTATTACCTTACATGTTTGGTAGCTTCGTATCCTTTTTTGTGCAAAATCTAAACTACTATTTTAGAATTTTGTGTTTCTTATATCCAATAATTTCTAGTTTTAACACATTACCTATTATAACTTATTGAAAAATATTCAAACACTTTTCAAATTATTTTCCTACTTTAATAATGGACCAATATACCAACTTTAATGAAAATGATAAAAGAGAGCTTCAATAACTCTTAATCACACACATGGATATGCAAGATGACATGATTAAAATCCTACAATAGAAACAATAAAAGGTAACCAATGGTTAATCTTATCAAACCACGGAGATACCAGTTACACATGACATTTGGGGGTAACTATGTCACAATAAACCCCTATAATAGCTCAATGTTCTTCTATGCCACTAGTTGTAGTTAGTACATCCCTATCTCTTGATGTGGTAACCCTTGTGAAAGAGATCCTATCTCTCCAATCCAAGGTGCAACATATTGAGAAAGGTACCACTAGATATACATAGGCATTAGACTCATTCACTCTATTGCATACACCTTTGGCATGACATATAGCTACTACACCCTTGCCACCTAGATTTGTACAACCTAAGATAACCTTTTACAATGGTAAGGGTGATCCAAAGACACATTTAGAATCCTTTCATGTAGCATGTTTGTATTATGTACCAAATGATTGGATATTAACTAAATTATTTCCAAAGATCCTCAAGGATTATGTATTACAATGATTTTATAGTCTACTAAATCAATCAGATAATGCATTCAATCCTCTTGTTGACATGTTCCTAACACATTTTAGTATCAATATCAGTGATAAGGTTTCATATTCCTAGATTGTAAAACAAAAATATAAATCAAAGGAGACTCTAATCAAGTGTGTTCTTAGATATAAGACCATATTGGCTAAAAAGACTAGCCCTATGGCACATCAGGAGTTACAAGACCTCTTCAAATAGAGTCTTCTACCAATTTTATATGAGACAATCATGTTCAAACATTTCTCTTCGTTCACTAAATTGTGTCACGCTTTAAAATAAAGAGAAATCAAACTCATTTCAATGGGAAAACTTGAGTACATAAGTGCACTAGATACAACTAATAAGAGTAACAGTAAAGCCTCATATAAGGTTAAATTCAATGACAATAAAGGATTGACTTAGCAGAGAGTTAATGTAGCTTCAGATCCCTCATAGAGAGTCACTTTATCAGCACCTCCTTGGTGACCTTTTACAAATCGACCAATTCCTCTAGCCAGAGTTCTATAGTAGTCATTAGAATGTAATATCATATCTCTTCCTTTTATCAAAGAAATTGATCTAGTAAAGCTTCTTCCATTGGGATATGACTAGAAATCATTTTTTGACTATCATAGGGCACTAGGCCATACTACAAATAGATGCATTAGTCTCAGGTATAAGATACAAGATCTAATTGATGGTAATCAAATTGATCTAGGCACTTCAACTGAGCCTCCTCTAGCTAAACCAACATAGGTTAAGTCACTCAATATTTTTAGATCCATTTCCATAGCATGGAAAGTTAGAGACACATGACACATCAAGTGCAAATCATGCATATTAGTCACATCCTCCACTGGTTAAATATAGGGCACTAGTAATTGATTCACATCCATTGAGCCAAATGATAAGCACTTTTCATTCTAGCATTCCAATTCAACCTTCCATCTCCTTTTTTGAACAAGATATTATTGAGGATGACATATATTATCATATGGTCTTCATTAGATATTTTATTCATGGTCATCCCATTCATAGTGTTCTAATTGATAATGGATCTAGTGTTAACATGTGTACTATGACACTACTACAACACTTGGGTTATATAGAGTAGGATATTAATCCAAAAAATATAGTTATTAGTGGTTTCAATGGACATAGTTAGACTACATTAGGTGAGATCCTCATTCCTCTACAGGTTGGTCCTACACACATAACCACCTCATTTACTATAGTTCCTAGCATAGGAGTTTTTGACATATTACTTAGATGACCTTGGATACATAAAATCTAAGTAGTTCCATATATAATATGTCGATGCATAAAATTCATTCATGCTAATCAATTTATCATAGGTATTGGTTTTTCATATGAGTTGCCACTTCTAGTTTTAGAGCCAATTTTATTTCTATTACCAGTTCTAGCTCCACCACCAGTTTGTTCTCTAATTTAGCATCAAACATAGATATGATATCCATCACCAGTACAAAGGGTTCATACACCTCCATAATTGTGGGATTCTAAATAAATTCAATCTACAATATTCACACCTAAAGTAGTTTCATTGAGATCTCATGCATCTACACATAGAGCATATGTTCAGTAGTTTTTCCTACTTCCAAATGGGTCCTTAAGATCCCTACATCTGCATCCACTTCTCAAAATTATAAAGGGTCCCCATAGTAAATTTATACTTCAAATATTTTAGAGCATATATATATTTTTAGTCTCAACATTTCCATCATACTTCATGATCATGCATGATTCCACTCTTTGATATAGAACACCATGATAGGGAGTCTCATCAGTTAGTATCATTTTTTTCTAGCATTGATTGTATATTATTATGTCCTTCTTGATTATACATAATTTCCTCTACTTGATTATACATAGCTAAAATATTTCAAAATTCAAAAATAATATAATATTTCAAAAATGCAAAAACATGTCAATTATATGCATCATCTATGTTTTACATTGCTAACCATTATGCTAGGCTTACATTATGCTATTCTATGCTATTTTTTGTTGATTATCTATATTACCAAGCTTCACTTGATCTTATTTGAGTGTGTGCAATACATCCAGATCCTTGATTACTTCACTCCACCCATTGAGGGGGCATCTTACTTCTACATTCCAGCTATATATGAATATATCTACCCACTAGGGGCATACTCTACATGACTACACCATCCAGATTATGTCATTATTACACTTTAGACTATAAACATCTTATTGTAATATGTTTATTGAATGCTTACATAGATATCACACCAAAATCCATTAGCATATATTATATTTCATAGCATATACATTAGTCTTGTATTACATATTTTATATACTCTTTCTTCTTATTTTCCATAGTTAGATGCATGTTTATATTTCCAATACTTTGCATGCTTTTACTCTTCATTTTGATTAGCTAGATGTGTTTTCATTTTCTAGTTCCTATTTGCTTCCTACTTGCATTATAGGACATTTACCAATGTCCTTTATTCCTATCTATATGTGTGTACCTTTGGAAACTTGCCAATGTCTTTTGTGTGTAACTTTCATGTACTTGTGGCCCTTATGCCAATCTTTGCTTGTTCCCATTGTGTGTGTATATGGAATTTGAACATGCTTTGTATTCCTTGTGTGCTTATTTAGCCCCTTGTCCACCCTCATGTGTTTCTTGCTTCTTTCTTTGTATGCTTGTTTCTTGATTTCTTATCTTTGTGTGCAATGCCATTATTCCAATCATGCATTTACCTTGCTTCTTGGATGCCATGATGGAAATCATGCTCCATCCTTCCATGCCACTAACAACTAACATTTCAAATTATAATTTACTCTTATGCACATTTTATTACATTATTATATCTATCTAGGCATACCCCTATGGATCTAATAATATCTCTACAAATTTTACTATATCTTGAGATAATCTATATCAATTTTTTTCATAGCTTAACATACTTGCAGGGTTTCTTCTTCTAAGGCTAGTCATTGTAGAGTCTTTATTCCTACCCTCAAAAGAGGGGGAAACAAATAGGGATTTTGTCATAGATATCATAACTTCTAATGGTCAAACAATTTTTTTTAGAATAGTACAGTTTAGAATCTAGAACTCAGTACAGGTAAAGCAGACCATGCAGACAATAGAGAATCTAGATCAATCATCAGTTTTGGCTCTAGAAAATAGTACCAAAAATAGAATATAGTGCTAGACCCTAAATTATCTAGTTTCTAGTGTTATTTTTCAAATAGTAGAATATTCAATTTTTTAAAAATTAAGTAGAGAGGTGAGTTCAGTCATAGTTTTTCTAGCACAGTTTAGTCTAGAAATCAGAAGTTTTTAGCAATTATTTTGCTTAGAGAATCTTGATATAGGGGGCATCATGTATGGAATGAGGGTTTCCATTTTTATTTTATACATGGTAGTTGATACAACTTTTAGTTAATAATCTATTTTCTAAACACTAGTTATTGGGGTAATCTGCAAGGCACATGGGCCTTCTCTATTTTTGAGTTTATTACATTTTCTTACACATTCCTAGCAGTTGTATGCCTTACTCCATATTTAGGGGGTTGGAATCACATTAAATTAAAATTTCATACAAGTTTGCTTCTCAAATACTCAAGTTATTGAGTGGCTTCTTAAGCCTTGATTCTAGTTTTAGGAGGGGCTTCTATATAAGTCCAATCTCCACCTTTCAAAGTGGCCAATAGAGGACTAATTTCTAGTTTACATTTGGCTATCCATGCCAACATTTTTAGATCATATCACGTTTATGGGCTCCATGAGCCATATCATACAACATTAGTCTATACTAGTATTTTCTCATTTAGCTCCACATCATGGGGCAACGATATAGCCAAAGGTATATCTAACCTTTGTATTCTTCAGCCACCTATTTAGAGGGATTAGACACATGATCTAGACATCAATTATCACATTAATGATTTGTTAAATTCACATAGTTGGTGATGATGGAGCCAAAGGGCCTACCTTTGAATTCTTGAGCCAACTTCCAAGGGATTGAGTACTCAACTCATTCATCGATATAACTCTTGGTTCTACAAACTTCCAACATTACCTAGAAAAACCTAGCAACATAATAGGTTTTGTATTGGTTCATATACCTGATGAGGTGTATTCATTCATTTATCTTCCTTATTCTCTCTTTAACTATATTTATACATTTTGTAGACACCTAAAACTGGCCATCAATGAACTCTAATTAGGATTTTGGCTAAATTCCACCAAAAATGCACAATTTGGCCTAAAAACACTGAAACATTATAAATGATGTGAAATTGACATATTCAAGTGCCAAATTTGGCTAGGGTGTCCCTAAATGGGGCAATATAATTTATGGGCCAACTAACTTTGATCAGTTCATTTTGAGTCAAAATGTCAAATTTGCACCTGGGTGCTTTGGATTACGCTTCCATATTAAATATTCTACACAAGACATGTGCCTTTGTTATTTATTGTTGGTAACATCCTAAATGGGAATATAGTTCCAATGCATCTAATAGTGCCTTCCAATTCTAATCCAGTCAAATTTAGGACCAATAATAAGTCATTCTGATGAATTTGGGTAATTTGTGCATAAAGTGCTTAATCATGATTAAGAGCTAATTAACCCAAATCAAGGCATAATCAATAATTCCATGGAAACTTGTTGAATATTTATTTTTAGAAATGAATATTGAATATATGCATCATCAAGTGACCTCATTTCTTGGGAAGACATCCCTAGGCCATAAATGCCACAAATATCAGGATTCATGCCTCCCATGCCTCATCAATGCCTTCCATGATGCCCTCTATGCCTCTTAATTTCCCCTTATTCCAATGCCATGATGGGGATAATTAAAAAATTAATTCCAAAAATTTAATTAATCTTCAACCACACATCTCAATCTTGAGATGGACGATTCAGGTTAATTCTAGCCAAATCCAAAAATCTATAAATAAGAGGCCTCACAACATCATTTCTAAGCTTAATTAGTGCAAAGTTATAATACAAGATTGGTTCTAAAATCTTCATGAAACTAGTGTTATAATGCCAAATTTATTCCAAGCCAAGCCAATCCATAAGCCAAAGGTGCCAAGAGGAGATGAAGGTAGCCAAGCTTCCATTGTCAAGGACTTCATGAGCACATGCCAAGCAAGCCACTATAACAAGGCATTTTGGAGAATCTAAAGAAGGTAAAAGAGTTTTATTTTTCATTTTAGTTGTGTGTTTCATTCATGATTGTTAAATAATCTCTCCCTAGTGTTTAGGCCTAGAGATGTTATGTTATTAGTATGTTTATTTCATCTTGTTTTTATTTTGGAACTAACACCATACTAACCATCCTCTCTTGAGTCAAACTCCTAGATCACAAATTCTGATTTTAGATATAGCATATCTAGTAAGAATTGATCTAATTTCACTTTCCTTTATTCAAACTTACACAATACAATGTGCTCTCACTATGCATAAACCAAAATCACACAACTTCTTGGGCTTAGCCTCATAGGTAAGTTTACGTATGCTTATTTTTTTTTCCCTTTATCCTAGTATTTTGCTTTATTGCATTATTAGAATAAAGGTGGGGAAAATTTAGTTATAATAAAATGAAATTTTTACAACTTGAGCATAAATTGTGACACCCAAACCATAGGTCTCTCCTACTCACTTACACAACCCACTTAGTTATGTTTTCACTATTTCCCAGTCATCTGAAGCCTTCTAGATTCAATGCTTTCTATCCCAAAATCATCTCCCAGGCACAAATCTATCCCCCAAGGTCCCTTTCCCCTATAAAATAGCACCATAGGTTGGACTACAATGATGGGACCAAGGTGTTTATTTTCCAATGCTATTGTCCAAGTCCATAATAGTCTCAAATGATCAAATTTTACCGAATCTTTATCTTTTCCCTTGTCAGCCTAATATGAGTTCATCTAACCCAGGATAACTAATTTCCATATAAAATCCCATTCAAAGGTCATTTATAAGGGTTTTCAATCATTCAAAAGGCACAAGATAGAAATATACTAAAGCACACTCAAGAAAATCTTCCTATTATATGCATACAATCAACCATTATTTTTTCTACCCTATCTAAGCTCCTATACTAGTCATGATTCATCTCAAGATTTCATTGATTTTCATGCACTTGAATTACATACATAGGATTTCACAATACACAATTAGATTTATAGAACTACATTGGCCATGATCCCTCTTCAAAGTATTGGTATGTAGGTAGCATGCCCACACATGGGGTATGATACATGCTCAATGTATATTACACACTAACCCCTTTTTTTAGTTGGATTTGAGATCATATATAAATCATGAAGAGGAAATAGGATCCTTGAAGATGAAATCAATTACACACAGAGCTTTGTGAACAACCAAGACTTGATATTTTAGGCACAGGGTCTCCTAGAGTAGGCATCGCACTACACTAAGCGAACAATAGGATGTAGTGGTTGTAAAAAAGACTAGACCTTTTTACAACTATCCAATGCCATGGTCACCCATTTTTTGTTCTTATATTTTTCATCATTTGATGTGAAATTCATTGTGTAATTGATTCCCTTAGAATGATCAAAACCTTGCTAGTTTAGTAAACCCCATTTTGTCATACCCTTGCTAGGATTTGGATGATTATACTTAGTGTATATTTTGGTCATTTTTACTTGGCATGTTTTGAGGCTAAGACTTGTTTGTTTATTCATAATCCATGACAAAACAATGCATTTGAGTTGTGAAGGGTAGTGTTATGCTACCCAAATCATGTCAAAACATTTTTGAGCCTTTTTAGTCTTTGAAACACAAAATTGACAACATCATTAGAGCATGCTTACACTATTAGGTTTCTCAATTTATTTCAAGAATTTTTTACCATTGTATCAAAACCATTTGTTTCAAACCATTTTGTATATACTATTTGGACCTTTGTCTTGTGCCGTCATGCTATCCAATCTTATCTAGCATGTTTGGTCAAATCCTAGTTTTCAACATTGAGTTTTCAATTAGTCTTGTCAAGTTTAGATTCAAACATTGATTGATTTATATTTAGGCCTAAATTCATGGGGATAATACATAGAACTTTATTTTTTATGTTGCATAACTTTGGTTAATCGATTACCCAAAATTGAAAACTATTGATGGTTTGTTTGTTTAATGCCTATCCTCATCATTATTTGTGCCTTTATTTGGGAGAACACAACCTTTTTCAAAGAGATTTTTATCTTATGTCTTATGCCAACTAATCATGTTTATTTTTTATTCCATGTACTAGGTTTATGTCAAAGTTATTTCCAAACTTGTTAGATTAAATCAAATCACATCAGCCTTTGTTACAAGTCTAGATTTTGATGCCATTTGGCCAAAAGTCCTAGCACATGCCTGTTTGTTTAAGCCTAGCTTTTGAATCCACATTTGGAAAAAATACCTAGAAACTCAACTTTTCCCTTTCCTAGTTTAGACCTTGTTTGGAAAACTTTGACCTAGACCTTTGACATGCCAATGTTTATTCAGATACTTGAACCTTTGTGCATGTGACATCTGACATTAAATGTTTGATGTTAGGTTGTTTTATGACAAGTCTTAGTACAAATCATTTTGGAGATACAACTCCACCCCTTCAACCAAGTTAGACCAATTTTGAACCATTTGTCCTTTGGACATAGCTTTTTAGAGTTTGTAGAGCTCTAAGTCTTTTTGTTTTCATAAATTTAATCATTTACATGGATATTTCAAGCTACACTTATGGTGGAGTCACTTAAATCTGACTTATGATAGAATGGCCACACAAAATGAATTTTATAGCTTTTTTCAAGACCCCAATGATGTTAATATAGTTTGTGAGATAGATTTCTATCTACCTCATATTAATCATTCATGGGAACAAAGTCACAAAGCAACTTACAATCCAAATTGAGACCTTGATTGGTATGAAGAGGCTTGTGAAGAGGAATTTTAAGACACAAATATAGATAATGTTGTTTGGGATATGAATCCATACCCTCTTTAAAAAAATTAGTACATGGAACATGACCAAGAACTAATTTCTGATCTAACTCATGACCAGGATGATATGGTTTATGAGGAAGACTTGGATGCTTTTACTTATGAAAGAAATCAATTTTCATGTTATATTTTTTTATCCAATCATCAGCTACCCCTAACCCTCCTTTGGATCATACAAGCTATCAAGCTCTGTATTATACAAAGATACCATTACCATTCCTAGACCTAGCATTTTGGCTTATGTGAGCAACCAAGCTCTACAATGCCCCTTCATCATTCCAGGACCTAGTCCTTTAGCTTGTGTGAGCAATCATGCTCCACACCTCCCTATCATTACCATCTCAAGACTTTTTCCTTTAGCTCATACGAGTAATGAAGATCCCCAATGCCCCATCATTATCCAACCATAAGTCATTCCTCATCTAGTACCAATCCCATCCAAACCTCAACCCATCCAATCTTTCAAAGACCAAGCTATGTTCAAAACTAGAATTTTCCAACTCATTGGAAACTAAGGCCAAGAGAACCAACCAATCCAATATGTTTTTATTGAATCAATCATTTGTGATAAGTCAACCTATGATAAATTTCCTATTGATCCTATACTAGTTATTGAGGAGTCTCACTCTGATGAGCCAGTATTTATTGAGTAACTTCTTAATGATTATAACCACCTTTTGGAAAATCATTACCTCAATCATGTGACTATTTTTCAAGAGCCTCCTATTGACAAGCTAGTCTTTGAGGAGTTGTCTCTTAACCTATTTCCCATCCTAGAGGAGTCTCACTTTGACAAACCTATTTTTGTGGATCCCATCATACCATTACTGGTTATTACTTATCCAATACCAAGCATTCAATAAGACATCATTATAATAAAGTATCCATCAAATGAATAATCAAAATTAGATTCAAGTTATATTCTTAAATTGACATCAGATTTAGCATCAAAATTTGAATCTAAATCAACATCAATTGCAACATTAAATTTAGAGTCCCTTGAGTTAGAATCAGATTCAGAAGAATAATAAGTCCATGGCTATTACAACATTAGTTATGTATGCATTGTAGATCAATTTGAATACTTTTTTTATCCTTCTACATTTTTTGAGGATGATTACTTTAGCTTCGATACAAGTTATCCTAGTATCTTCTACAAGGATTATGTAGCCTCTCCCCATTCCATTACCATTCTATAGGCCATTACCATCAACCAAGATAACCATATGATTAACATTCCATATCCCACAAATGTTGATTGGGATTGATATAATCAGACTTTATTAATCTGCATCCATTGTGACATAGCAATTGAAGAAGAGCAAGGAGGCCAAGACAACAGTCATGTAGTAGAAGAACACTCTCCTAGTGATACCTTTTCAAAAGCACTAAGGGACAAGTAAAGTCAGGACTCAACATCTTTTAGTGACACTTTTTTAGAATTGCTAGAAGAAAATAAAATTCAAAATCCAATGTTCATTATTGAAACCTTCTCGAAGGCACTATGAGACAATCAAGACAACTTCATTGGTGAAAACCTTTTTAAGGCACACATAGCTAAGCACAAAAGTTCTTCACTGCTTGATGAAGACAAAATCAAAGATCAAATCAAAATAACTTCTTATCTACAGTCTAATTAGATGGTAGCTACTCTTAAGATCAAATAACAAAAAAATCTAATGGTCCTATCAAGAGCATCTTCACAAGTCTTCAACCCTGCCATAACCAAAATTATGTCAAATCCAACATCAACAATATTACATGTGACTGAAAGTCTTGATCTTCATTTGTTTCCCTATTGTTCCACATTCCATTATCATCTACCATTCCATTCAAAATCAAACCTACCATCTATTATTTATCCCTATTTACCATCCATGGCTACACTTTCCATTGCAAAAGATACAAGGATACCTTGTCTCGATGTTTGAAGGAATCAGTATTAATGACCAATGAAGATCACAAAATCACTCTTAGCAACCCAATATGTAGGCCATTTTTGATAGAATAGTTATTTAAATGAGGTGTAGGATAGAGATTAACATGATAAAGAATTCTATTTGTATCATTTGTTGATTAGGACATGTATCTCCCCAACAGTAGGAACAACAAAATCAAAAACCACACCCAGGCCAAAAACATGTACCATACCATTTCACACTGCCATTACCATTGTCATTGTTACATATCCATTTTCCATTGTCAAATATTCTTAGCCATTCACCCCATCACTTGGGGGCAACCCTACTACCATTTTATCTAATCTATCAAAAAACCATCATTATCTTTAGTAATGCCATTCCATTCCTATCTAGACCAAATCCTATTTTTAGTCATCCTATCCAATCCTATTTTGATCTTGGTTACTTTGGTTCTTCTCACACCTTTTATGTAGGGTTTCTAATAAATTTTCAACAATCAATCCAATTCATGTTTAAATGATAGTCTATGAAAGTAGTGTGACAGTTGATCTAGTAAGATATATTTCATCCTATCAAGTTTGTTTATGTGAGCTTGATTATAATTGCTTATGGGCAAATCAGTGTTTCACTATTCTTGCTACTAATTATAATTTCCTATGATAAAATTAGTATCATTGACCTATACCATTGTATCCTAGTTATAACCACATATGAGCAAACTAGGGGCAACACTTATTTATCATGCATTACCACATCACCTTGCCATCACTATTTTCATTTGACTGGCCATTTATTAGGTTTGAGAACTTTTCGAGACCTAGTTGGTTTTTCCCCACCTTTTGTGTGTATGGAATTACTATGACTTGAGGTCATTTCAGGACTATGTGGATCATGCTCAAATCATGTTGAGGTCACCTCATTCCCCCTTCCATACACTCTCATCATTTTATGAGTAACCTAAGATAAATGCTCTCACCATTTTTTGAGCAAGTATCTTGTCATTCTCTAATGAGTTAAGACACCAAAAAATTCAAAAAATATTAAAATATTTCAAAAATCCAAAAATATTTTTCTTATTTAATCCTAGTTAGTTATCCTTGATCTACCTTACTAGAGCATTGTCATTGTTAGGATTCTTTCTTTTTCTTTTATTTTTAGGCTTTCTATTTATTTGTTTATTTTGGGTTGTTTGTTTGTTTGTTTTTTTATTTGCTTGTTTATTTATTTGCTTACATATTCATTTGATTTCAACGTTATTGCCTTGACTCAGTCTATATGTGTTCATTGGGTGATTCCTTACACACATTATTCTTTAGTCCATCCATATTCATGTGTCAATATTATCATCATGGTTTTTATCATTAGTGTATTATTTTTGAGTGTTTATTGGATATCAAGAGTCAGTCATTATGCATATTTTGGAAAATTCTTCATGGTGTTTTATAAAGAAGCCTACCATCACATGCTACAACAAAAAATCAACTTTAATAAGGTCTACAATCAATGGAGATGCAAAAGTTTCTCCTTGGTACCTTGGCAAATCTTCCCATACCACTATTGATCAAATCAACCCAATAACCATTCTAGTTGTATCATAACTAGTCAAGATGAGCATCTCCTCATTGTTAGGTACAGCTGAATCATTCTATTGATCCATCTCATTCTTCTATTCATTTATTTCATCACTTTGCATCTGCTCATATTTAATATATATTCTAGGTTATATCCTTGAGTTATTCTTGCTAATCATCCCTAACTGGGGCACAATAATCTTTAGCCAATCTAGGTCCTCTTAATGATTATAACTACCTATAGGCAAATCATTATTTTGACCTTTATTCCTGATTATAACCACCTTTGGGAAAATCAATAATCTTTTTAAATCAATGCATATAAGCAGTTTCTCATTTAGATTAATCTTAACCATGGGCTAATTCCACCTTTCTTCTTATTTCTTTTCAAGGGACCGTCTAGCCAAAAATGTGACAGCCACTCCCTCAAGGAGGCATCATCATAGGCTTCTTAAAACCATTTAGAGATTTATTATTCAACCATCATCTTATTTTTGGCATACATGCCATTTTTCATTCTTTGAAAAGACATTTCTTTACCTATAGTTTTTAATTCCTTCCTAAGCAAGGGAAAACTGTAGACACCTAAAACTAGCCATCGATGACTTCCAATCAGGATTTTGGCTAAATTCTACCAAAAATGCACAATTTGGCCTAAAACCACTAAAACATGTTAAATGATGTGAACCTAACATATTCAAGTGTCAATTTTGGCCAGGGTATCCCTAAATGGGGAAATGCAATTTATGGGCCATCTAATGTTGATTAGTTCATTTTGAGTCAAAATGTTAAATTTGTACTTGGGTGCTCTAGATTGCACTTCCCTATCAAATCTTCTACACAAGACACATGCCTTTGTTATTTATTTTTGGTAACATCCTAAATAGGAATATAATTCTAATGCATCTAATATTGCCTTCTAATTCCTATCCAGTTTAATTTAGGAACAATAACAAGGCATTCTGATCAATTTGGGTAATTTATGCACAAAGTGCTTAATCATGCTTAAGAGATAATTAACCCAAATCAAGTCCTAATCAATAATTCCATGGAAAATTGTTGAATATTTTTTTTTAGAAATAAATATTGAATATTTGCATCATCAAGTGACCTCATTTCTTGAGAAGACACCCCTATGCCATAAATGCCACAAATATCAGGATTCATACCTCCCATGCCTCATCAATGCCTTTCATGATGCCCTTCCATGCCTATTAATTTCCCCTTCTTCCAATGCCATGATGGGGATAATTACACACTTAATTCCATAAATTTAAATAATCCTCAACCACACATCTCAATCTTGAGATGGACGGTTTAGGTTGATTCTAGCTAAATCCAAAAATTTATAAATAGGAGGCCTCACAACATCATTTCTAAGCTTAATTAGTGAAAAGTTATAATGCAGTATTGGTTCTAAAAGCTTCATTCAAATAGTGTTATAATTCCAAATTGATTCTATGCTAATTCAAGCCATAAGCCAAAGGTGCCAAGAGGAGATGAAGGTATCCAAGCTTCCATTGCCAAGGACTTCATGAGCACAAGCCACTACAACAAGGCATTTTGGAGCATCTAAGGAAGGTAAAAGAGTTTTATTTTGCATTTTAGTTGTGTGTTTCATTCATGATTGTTAACTAAGCTTTCCCTAGTGTCTAGGCCTAGATATGTTATGCTATTAGTGTGTTTATTTCATCTTGTTTTCATTTTAGAACTAACACCATACTAGCCATCCTCTCTTGAGTCAAATTCCTAGATCACAAATTCTTATTTTAGATATATCATATCAAGTAAGAACAAATCTAATTTCACTTTTATTTTTTTAGACTTACATAATACAGTGTGCTCTCACTATGCATGAACCATCATCACACAACTTCTTGGGCTTAGCTTCATAGGTAAGTTTAGGTACACTTCTCTTTTTTTATTTATCCTAGTATTTTGCTTTGTTGCATACTTAGAATAAAGGAGGGGAAAATATAGTCATACTAAAATTCAATTTTTACAACTTGAGCATGACTTGTGACACCCAAACCATAGGTCTCTCCTACTCACTTCCACAACCCATGTAGGTATGTTTTCACTATTTCCTAGTCATCTGAAGCCTTTTAGATTCAACACTTGATATCCCAAACTCCTCTCCTAGGCATAAATATATCCCCCAAGGTCCCTTTCCCCATAGAAAATAGCACCATAGGTTGGACTACAATTTTGGTACCCAGGGTGTTTACTTTCTAATGCTATTGTCCAAGTCCACAATAGTTTCAAATGATCAGATTTTACCGAATCTTTATCTTTTCCCTTGTCAGCCTAATATGAGTTCATCTAACCTAGGATAACTAGTTTCCCTATAAAATCCCATTCAAAGGTAATTTATAAGGTTTTTAAATCATTCAAAAGGCACAATCTAGAAATATAATAAAGCACACTCAAGTAAATAATCCTATTCTATGCATACAACCAACCACTATTATTTCTAACCTATCTAAGCTCCTGCACTAGTCACAAGTCATCTCAATATTTCCTCAATTTTCATGAACTTGCATTGCATACATAGGATTTCATAATACAAATTTAAATTAAGAGAATTACATTGGTCATGATCCTTCTAAAAAAATTATTGGTATGTAGGCAGCATAACAACACAAGGGGTGTGATTGCATGCTCAGTGCATATTACACACTAATCCCTTTTTTCAGTTGGATTCAAGATCATCTATCAAGCATGAAGAGGAACTAGGATCCTTGAAGATGAAATCAATTACACATAGAGCTTTTTGAAAAACCAAGACTCAATATTTTAGGCATAGGGTCTCCTAGAGTAGATGAACAAAACCTAGAAAGCTTAAAAAGCTCAGGCACTAAGGACTACGGTGCCAAAACTTGGACTATAGTGTTGGACCTCTATATTTCCCATTTTTGATGATCCTATCTAGGTATAAAATAGAATTTTGCATCATTTTTCTAAGAGTCTACCCATCCAGATCAATAATTTTTAACCTCTATCTTCTCCATCTTAGCCCATAATTAGCTAAGTTTTACTCTATATCCCCTTGTTTGTTAGTTTTAGAAATTAATTAAGTACTTATAGATTCAATAAATTAGTAGGTTAATTAAGGCACATTTTATTTCCTAAATTTCCCCTTAATCTAGACCCATTTATGATATATGAAATTAAACTTATAGTTTCTTAAATTCAGTAAAACATTTGGTGAATCTAACTTCAATTTTTTGCACAAAAACCCTATAAACCCTAGGGCTAATAATTTCTAATTTTTTGCAATATTTTTCTAATTTTTATTGAATTTAAAAATAAAAAATACAAATTAATTGAAATATTTTCAATAATTCACTTAAACCCTAGTTTGCACATACTAGTTCTTATTTGCATATAAACACTTTCAAACCAAGAGAAGTATATTACCAATTTTAGAAATATTTTCAAATTTTTCTTAAATTTTTCAAGCTCAATTCTACAAATTTATAACAAAATTTTAAAATTAATACATTAAATCATTTCAAATCCCCAGTTGCATCAATTAAATACCATTAATTTTCAAGTAATATTCCACTTATTTTCTACAAATTTTTATTGAATATTAAAATAAAAAAATCACTTCAAATTTCAAAAATTCATAGTAAATTCCAAAAAAAATATTTGTCACAAAACCCTAGTTGTATCTACTAGGTCCCATTAAAGAAAGTAATTTCTCATAATTTTTTGAGTTTAATCTTGCATAATTATCTCAAAAAATCAATTTCAAATTCAAAATTTCATAGTATTTTAAAAAAATACCTGGTTGCATATACTAGTTCTTTCTTTGCTTTTTTTGGTATTACTTTACATGTTTGGCAGCTTAATATCTTTTTTTGCACAAATTCTAAACTAATATTTTATAATTTTGCATTTCTTATATCCAATACTTTTTATTTTTAGTACATTACCTATTACAAATTATTACAAAACATTTAAACACATTTCAAATTATTTTCCTACTTTAACAATGGCCCAATATACTGGCTTTGATGAAATTGATAAAAGAGAGCTTCAATAACTCTTAACCAAACACCCAAATATGAAAGATGACATGATTTGAATCCTCCAAGAGGAACAACAAAAGGTAAGTAAAGGTCAATCTTCTCAAACTATAGATCCACCAGTCACACAAGACACTACAAGGGCAATTATGCCACAACCACCCCCTATAGTAGCCTAACCTTCTTTTATGCCAATAGTTGTAGCTAGTACATCCTTGTCTTCTGATGTGGCAACCCTTATGAAAGAGATTTGATTTCTTCAATCCAAGGTGCAACATCTTGATCAAGGTACCACTAGATCTACATAGGCATTGGACTCCTTCACTTTATTGCATACACCTATGGCATGACATATAACTACTACACCCTTGCCACCTAGATTTGTACAACCTAATTTCACTCTTTATGATGTCAAGGGTGATTTAGAGACACATTTTAGATCCTTTCATGTATCATGTTTGGATTATGTACCATATGACTGGATAATAACTAAATTATTTATAATGAGCATCAAGGATTATGCATTAGAATGGTTTTAAAATCTATCAAATCAATCGATTAATGCATTCAATCCTCTTGTTGACATGTTCCTAACACATTTTAGTATCAACATCGATGATAATATTTCATATGCCAAAATTGTGTAATAAAAATAGAAATCAAATGAGCCTATTATCAAGTATGTTCTCAGATACAAGACCATATTGGCTAATATGACTAGGCCTATGGTAGATCAGGAGTTACAAGACCTCTTCAAATAGAGTCTTCTACTAGTTTTGCATGAGATAATCATGTTCAAATTTTTCTCTTCTTTCACTAAATTGTGTCACACTATAAAAGAAAGAGAAATCAAACTCATTTCAATGGGCAAATTTAAGTATGCAAGTGCACCAGATACAACTAATAAGAGTAAAAATAAAGCCCCATATAAGGTCAAATTTAATGATAGTTTAGGATCAACTCAACAAATAGTTAATGTGGCTTCAAAGCCCTCATAGAGAGTCACTTTATTATCACCTCCTTGGTGACCTTTTTCAAATCTACCAATTCTTCTAGCCAGATTTCTATAGTAGTTATTAGAATGTAACATCATATATCTTCCTCCTATAAGAGAAATTGATCCAACAAATCCTCTTTCATGGGGATATGACCAGAATGCATTTTGTGACTATCACTAGGCACTATGCTATACTATAAATAGATGCATTAGTCTCAGGCATAAGATATAAGATATAATTGATCATATTCAAATTTATCTAGGCACTTCAATTGAGCCTCCTTCGGCAAAACCAACATAGGATAATCCACTCAAAATATGTTTTGATCCATTTCCATAGCATGGCAAGTCAGATACATAGGACACATTAGGGGTACATTATGCATATCAGGCACATCCTCCACTAGTTACATACAGGGCACTGGTAGATGATTCACATCCATTGAGCCATATGATTGGTACTTTTCATTCTAGCATTCTAGTTTGGCCTTTCATCTCCTTTTTCAAGCAAGAGATTATTGAGGATGACATAGATTATCATGCACTCTGAATTAGAGATTTTATTCATGGTTATCCCATTTATAGTGTTTTAATTGATAATGGATCTAGTGTTAACCTATGTATTATGACACTACTACAACACTTGGGTTATACAAAGAAAAATTTTACTCCAGCAAATACCATTGTCATTAGTTTTAGTGGACATAGTTAGAGTACATTAGGTGAGATCCTCATTCCTCTATAGGTTTGTCCTACACACACGACCACCTCATTTACTATAGTTCCTAGTGTAGGAATTTTTGACATGTTACTTGATAGACCTTGGATACAAAAACTCTAAGAAGTTACATTTTTAGTACATTGATACATGAAATTCATTCATGCTAATTAGGTTATCACAGTTACTAGAGTTTTATATGAGTTTCCACTATAAATTTTAGAGCTCATTTTATTTTTAGAGCCATTTTTAGTTCCATTACCAGTTCTAGATCTACCACCAATTTTTTCTCCAATTTAGATCAGACATAAATATGATATCCATCACTATTACATAGGGTTCATACACCTCCACATTTTCAACATTCTAGACAACTTCTAGCTACAGTATTCACACCTAGAGCAATTTCATTTAGATCTCATGCATCTACACATAGAGCACATTTTCAATGAGTTTCTCCTACTTCTAAATGGGTCCCTGAGAGATCTATAGCTACATCAACTTCTTAAAATTATAGAGGGTCCCCATAGTTAGTCTTTACTTTAGATATTTTAGAACATTTATAGCATATACAACTTTTAGAGCCACAGTCTTAGCATTTCCACTGTGCTTCATGACCACGCATGATTTTATTCTTCGATACAGAACACCATGACAAGGAGTCTCATCCAAGACTCATTTTTTAGTATCATATCATTCCAATATTGATTTTACATAGTTTCCTCTACTTGATTGTACATAGCTCAAATATTTCAAAATATAAAAATAATATAATATTTCAAAAATACAAAAACATGTCAATTGTATGCATCATCTATGTTATATATTGCTAACCATTATGCTAGACTTACATTATGCTATTCTATGATTTTTTTGTCGATTCATCTATATTACCAAGTTTCACTTTATCTTCTTTGAGTGTGTGTAATGGATCTACATCCTTGATTGCTTCACTCCATTGATTGAAGGGGCATTTTACTTCTACATTCCAGCTACATATCGATACATCTACCCACTTAGGGCATACTCTACATGAATACACCATCGAGGTTATGTCATTCTTACACTATACACTCTAGACATCTTGTTGTAGTATACTCCTTACTTTCTTACATAGATATTATCAGAGTTATTGCCATAATCCAGATAACGCAAGTGCAATGGAGACGTGATCACACAAGATGAACAAGTGCACACCACATAGATGCTAAAGCAATTTGAAAATAACACAAGAAGATAAATTGCACAAGACAAAATGGATAAAACAAAAAACTGATTATCATGAGATGGCCAAAGTGAGGAATACAAATAGGAGAGTATGTAAGTAACTCCTCCACAAAAGGTAGACAAGGCACCCCAAGAATAGAATGTAACTCCTCCATGAAAGGTGGTGACAAGGTGCTAAGAATAGAGAAGTAACTCCCATCAAGGGAGTTACTTATGACATTCTTATGACACCTATGACACATATATGACACACACCTCCACATAAGCTAGCCTATCCCACAAATGTAGTAAAAGTCCATGTATGCACAAGAAATACAATTTCCCTAATTAATAAATAGGGAAAAATAAAAATCTACACTAATAGATATCACATCGACATCCATTAACATATATCACACTTTTGTATTTTATAACATATATATTAGTCTTGTATTACATATATTGTTTACTCTTACTTCTTGCTTTCCATAATTAGATGCATGTTTATATTTATAGTACTTTGCATGCTTCCACTCTTTGCTTTGAATAGATAGATGTGTTTGCATTTTCTAGTTCTTGTTTTCTTCCTACTTGCATTTTAGGACATTTGCTAATGTCTTTTGTTCTTGTCTATATATGTGTGCCTTTAGACACTTGCTAATGTCCTTTGTGTGTGATTTTCATGTGCTTGTGGCCCTTGTGACAATATTTTTTTGTTACCATTGTGTGTGTATGTGGCATTTGAACATGCCTTGTGTGCTTATTTGGCCCCTTGGCCACCATCACATGTTTCTTACTTCTTGATTTGTATGTTTGTTACTTGATTGTTTATCTTTGTGTTCAATGCCATGATTCCAATCATGCATTTACCTTATTTCTTAGATGCCATGATGGACATCATGCTCCATCCTTCCATGCCACTAACAACTAATAACTAACACTTTGAATTCTAACTTACTCTTATGCACATGCTATTACATTTTTATATCTATCTAGGCATACCCTTGTGGATCTAAAAATATCTCTCTACAAATTTTGATATATATTAAGATAATCCATATCAATGCTATATCAAATGTTTTTTCATCTTAACACACTTGTAGAGCTTCTTCTTCTAAGGGTAGTCATTGTAGGGTATTCATTGCTACCCTTAAAAGAGGGGAAAACAAATAGGGGTTTTGTCATAGAGATCAGATCTCTTAATGGTCAAAAAAGTAGTTTAAGAATAGTATAATCTAGAATCTAGAACTTAGCACAAGCAAACTAGACTAGGTAGACAATAGAGAATCTAGATCAGTCATTAGTTTTGGCTCTGGATAATAGCACCAAAAATGGGACTATAATGTTGGATCCTAAAGTGTCTAGTTTTCAGTGATATTATCTATTTCATTTTTATAGAATCAAGTAGAGAGGTAAGTTGAATCATAATGTTTCCAGTATAGTTCAATTTAAAAATCAATAATTTTTAACACTTATTTTGCTTAAAGAATCTACATATAAGGAGCATCATATGTAGCATAAGGGTTTCAATTTTTAGTTTAGACATGGTAGTTGATACAAATTTTAGTTTAGAATCTATGTTCTAGACACCATTTATTGGGGGCAATGTGCACGACACATGGGCCTTCTCTATTTTTGAGTTTATTACATTTTCTTTCACATTCCTCATAGTTACATGCTTTACTCCATCTGTAGGTGGTTGGAATCACATTCAAGTAAACTTTTATACAAATTTGCTTCCCATGTACCTAAGTTCTTATGTGGCTTCCTAAGCCTTGATTTTAGTTTTAGGAGGGAATTCTATACAGGTTCAATATTCATCTTTTGAAGTGGCCAATAGTGACTTAGTTTCCAATTTACATTTGGCTATCCATGCTAACATTGCCAGATTACAACACATTCATTGCCTCCATGATCCATCTCATATAAATTTCATCTATACCAATATTTTTCTCATTTAGATTCCCATCATGGGGCAATGATGGATCCAAAGGACTAGCTATCCTTTGTATTCTTGAGCCACCTATCTAGAAGGATTGGATACATAGTCTAGACATTGATTATCACACACATAATTTGTTAACTTCACATAGTTGATGATGATAGAGCCAAAGGGCCTACCTTTACATTCTTGAGCCAAATTTTAGGGTATTGAACACTCATCTCATTCATTGATATAACTCTTGGTTCAACATAATTCTAGCATCACCTAGCACAACCTAGTAGCATAATAGGTTTTGTATTTGTTCATGTACTTGATGAGGTGTATTTATTCCTTTTTGTTCCTTCCCCTCTCTTTACCCAACTTTGAACATTCTTATTTTAGATATAACATATATATTAAGAACTAATCTACTTTCACTTTGTTTTTTATAGACTTACATAGTACAACATGCTCTCACTACGCACAACCCAACATCACATAACTTCTTAGGCTTAGCCTCATAGGTAAGTTCAGGTATGCTTTTATTTTTTCCTTTATCCTAGTATTTCACTTTGATGCATACTTAGAATAAAGGTGGGGAAATGTATTCATACTAAAATACAATTTTTACAACTTGAGCATGACTTGTGACACCCAAACCATAGGTCTCTCTTACTCACACAACCTACTTAGGCATGTTTTTCACTATTTCCTAGTCATCTAAAACCTTCTAGATTCAGCCCTTGCTATCCCAAACTCCTCTCCTAGGCATAGATCTATCCCCCATGGTGCCTTTTCCCCTAGAAAATAGTGCCATAAGTCAGACTACAGCACTGGGACCTAGGGTGTCCACTTTCTAGCACTGTTGTCCAAGTTTATAATAGCCTCAAATGGTCATATTTTCTTGAATCCTTATCTTTTATCTTTTCAGCCTAATATAAGTTCATCTAACCTAGGATCACTAATTTCCCTATAAAATCCCATTCAAAGGTCATTTAGAAGGGTTGGCAATCATTCAAAAGGCACAAGCTAGAAATATATTAAAGCACACTCAAGAAAATCTTCTTATTCTCTACATACAACCAACCACTATTATTTTAAGCCTATCCAAGCTCCTGTATCAATTATGAATCATCTCAATATTTCCCAAATTTTCATGAACTTGCATTACATACATAGATTGCATAATACACATTCAAATTGGGATAACTACATTGGCCTTAATCCCTCTTTGGAGTATTGTTATGTAGGCAGTGTGCCTAGACATAGGTTTTGATCACATTTTTAGTGCATATTACATACTAACCCCTTTTTCTAGTTAGATTTGAGATCATTTATCAAGCATGAAGAGGAACTAGGATTCTTGAAGATGAAATCAATTACATACTAAGATTTATGAATGACTAAGCCTCGATATTTCATGCATAGGATCTCTTGAAGTAGATAAACAAAACTCAAAAAGTTTAGAAAGATTAGACACTAAGGACTATAGTGCCAAAACTTGGAATACAGTGTTGGACCTCTAGGTGTCCCATTTTTGGCACTCCTATTTAACTAGAAAACACACTTCTAGATCCTATTTCTGATAGTCTACCTAACCAAATTAGTAATTTATAGCCTCTGTCTCCTCCATCTTAGCCCAGAATTAGCTAAGTTTTACTCTCTATCCCCTTGTTATTTTTAGAAATCAATTAAGCACTTCTAGATTCAATAAATTAGTAGGTTAACTAAGGCACATTTTATTTACTAATTTTCCCCTTAATCCAGACCCCTTTACTATTTAGGAAAGTAAACCCATAGTTTCCCAAATTTAGTAAAATATTTGTGGGATCTGACATGAATTTCAAGGGCTATATATATATATATATATATATATATATATATAGCTTGTACTAAAGATGTAAATATACCTATAGTAATTTTTTATGACTCTCAAGAGCTAAAATCCAGTATGTAGGGTCTCTTAAAATAGATGAACAGAACCCAGAAAGCTTAGAAAGCTCAAACCCATACGACTATAATGCCAAAACTAGGACTATAACATTGGACCTCTAGGTGTCCCATCTCTAGCACCCTATCTAGGAAAAAAATAAACTTTTGGGTCTTATTTATTATATTTTACCTAGCTAGAGCATCAAATATCAACCTCTGAATCTTTCATCTTAGTTTAAAACTAGCTAAGTTTTATTCTCTTCCCTCTTATTTTTTATTTTTAGAAATCAATAAAGCACTTCTAGATTCAACAAATCAATAGGTTAATTAAGGCACATTTATTTATTAATTTTACCTTTAATCTAGACCCCTTTACTATTTAGGAAATTAATCCCTATAGTTTCCCAAATTCAGTAAATTTTTTGGTGAACCTGACTTACTTCAAATTTTTGCACAAAAACCTTAGAAATCCTAGGGCTAATTGTTCCTACTTTTTAGCAATATTTTCCTAAATTTAAAAATAAAAAACTACAAATTGATTGAGATATTTTTAATAAATTCACTAAAATCATAGATTTCAAAACTAGGTCATCCAACAATAAGCCTACCTCTTTGCTAATTTTAGATAATTATTTTAGAATATTTGTAAAATAATCACCTTGTCAAAATTGATTTCAAAATTTCAAAATTAGTAGTTTCTTGTGCAAAAATTTAATTTTTAAAATTCTAATTTTTGTATAAATTATAGTGCAATTATTTCATTTCAAAATAATTTTTAGAATTTAAAATTATTGCATAATTTTCAAAAATTCTAAAACCCTAGCTAAAAACCCTAGATTCCCAAACTAGGTCCTCAAACCTTAAATTACCCTATGTTACAATTTTTAGAAAAATAATTTGAATTCATTACAAATTATTTGAGTTAACAAAAGTAATTTTCAAAATTCAATGTTAGTAGTTTTTTGTGCATTTATTTGCTACATAGTATTTTTCAAACTTCTCTTTGGTGATAAAATGGCCACAAAGGCACTTCATCCTTCTCATCCCATAGATAAATTTCTTAATTTTCTCACAATTATGATAATGAATGGACCAAGTTACAAAATTACACACTAGATAAAAATGTTGAAAATGATTTTATATCTAATGAGGATAATTACTATTGTTATAATGAAGAATATTACCATGCATACAAAATTTATAGTGAAGAATATATAGATACATCTTCTCCTCTAAAACCTATATCTTTTATTCCTTCTCAAAATAATACTTTTTTCTAAATGGTAAAAATACTATCACCTCATTCTCCTAGGAACAATGCACAAAATGCACAAAGTAATCATGCACTTTCAAATGAACATCTCATTGGTGATGATTTACTTCTATGTGAACCCAATCTCTCTCTACCTTTTGCTACTACTAAGATTAAAATATAACAACATAAATGCAATATAATTAAATTACCAAAGCATAGTTTAAATGATGCATTATGTGTTCCTAAATCTACTCTTTCAAAAGAATGTTCAAATTATAACTCTTCTACTCTTACTTCTCATGTTGAAAATTTAAATATGTGTGTGTGTGTGTGTGTGTGCGTGCGTGTGCGTGTGCATGTGCGCGCACGCGCGCACGCGCGCGCGCGCGCGCGCGCGTGTGTTATGTGTGTGTGTGTGTGTGTGTGTGTGTGTATTACATCCATGGATAGCATAGATACACATGATATTCCAAATTCCAATGATAACTTATTACATATTAGAAAGGAATCAAATATTTCTCTTTCACCTCTCCCTAGAAATGATGGAAGTAATTATGAATACAATAGTGAACATGTAAATGAGTATGAAAATGAAAGTGAATATGAAAATGATACTTCAAATTATTCTATTTTAAATGAAAAAAATAAATATTGTGATAATACATGGGATAATGATGACTACTATGCATATAGTGATGAAGAAAATGCATCTCATACTTCTAACTATTCTCTCACTCCTGTTAAGTCTCATGCATGCCAAAATGTTGATTCTATATATGTGAATGATTCTACTTCCAATCATGTACATTTTAATTTAAATAACACATCTGCTACTAGTTTATAATGTGATTCACTAAAACATAAAGATACCAATGAATCCCCCAAGCCATCCCTCACTATAATAGAACCCAATTCTCACCCATCACCTAAAGAGAATGGTTTCCCACATCCCTCTCACAAGGTCCAAGATACCATTACTCACAAGGTTCAAGTGAGCACACCACCTCTTTATGATCTAATTACTAAATTTAACATTCCTATGGCTAAAATTAAAAATCAAATTCAATGATTAAATTAACCACTTCAAGATAGTAATGTACCATCCCAAGAGATCATCTCTTTGATGCATGTATTTGGTGAATTAAAACACCAAGTACATCTCCTTACATTGGAAAACAAAGTTTATAAATCTTGGATGGATGCCAATGATATACATGGTAACCCTATTCCAAAAACATTCATAAATGTTATGTTGCCTAAGCATCTCCAAACACCATCATTACCTCACTTTGATGGAACTAGAGATCCACTCACACACCTTTATGCCTTTCAAAAAGCTTTGCCACCTCAGATAAGTCCTTTTATTTTACTTAAGTTATTTCAATATACATTAATGGGGGAAGTGCATAATTGGTTCTTTCATTTACTCCCCATTGGTTCATTACACACATATGATGACCTAAAGGAGGCTTTTCTTAGGAACTATAGTATAAACATCAGACCTCATGTTACATATGAGAATATTGACACACTACATAAAAATTACTTAGAGCCAATAAACAAGTACATCTTAAGATTTAAGGCTCATTTGTTAAGATTAATATACAACCTAGTAGATCTAGAGGTTTAGCATATCTTCATCAAGGGCCTTCACTAGCCTCTCCTTGAGCATTTACTATATCAAACAAATCCTTGTTTTAGACATTTGTGTTACATAGTTCTATCTTTAGAAAATAAATTGGGATTGATTGAGGTAGATTTAGTTGATTAGATTACTCTAGTTTTCATAGTAGCATCTTTAGATACAACTCCTACTACTCAACATTCACCATGTCCTAGACAAGATCATAAACCACAACCAAAAAAGAAAATAGTCAATAATAAAGAGTAAGTTTCTAGAACACCACCCATAGTATGCAATATAGATAATTACCAACTAGCACCACTACAATTTAATTCAAAGTGAGATAGCCCATCTATCATATTATCAACACTACTATCTAGGAGGTTAATCATATTACCTTTTATTCATCAACGAGATCCACATCTTTTACATAGATAGCCATATCAGCCCTTTTATAATTATCATCATATCCATGGACATAATGTGGATACCTATTTTGGGCTCCGAGATTGTATTTCTAGATGTGTTGATAATGGTATTATAGCATTCATATAGGGGGTATAAAGATCCCCTCCATCATGGAACCCTAGACCTTATTCTTCCATGATTGATTCATCCCAAGACATTCCTTTATAATAATCATTGATCACTCATCATGTGATTCATATGGTTCCTAAGACAGAATCTCACAAGAGATCTCCTATTCCAACTATTCAAAAAGTTGGGAAGCCAATTCAGAGAATGCAACCTACATATAACACTATTGTCCAATGAATACATATACTAGTTCCATATACTTATCTAGGACCATCATAGGCACGATAAAAAATTATAGTTTTAGAGAGATATTTACTTCAGGCAAAAATTTTAGGTCATATTTCATGTAGCAATCCATCACATTTGAGATCAAATGAGCATTCTCTACAACATAAAATTTCAACAGCATAGCCAAGTAGATTGTATTTTCTAGAGTTATTACAACCTGATACAGTTAGTGCTTTACATATAACATTAGCTTCAAGATAGGGTCTTACATAACATGAGCAATATGGGCACTTGTTCACTTGGATGACAGGGTTTAAATAGTTTTATAACATAGTGTGATACATCATACATTCATTTTAGCATCAGTTTATAAAATTCACTTAGCAGGGAAATGATAGAGTTGAAGGTCTAGCTAACCTTTGTATTCTTGAGCCACTCATGAGAAGGTGATATGTATACAGTGCTATCTTACTTTTCCTTCCTACTAACAATTAACATTCCTAATTTTAGATAGCCATCCCTATTTAGAACCAACCTATCACAATCCATATCTTACCAAATCAACTAATACAAACCTTTTTTCTAATCTCCATTTAATTCAACTTATCTAAACAAGTTACCAATCTTATAATCCAAATGTTACTTATATCCTACTTACAAACCAATTCAATTCACCATATTAGTTTTACCAATTACAAAAAACCAACAAGATTATTGCTTACATATGATTACAAATCAAAAAATTACATCCAAACATATCCTAAATATCATCTTACCAATATATCAACACAATCAAATCACATATCTTACATACCATTTACCAAGCATGTACAACTTCAACATCTAACATTAAATCAATTATTCTAAACCACAACATTAAAATACCAATATAATCTAGAATCCATAACACATATACACATGAGTTTCAAAATCAAACTAGTATCTATATAAAATATAAGTTTTCAAAACATATACATCATGTCAAGGTCAATCAATCATAGATAGGGGTCATGCCCTCACTCTTCATCTCACTCTTTCCTCTAGTACTCATCCCATAATCCTACCTAGCACTCGATGACTCTTCACCTCCTCTAGCTCTTTAATGCCTTTTACACTGATTATCTCACTCCAAAAAATGAACATACACCTCGCATAAGTCTATGTGTCACTATTGAAGATCCATATAATCATTTAAAATCTTGGATCTCACTGCTCCATAATCTAGAGGAGGCATCCTATGCCTATATAGCTCAACCCTAAGCTCATCTCTCTCCTACTATCTTAACATAGGTAGTTGTAGCTATAACAACTTGGTTAAATACTAGATAGCTATAGATAGGTTATATATATACATCATATAGATCACTCTTCATCAAAGGTTCTATTTTTGGATTGATTGGTCTCTATTTCTATCTAATAGGCTTGGTATTTAGGTCAATCTCTATTGTGTGTTGGGATAATCTAGGACCAAACCCTATTAGATCTTGATAACTCCAAGTGAATTTATCATCAAATTCTTAACATAACTCAATAAAATCTTGTTTTTTATAATCATTACATACCTTTCTAATCTCTAATGTTTTTCCCTCTGAAATGACTATTGGCTCATAGTATTCTTCATTAACCATGATGTTCTTCTTTTTACCTTTCATTTGATCATCTAAATTGAAGATACTCTCTAAAGTAGCAAGGCACATGGGTAATTTGTTTGTCTTCAACTAAATTATTTGATCCTTGTATTGATCTTGGAGTTTTGACTAGTTTCTATTAAAGAATTTAGCTTCTTCTCTCAAAAAAATTATAATTTATTGATCACTGTCAAAAAATTACTAGTTGGTTGCATTATCATGAATAGATGGCCTTACTATCAACTTTACATGTTGGCTATTTTTCTTCTTTATTTCTTCAAGTAGGTTATACTGGGAGCCTATTGAGGCCACACAATCATCATATTTATTATGAGCTCTTGGTACCACTTGAATATTTAAAATGTTAAAGTCTTCTAATAGGTCTCAAACCCTATGTTTTGAAGATTTGAATAAGTTATTCTTGGTTATGATTTTGGATCTTACTGGGTGAAAAATCAATTCACTATCACCAAATTCTTGTAGGGAATTTATCCCTCCTTCCTTGGCCAATTGTAGACCTCGAATCAATGCTTCATATTCATCTAAATTATTAGTATAGCTGAACTAAAGTCTAAAAGAATATAAATAACTCTTTTTCTGTGGAGAGATCAAGACAATACCTATACCTACACCATTCTTTCTTCTCAAGCCATCAAAGAAAATTTGACACATTCCTTGAAGATATTCAATTGGTTTTACAAGATTTAGGATGATTGCATTATTTTCATGAATGAAATATGTACCCAACCCAGTTTCCTATATGTAATCATAAGGATCAAATTAGAGAGTTGATCCCCATTCATCTAGATGAATGTCTAGAATCTCTTCTACGAGTGTTTAAAATTCATGATCAAGATCCTTTTCCTGATATTGTAATGTACAATTCATATCTATAGGAATATGAGTGAATGGATTAATATGGTCTTTAGTGATTGGTTTATCTCTTATTGTTACTCTTGTTCCATGTATCATCCTAAGAAATATGTGAGACTAGTCAGTAGATAGATACCCTCTCATTTTTGTCATGAAGTCTCATGAAGGGTAAATGGTAAAATAAAGGGGGAAATCAATAACTGAGATATATTGGGAAATTGGCAATCTTGGACATGCATGGATGGTTAGGTTTAAACCTTTTATTATCTTGACTATTTAAATAGTAGTCACATCCAATTGGACCAAACCTTTTTATATAGGTGTATACTTAATACCTAGAGCATCAACTATTTTCTTGGGCATAACAAAACTGCTAGCCCCTGAGTCTACCATATAGTTCAAGATGTTTCCCAAATATAAGCAAGAGGTAGAAAGGGGGAGGATTACCATTTTTACTCACATTAGTTACATTTTATGGTTGACACAAATTAATTGTAGTATTAGGTCCCTTTGCTAAAACTTTTTCTTTTATTTGGAAGTTTTTCAAAGCTTCCTATAGAAAATCTCTTTATGCTAGAATGAACAGTGCTTCCCACATAGTGACATTCAAATTAATTTTTTTCATCTATTCAATAATGCTAAAAGGAATGTTACCAACCTTTGATAGTGCCTTTGGGGGAGATATGTCTTCTTTCATGATATTTGGGGTCAACACTTTTGATTTTGATTGGCCTATTAGCATAAAGGGTGGCCTCTATACTACATTACTTATTGCATATTCTTGTATAAATTTAGAAGTTGTATCTTGTTCCACCCTAGGGGTTGATCACTTTATATTTATATTTTATTTGAATATGTATTTGCTACTACCAAACCACCACCATTAAATAATGCCTTCCCCTAATTTACACCATAAAAGTATTCCTCTTGTTAGTTTAGAAGAGTAGTCTCATTCTAAGTAGTTTCTTATGTATCTTTATTCTAGGAAGTGGATTCTTCTTATTGTTCTTGAATGTTTGATATGCCTTACACCATCAAGACTTGGCTGATGATACCATTAGGATAAGTATTCTGATTATGTGGTTGAGTACATGGATAACACCATTCTTACTCTTGAGCTAAGTTGTTTTGAATAGGTACAATAGCTTTAGAAGTACTTGGTGAAGGTAGAACATGGATATTTAGAGGTTTTGTTTCCATATTTTGGCTTTATGGCTATGAATTACCTAAGTATGGCTTCCTGTTGGGTTGGTATGCTTGGTTAGCTTGTTGATAAAGCTTGTAATTCTATGATTGCTACTTTTTCATTGCTAAAACTCTTAAGTAATACATTAACCTCATATAAATCATCAGTAAGAGTGGGAGTTAATGTTGGTGCTTTACTCATGGTTGGAATTGGAGAAATTATAGACTGTGCAAGAGGTATTTCTAAAAATAGAGGCATTGGTGGCCTTAGGGCAAACCTTCTAGCTTGAGTTAGACAATTTTATTATCTTATTATAATTTCATAAGCATTGAGAAGTGTGGTGCCACCCATTGACTAAATCATAATAGCTATATCACTATTCGAGGCTCTTAAGTAATATAGGAAAGCATTATTTTTGGTTGGATTAACCAATACTAGAATTCTATTTCATGTCTTTTCAAAGCAAAAATTGAAATCACTCATGAATTCATAAGGAACCCATTGAATAATAATTAGTTGTTCAACCAAGGAGAGGTGGTCACTCTTATCTTCAAATTTCATGTATAGTGTAGTTCCTAAGTCATCCTAAATATGGATGGAATTGGGAGGTAGGCCTCTGTACCATTGTAAGGCTTTACCCTTAAAAGAAGAGACTAAGAGTATGATTGAAATATAATCTTATACTACATTGTGGACTGAGCAAATATTAACAATGTCTTGTATATGTTCCATAAGAGTGGTGGAAGTTTTACTAGTAAAATACAAAAGGATTTTTAGAGTCAAGGTAGGTATATCATCATACTAGGCCAACTAAAGTGGGCTGCCTTCATTGAAAGCTATAGAATTTTGATTTCTCATAGCCATAATGAGAGGTATGAAACTACTGGGGATATTTGAAGGAGATGCAAATAGATTTTTAGCATATAATCTAGTGTAAAGGTATGAATTATCTTTATCTATTTTTATATGGAAATGATAATTCCAAAAAAATAGCTTTCTTATCTTTAATAAATGATCTTATTTATTTCTTAGGCATACATAAACCTTGAATTCCTGAATTTGTAAACTAGTGGAGTCACTAGGTGAATTTTAAATGTTTATGAGGCTCATAAAATTCTTTATCATAATAGCAAAAATCTCTTATTAATAATTTTTAGGTCCCATTAGATGTGCCAAAAATTGTTGTCCCATAGATTTTGCACCCATCTTCATGTTATAGCTTGATGTGCAAAAATCTAATGATACAATGTAATCACTTCCAAGCTGTAGGACCTTGGAAAATTAAGGTGAACCTAAAAAAAAATTTGACTTCCTTTCACTAAATTTAGTGTAATTGATAAACTACTAGCTCATATGGAAACTCTACTTCTTAGTGATCTTGCTTCTAAACTAGGGTTTGACTGAGAGAAAAGAGTTTTAGAAATGAGATTTCAAAACTATAAATGGTGATTACACCAGATATTTTTAGTGGATTTTAATGATTTATTTGAATGAACACATCAAAATAATAAATACATTAAAATTTATTGGAGCAAAAACTCATGCAAAATGTGAAACCAAAGGTGATATTGGGTATTTCTCATACAAGGGATAAGATTCTTTGTTTTTAATCAAAAAATCTTTCAAAAGGGTAAAATAATACCAAAAATAAAATTTTGTGACTAAAATAAGAATAAAATAATCCAAAAATTTGATAAATAACCTTGCATACACACAAATAACACACATAAGAAAGGCAAATCTTCAATGCATTCTCATTCTCTAGGTTACAACATGTAGATAACTTATTCAAAATACAGAATAATATCTATAATAGAAAAAAGATAAATGAGATATACCATAGTACCCATATTTATACAAAAAATTATCTTGGAAGAGATGTAGTTAATAAAAACTCCATGCCCAGTTCAAAAACATGCAAAATCTGAAACTACATGCAAAGGGGGCATGATCTTTAGCTATAATGGCATCCTTGGCAAGGTAAACAAGTGGAAAAAAGAGCATGCAACTGCTAACCATTACAAAAACTACTAAATGCATGAATTATCTTGTAGAATCTTCATGAAATAACTTCATATTTTTAAGTGGACCTATTGTAGCTTTTCCATACAATGAGGTGCCAAAAGTGAAACTCAACTTAAAGAAAAAGATAGCTTTTAGATAGCTTTAGGTTATTTTAAAAAAACCTAACTTATAATTTTAAATTGGGATTTAAAAAATTTTTAAGTCATCCAATTTTGACAAAACTAAAAATGCAATTTATATTATGTGCTTTTGCATTTAAGTAAATCAGACTTTTTAAAAAGGAAAGTGTAATTTACAAGTTTGCTTTATACAACTTTCAACCTATCAAAAAGGAACATGGAAATTACAAATGGCTCTTTCTCAAAAAGAGATGCCAAAATGATAATTTCAATTTACAACATGTACTTTTAAAATATTTTTACAATAAATAAATACAATATACATAATGTATTTGATGGAAATAATTAATCTACAACCAAAACTTATAAAGATTTTGTCCTTCTTTACCTGTGTATTTTCAATATATGCATCAAAACTCTTGAAGATCTTTGAGATACGATATTCATCAGGACCAAAGGAGTATAGATGGATTATTTCACATTATGTAATTGTGTCAGAGATTTCCATTTTTATAGCCCTGTATACTTGAGTCTCTTTTCCCATTTCATCTAGTATACTATGGTACCTAATAAAATGGTAAATGGAGCTCAAGTTGAATGTTGTGTCTCATGCTGACTCTCCTTCGACCACTCTTATGAACTTTCATTGAACTTAATATGATGAAAGGATTTCATCTTTATGATCTATTTCTTGACATGATAATTTATTAAGCAAATCTTCAATGTTAAAGAATATGTATGTGACCTTGTCATGTATAGCCTTAGATTTATTAATACTATCTATGAGTATTCTTACAATAAACTAAGATTCTCTATCCATTTCTTCATGCTATGCATCATTTTTTATTATCTTTTCTATAATGAGGATATCAGTTTCAATTATGTCCAAAACTATCTTATGAGTCCTTAAAATGACTCATTATAGCTATAGTCTATGACCTTAAATATGTCAAATGGTTGAGCATTATATGTAATCTTAGTATTTAGAACTAGCATAAGGTAGGAAAAAGATAATTTTATCTATATAAATTTGTGTAAGTCTAAGTCAATATTTTTTGCATAATGTTCTAACCATTTGCATGTTTTAGGCTTCATATTTTGATATGTACAGATAACAGTAGCATTTAAAAAGATTTTTTACAAGTTTTCATCTGAGGCTTAGTTATGGATTCTAAAGTTTTCAATAGATTTCATTAGTCAACTAAAAATTCTACAATCTTACTATGGATTTCATCATTCAGCTTTGAATTTCACTAGTTAGCTATGGATTTCACTAGTAAGCTATGAATTTCAAGAATTTTACTATGGATTGACCTAGTTTTCTCTAGAATTGATCATAACATGTTCCAAAGGGTTTATATGGCCTTTCCACCTTATTCATAATAATTTTAAAGAATCCTTTTGAAATTTATATTTATGTTCATGTATATAAATAGTTTCCTATTTGTGTTTAGTCTTCTATTTTTGGAATTTATTGTTCTAGGTTGAAACTCTAAAGATAGAAGATATGAATATCATATATGTATAGATTTGGTCTCTAGATATAGTTAGGCATGGTAGTTGTTATCTCATGAGGATATTTTTATTCCTTGAATATCTCATTGTAACATCCTTCTATTTTATCTATATCACCTAATATATCTATAATATATTCCTATTTCAAATAGGTCAAGTTGTTACCTGGATTATAGGGATAAATAGTTTCTTTTGCAAAGGATAGATATATGTTGGATCTAGGACATATGTGCATACATACAAATATATTGTAATAATAGTTATTTTTTGAAATACAAGAAGGATTAAATTAGTTTACTTTCTCAATTAATGTGTTGAAGTGGAAGCTTAAGGCTTATTTGATTCAAACTTGAATTTGAGGGTGAGCAAGGGACCACTCCCCAAAGAGACAAGAGAATTATTTTGGTATTTATAAATTTATTTATTTTTTATTTTAATTGATATTTATATGTGTGTGTGTGTGTGTGTGTGTGTGTGTGTGTGTGTGTGTGTGTGTGTGTGTGTGTGTGTGTGTGTGTGTGTGTGTGTGTGTGTGTGTGTGTGTGTGTGTGTGTGTGTGTGTGTGTGTGTGTGTGTGCGTGCATGCGTGCGTGCGTGCGTGCACGCGTGTGTGTGTGTTGGTTTAATTAAGATTGATAACTTACATAATAGATTAGATAATTTATGTGTTACTTTTAGTTTGGTATAAGCATTTAATTATTCTTTTAAATTCCTACAAATTTAATTATACAAGTGTGATTTGAGATTATTCTTATTTTATAAATGTGGATTTGAAACTTAGTTTGAGTGAGTTTATTATGTAATAGAGTGTGATTATTTTCAAATTGTTTAGTTTAGTACTAGTTTGTTTATATTTTTTGTAATATTTTTTCCTTTCAGTATTAGTTTAGGATTTAGAAATAGACATAGATTATCACAACATCAAAAAAACCCCTAAAACAATATTGTTAACTTAAAACCAATAAGTTACTTACTACAGATAGCCTTGGATACTACCCTAGTAAGAATTAACACCAACATTAGTTGGTTAAATGAAGGGGTAATAATAACACCCATCATTTTTGGGGTCATTGTTAGGGACCTTTTCAAGTATTAGTAAGGTAGACACTCTAGATAACAGTCTATAAAAAAAAAAGAATAAAATCACTCTCTTGTCAATATTAATTATATGAGTAGGTAACATGATTCATACGATAGGTTTGTTCCAAAATATTTTGATCCTTTATAGGAAAGAATCAAGGTTACTTCAAAAACGATAGATATTTTGAAAAAAGTGATAAGTGAGTCTTTCAAAAGTATCTCTAAAGGACCAAAATAATCTTCCTCTACAAAAACTAAAATTGTATATAATGAACAACCAAAATCTCTTCCTCTCAATAGAACTCTATTTGACATGGGAGAAAATGTAGGTCATGTGGAAAATCCTTGCAAAATGCTCCTAAGATGAATTTCTCTTATCATATTGTCTTTTAAGATGATAAATGAACAACAATGAAAAATATTTCTCCATCCAATCTACCTACCTTTAGAGGTCTATCCACTGAAGACCCAAATCAATTTGTTTTTGAGTTTAAGGTCCTCTACCAGACTTATGATTACAATTCAAATAGCTAAAAGCTAAATATCTTTCCTTTTACTCTAAAGGAAGGATCAACGAGGTGGTTCATGGGGATAACAAGGAACTTTATTCACACTTGGAGATAAATGGAAACAATATTCTTAGATAAATATCAATATTACTACAGGGTCAAGGATAGGAAAGAGGTTTTTTTCAAAATAAAACAAAATGAAGATGAGAACCTTGAGGATTAATTAGATCAGTTTTATTTTACCTTCAATAGATGTGGTTATGAACTACCTAAACAAGTGATCATAAACTATTTTCCTTAAATTATTGGATGAATCCTCTAGGGATTCCTTAAATCTCATGAGGAAAGGAGATATTACTAAACTAGATTTATAGGAAATCACATGATTATGTACCAACTACTCTAGAGCAAAACCTAGTAGTAGAAAAGGGAAACTACAAAAATCTAGTAATATAAGCCAACTCATGAAAGAACTAGAAAACTTCAAAACATACATATTGGCTTAATTAAATTCAACATTGTATGGATTGAAATCTAAGGCTAAATCTAAAACTAAACCATTGGAGATTTATTGTCTAAAGTATAGATTAAAACATGCACTTAAGGACTATCCTTTAGATAAAACTAAAATATGTGGAATTTGTGATGCTAAGGATCATGAAATAAAGAATTTTAGTCATCTTCTTACTCTCAAGAACTAGTTCAAATAAAATGCATAAACCATAGAAGAAATCAATTATGTTTAGAGACAAAGAAATACCTTTCAATAAAATCAATATGTTGGCTCAATAATTCCTTTTCCACAATGGCATTCACCTCAACAAATGTGGGTAGTACCACCATGGGGTACAAAGGAATGGATTCCATAATAGTGGATAATGTCCCAACCTTTTCAACAAACATGGATAATCCAAGGTCATCAATATCCATGGAAAAATAAATATTAGAATTATGGTCCAAAATATAACCAGCATAAATAAAGAAGGTATCCTCAACAATAACACCAATAAAAAATATTAATGGCTCCTCAAGGAAATCAAGTAGTCCTTATATAATAAGTAAACCAACCTTAGTTACCTACTCAACTAGTAGCAAATCCAAAAAATAGGCAAGTTTTGTAAATGAACAAGGTGAAATAATGAGGGTAAGATCTATTAAATTTGAAGACATTCATCTTAGATCATGAAGAACATTGGAAGAACCTCATATCATCATTATAGAATTACCACATGAGAAAATAAGTTCACAAACTCAATTAAAAAAATAATAAGAGTCTAAAGAGGAAACTAAAAAAAATAGAAGTTATTATAACTCCTACATATGTTCCTTTTCCAAAAATATTAAAGGAAGTGGAAAATAATAAGGAATCTGAATTGATCCAAGAACACAAAACATTAAACATATATATTCCATTATTACAAGCCATTAGAAACATTTTAGAGGTAAATAGGATGATCAAAATTATGTGTATAAAGACACCTAGTAGAAAAAGACAATATCCTAAGACCATATAGGTAGATGGTAAACTTGTTGATTTATTAGCAAGAAATTTGTTTTTTCCTAAATATGGAGACATAGGAAGCCCTGTCATTTTTATAAATATTGGATATAAGGAGATACCAAATATATTTTTATACTTAGGAATTGCTATTAATGGAATGACTAAGAACACCATGCAAAATCTTTCCTTGAAGGACATGCAACCAAATACCACAATCCTACAAATGGACAGATCATTCCAATACCAAACTAGAATGTGTCATTGAAGATATAAGATTGACTATAGGGTCAAGGGAATATCCTATTAAATTTATTTTCCTCCAGCCTTAGAATAAAAAAATTGGATACCCATTGATTCTAGGAATACCTTGGTTAGCAACTATAGTAGCATCAATTGATTGTAGATTAGGAGATATGACCATCTTGAATGGTCTTAAAGTAAAATGGATCTCTTTATATCCATCTATTTAACCATCAATAAATACTATCAAATAGTTTTGGGTTGACCAAATTGATGAAAACATGATAGTATCTCCTCTCTAGCTATGGTTACAATATTTTATCGTGTAGATGAATTAGAAGATGATTTATTAAGAAGTATTGGAATAGTTCAACTATAGATCTTGACAATCCAACTACGGATTACAACAGACTAGCTATGGATTTTAACAAAATATCCTTTCATGATATCACTTCCTATCCTTATAATCATTCATCATTTTCTACCTCCTCCAACATGTTGTATGACCATTAAGACATTCAAAATAGTGTGATGTGGTGGGCATATGAAGGCCAAAAATCCTTCTTAATAGCCTTCCATTATATTTTAGATGGAGTTATTCCCATAGGAGATAAGTTTATTAAAGATGATATTACATTCCATACACTACTGCCACATCCTTCTTCTCTCAACACATTGATGAGTGAGTTAAAACAAATAAACTCTTCCTATCTAGGGACTAAACAAATCATAGTAGAACTAGGCAAGACACTCAACATAAGTAGTTTGTTGATAGATGATTAGAAAATAAAAGTTGTTGATGTAATCAGAGATCATACTCAATATTTTTCTTGGGAATATCAAGACATGAAGGTAATTCATCAAAATTTATGTACACACCACATTTACATATAAAATATTAAGCTAGTAAGGCAGCCTCAAAGAAGAATTATTCTTACCTTGAGTGATATTTTGAAAAATAAAATTGAAAAGTTACTGGAAGTGGGATTCATTTATCCTATTTATGACAGCCAATGGGTCATTCCTTTGGTCATTTTTCTTAATAAAAATGGTAAATGGAGATTATGTGTAGATTATAGGAAGTTAAACAAGGCAACAATGAGATATTACTTCCCTCTACCCTTCATTGATCAAGTACTTGACAATTTGGCTGAGAAAAGATATTTTCCTTTCCTAGATGGCTTTAGTGGATACAAATAGATACAAGGGCAACTAAGGATCAATAAAAAATGTAACTTTAATTATCTATGGGGGACATTTGACTATAGATTATTTTCTTTTGGTTTATGCAATGCACCTTCCACTTTCAAATGAGCAGTCATAGTCATATTTTCAAACTTGACCAATGATTGTGTAGAGGTTTATATGGATGATTTCATTGTTCATAGAGAATCATTTGATGAAAGATTGAGCAATCTTACAAAATTACTAAAAATATGTAAGGATAACTATTTGTCTCTAAGTCATGAAAAGTATTTGATTATGGTAGAAGAAGGTATAGTTTTAGGAAATCATATTTCTACAAAAGGGATCTAGGTAGATCCAAAGAAAATTGAAATTATTTCAAACTAGTATATTCCTTAAAATCAAACTGATATCAAGAGTTTCTTAGGCCATGAAAGATACTACAAAAGGTTCATAAAAGATTTTTATAAGATTTTTCTCTAATGTTTGCTTTGCTCACAAAGGAAAGTGACTTTATCTAGAATTCAGCTTTTCAACAAGCATTTCAAACCATCAAGGAAAATCTCAGTACTACACTAGTCTTGAGAGGACCTAACTAGTCATGGTCCTTCCATATTTATACTGATGCATCTAATATTATGGGAGCTATTTTAGGACAAAAATATGAAAATGGATAAATGTATGCCATATATTACATAAGTAAGAATTTAAATTCAATTGAAAGAAATTACACAACCTTTGAAAAGGAATTCCTTGCTATAATTTATTCTATAAATAAATTTATACACTATATTACTAGTTACAAAATCTTTGTATATACTGATCATATATCTTGTTGGTTGAATATTTTTTCGATCAATCATACTGATAAATAAAATAGGTCTGATCAGCCAAAGTAGGAAGATTGGTCATCCAAATGTGTAGGTTCACCACATCAAAAGGGGACTAATCTCTCCTCTCATCAAAGGGAGGTTCCCTATATATATATATATATATAAAATAATACTCAAGGGTAGGATAAACCATCCATCTCTCTTTCTTTAGAGATGATGCATGCAAATCAAAGGAAAAATCTCAAGGGAAATGATAGAAAGCACTCCTCTTCTTTTAGAAGTACTATTCAGCAAACCACAAGAATACTCCTGGTAGTAATTGCAAAATGTAACCAAGGACGTAGTAACCAACAAATTGAGATGTAGCACAAAGTCTCCACCTGAATTGCCCAAGAGTGAGATACGAAGGAAAATGAGGGCACAAAGTCATCCCAAGGTCCTTTACATAGAAACAAAAAGAAAACACACTAAAGGCAATTATGGGGGCACAAAGTCTCTCCATAGTTGACTTCAAGGACACCTTCCTAACTACTTTCACTAATTTTTCTTGTTGAATTAAAGGAACAAAAAATATATCAAGGAAAAAGACATAAGAACAGTTTCTCCAACAACAAATATATCACATCACAAAGTCTAAAAAGTCACTTTCTTTCTTGTTCCAATAAAAAAATATGATCAACAATCTGAGCTCAAAGTCTCAGTAATGCCTTTCAATTTGGGTAGAGTTTCATTTCTGATTATCAGAGAGAGAGAGATTTTACAATAACAAGAGAGTCCCTTATATAGCCTCTTCAAGAAGGATTTGGGAATAGTAACACATCATGTTGCATTGAATTTTGTTAAGAATAAATGATGGAATTTAGGGGCATTTACCCATTTGCTTTTCTCAATGCAGAGAAACGGGTCACGCTATTGAAAGTTTGCATCTTTCAATATCCACCTGGCGGTCTACTTCTAGAAACATATCTGATGTGCAAATGTTTCTAATATTTCCTCATCATTCCTTTTTTTTTGGTTAATTGAATTGGGTCCTTCATTCAATTCGATGCTCTATTCCTTAGTCACTTCCTACTGGTCTTGGCCTTAAAGCCTTTGAATGCATTCAGGTCCATGCTTAAACTTCTAAGGATCAACGGCTATTTCATTGTTGCGACTTTGACATCTGTGGGCATGTCACTTTCCTTGGTAATTCCTTCAGCTTTGTTATTTGGTCTTTCTTGGAGGGGACTTGCCTTTCAGGGCCTTGAGAAATAGTCTGCTTTGGGTTGGGAAGAGCCCCCCACAAGGGTATCTTCCCTTCAGGTAGTCTTTGGATGGCCTTTGGGCTTCTTTCAGCGGGTTGCTAAGTTCTTTGGCTCTTCCTTAAGGCTTTTCAAAATCAACAGCTATTTTATGAATCTTGAAATTGACATTTCACACACCTGTCACTACATTTGAATTTCCAACATCTAGTTCACTATTCTTGACTTTGACATCTTTGAGCGCGTCACCCCTTGGACTTTCTTTGGCTTTCTCTGATTCAACCTTTTCTGCTACTTACTTCCTTTGGATTTCTTATTTTGCATCCTCCCAAAGGGAATGTGACCCTTCAGCTTATGGGGAAGTGTCCTTTAATTTGGTAGCTGAGAGTCCCCCACAAGGGCACCTACCCTTCGGGGTCCTTCGGTGGCCTTTTATCTTCGGAGTCTTTCAGAGCTTTCCCATGGACTTTTTCCATAGACATTTTCCCATGGATAAAAATTTTGCAAGAATTGTTTCAGCTTGATTTATCTTTGGCCTTCAAAAATTATTTTGGGCTTTTCTCTCGTAGCTTCCCCAAATTTCTTCAGACTTTTTGTCTGAAGGAATTACTTCAGACAGAAGTCTGAAAGAATTGTTTCTTGCCTTAGTCTTTCCACCAAGGGAAATTTTTTGAAGGAAATCCCTTTGCTCTTTTGGACTTTGAATTGGTCCATTTGCCTCCTTCCTACCCTCTACAAGGACTGTTTGTCCCTTGGAAATTTGCCTTAGTTGATTTTATGTGGATTTTAAATTGTGAAATGTGGCAGCATCCGCTGCTCTTAAAATTAAAGTGAAATGAGGCTCGAAAGATGACACTTGGCAACATCCACTAAGTTCTCTCAGGTTTTTGATCACTGCCCTCTGCAAGGGTTCTAGGATTTGGTTCACCACCCTTTGCAAGGGTTATTTGATCCTTTGGCTTTCTGGCTAACCCCTTAAACCTACCGATTAAACCAACTCGATTGAACCAACTTTGGTTCAATGGTTCATTCCCTTTTGATCTGCTTGAACCAAGTTTATTTGAAACAAGCCTCATTGAACTCGTTGAACCTTGAACCTTGAACCTGTTAAACCTTTAACCTTGAACCTATTGAACCTTTGAACCAAAGTGGTTCAATGGTTTAATGGTTCAAGCCTTGAAAATGACTAAGTGTCGAAAACTTGTTATTTTGATTGAACCTGCCTGTAGAAGATTTTGAACTTGCTAAACCATTGATCCGTCACTTCCTTGTTCTTTCTAAGCTCTTTGATCTTGATTGTACTAGTTGAACCTTTGAAGTTGTGAACTTGTTGAACCACTTTGGTTCAAAATTCAATGGTTTAATCGGTTCATTTTATTTGTTTGGCTAAGTCCTTTTGATCTTTTTTGAACCAAAGGTGTTGAACCATTTGGTTGTTGAACCTATTGAACCAAAGTGGTTCAATGGTTCAACGGTTTAATGGTTTAAGCCTTCTTCTCTTTGATAAGTGTTTTGAATTCATTGAAACTTAAAGTGGTTGAACTTTGAACCTTAAACTTTGAAGCTTGACAAATGCGATTAACTCTTGCTACTAATGTTGAACCTTGATGTTGAACTCTTTTAGTTGAACTTGGTCATTGAACCAACTGTGAAACCACCTAAGTGTTGAGAGATTTCTCCTTTCCTGTAGAGTCCATAGAAATCAACCTGTGAAGTCCGCTAAACATGGCCTATGGAGTTCATATATTTTCTTTTTGTAGAGTCTATAGATTTAAGCCTACAGAGTCCATAGATTCAAGCTTACATAGTCTGTAGATTCAAGAGAAGCTTGAAAAATGAGAAATTTGAATGCTTAGAATAAATTATGAGAAGGGCAGAGATTATTTTGGTTTGAGGAACCAAAATAGTTCAAATGTTGTCCCAAAAATGAATGATATTTTTGGGGGACAACACATCTATTAGGTATCTAATGAATAAGCCAATAGTAAGAGGAAGAGTTATCAGATAGTTGTTATTGTTGCAAGAATTTGACATAATAATTGTTGATAAACTAGGAAAATTCAATGTTGTTGATTTTATTTCTAGATTAAACAATGCAGATGAAAAACATGTAGAAGATAACTTTTTAGATGAACAACTATTTATTGTTTTAGCACAATCACCTTGGTTTGATGATATACCAAAATTTATAGTTATAGGGAAGTTTCCTTTTCTTTTCAATTAATTCTTCTTATAAATGGATTAATGGTCTATTATTTAAAATTGGACTTGATCATGTTTTCCATAGATGTGTAAAGGAGAATGAAATGTATGACATCATTCATGCATGTCATGATGAACCTAAAGGAGGACACTATTCAGTTAAAATAAAAATACATAAAATCCTTAGAGATGGATACTTTTAGCCAACTCTTCACAAGTAGGTAAAGACATATGTTTGGCAATGTGATCCATGTCAGAGAATGGGTAAACCTACATTATCTTTTGAGATGCCTCTTCATCCACAAGTAGTTCAAGAACTTTTTGAGAAGTGGGATATGGCCTTTGTTGGGTCCATAGATCCACTGTCACAAGGTAAAGAATACTTTTATGTATGTACAAATTATGTAACCAAATGGGCTAAAGTACAAGCTCTTTCCTTTATAAGAGAAGACGCATTAGAAAACTTCCTCTATTCTAAGATCATGTAGTATTTTGGAGCACTAAGGGAGATATTATTTGATTAGGGGCTATAGTTTATGTCTAATATAATCCAAGCATTCATGGAGATCTACTAAGTTAACCATAAAAAATCTTCTTCATACCATCCTCAAGTAAATGGACAGGTAGAAGTTACTAATAGATAATTAAAGAATATCCTTACCAAGATAGTCAGTGGTAACAAAAATAATTGGGTATCCAACCTTCTAAAAGTTGTTTGGGCATACAACACCATGTAAAATACCACTACTAGTTTTTTACCATATGAATTGGTATACAATAAAAAACCTCTCCTTTTAATTGAGTTTGAAATGCAAACTTTGAGGATTGTATTAGAAGTAGGAATTTATTTGGATGAAACACAACAAGAAAGAATGTTACAATTGAATGAGTTAGATGAGATGAGGATAGAAGCTTTACAGTAGATAGAGATGAAGCAGTATTGAAGGAAATAATGACATGACTTTCATATCAAATAATGATAATTTAAATAAGGATATTAGGTACTCTTATATGATTCTAAATATTAGTATTTCAAAGGTAAGTTAGGAACTAGATGGTTAGGACCATTTTAGATATCAAAGATTTTTGATAATGGTTTAGTATAGTTATTGCTTATAAATGGAAACCACAAAAAACTTCTTATTGATGGACATTGGTTGAAGCTATGTCAAAAGCTTTCCAATAAAGATAAATTCATTTGGTTAGTACAAAATGAGTTTGGTACCATGGAAAAACTTAAATATTCTATGGCAATTGAATTTTGAAGACAAAATGGCTAGAGTAAAGGGAGAGGATCCACATCTTCTATAAAAATTAAAAGAGCATAAAAAAAATCAACAATGAAAATGATTCAAGATGTTATTGATAGTCATGTTTAGAAACCAACTTATTATCTCTTCATGTACTAAATAATGAGCCTTGACCAAAAAACTAGTAAATGGCTGGTAAAGGGCAAAAAACCAAAAAAATAAAATAGAAATTGAGTTCAAAAATTCAAGAATAATGATTGATTCCATTTGTTTCAAATAAATAAATTTGATGTTATTATCTATTCTACTATTTTTCATAAACTAATTCATGCAATTTGCTATGTAGGAATAGGTAAATAAGATAGATAAGGATAATATCATGATTTTTAAGGTAGAGTATTTACTTTTCTGCTAAATGATAGCTTTAGATGTCTAAGTTGCATACATTTGCTCAAAAACATTAGCATAAAAATTTACATATGGTGATATAAGGAGAATATCCATGATGTCAACAAAAAATCATTTTAAAAAGTTATATTTTGAATCCTCAAAACATGTGCTATGGATAATGTCCTTTCAATTCATAAAAGCACTTCATGATGACAAATCATTATAATCATATTTCATTCATGAAAAATAAATTTCAAAGGGTTTAAAATACTTGGTGGTAGAATAATTTCAAAAATAATAAAAAAGAAAAAAGTATGCCATCATTATTCAAAATTGATGTTATCATAATTAAGTTGGCATGCTTTAGGTTTCATCTGCAACTAAAACCCTAAGGAGATAGTATTATTGTCTATTAATATTGTAGCAAAGTGTATTTATATTATTAATATATTAATGGATTTATTGTGTCTTGTGCAAACTATGAACTTGAGATGGGGATAAAAAATAAAGCTAAACTAGAAAATGTTAGTGATCTATTGAAGGATGAACCAGTAAAGTAGAGACTAGTAGCAGTCGAATGGCTCAAGTTCTTTCTCAAATTCTAAGGTTATGATGAGGCATTGGTGATTGATTTCATCCTCCATTTAAAAACTAAATTCTCCATAGTTAGAGGTATTCAAATACCATTTTCCATTTAGGTCTTTATGAGTTGTTAGGAGTTCTAGATGAGGGTGCATGAATAGCATGGATATCTTCATTTAGTGATCTCATTATAATTTTTAGTAGTGAGGAAGAACTAGTAAAAATCTATGTCTAAGACATCAAAAGAAGAATCAAGGGATTCAATAGAGAATATTTACTTGAACCATGGAGGTTAGTTTTGTTTTGGCTCATAATATATTTAACATGTGAAGGGCAATGTAGTGTCTTAAGTTGTATAGTGTTGAGTATATTAATCTACTTGAGATATGGTGAAAAATAACCCCAACACTAAATTAATTTTCCTTCATACCTCCTAAGATCTATTCAATTCATATCCATGAGATATTCCAAAAATCTCTCTATCATCTACCACCATGGTTTGATCCAAATAATCATCCAACATCATTTTATACAGTACAAATATGGTATGGAAGCTTGGGCTACCTTATGTGAGGGAAATAAAATAAAAAACCCTAGACTTGCTAGGTAGATCCCTTTAGATATCCATGTTTTAAGTTCTAAAACCCCACCAAGAATTTCTTCTAAAGATATTATTCCTAAATCTACCCACACTACAAGATGCTAGTTAAAACTACTCCATTACAAACTCCAAGTTCTCCTAATGTAGCCTCACCACCTAAGCAAACAAGTATGAAATTGAGACTTAGACTTTCCACCATAAGCCATCAACATATTCCTCAAGATGCTCCTATCTAAGAACCTATTCATATTATTGAAGATGAGTCCTCTACAGACCTTACCTTCTAGCTTAAAACTCAGGAAACCTCATATACAAAAACCCTTCCTCCTCCTAAGAGAATAAGGAAATTAATTTTAGTTATTGACAGTGATGAGACAATTATTGTAGAATACATGGACAACTTAATACAAAACACCATTACCACTATTAATGAGGCCCATAATAGAGAAGAAGAAAAAACCCTGCTTCCACAAGATGACTTTGTTGAAACCATCCCTAATGAGATTCTTACTCATTATAAATAGCAAATAATTAATAAAGGAAAGGCCCCAATGAATGAAGAAGGACAACCTTCAAAGGAGCCAAATGATGTAGAAATATAACATGCTCTATAATTATCTAAGATAGAAGCCACTATTAAGCATAATGCATAAGATATTGTTGAACTAATTTTTGTATCTCAAAATAAAGATTTTATGATTTCCCTTTGGATGAAACAAATAGAAAATATGGAAATCCAATCTTTAAGTAAATTGGATGATGTAGAAGATGAAATTATTAATGTATGGATCCATACCAAATTATTTGAAGAGAATATTTATTTAAGGAGAAATTTTCTCAAATTTAATATAGAGAATGGTAGATTAAGGACTCAAACAGGTTCAATATCTTCTAATGTCCCTCCTAAAGTAATGGTAGATCAAATATGTCAAACTTTTTTTATCTATTTTTGGATGTGAAAAATCAATGGGAGAAATTTTTCTTAGAACTTGAGGAGTTGAAGAAATAAAACCACCTTTTTAGGAAGGAAAAACAACAATTATAAGAGGAGCTAGTACAAGCTCAAAAAAAAGAAGACCAAGTTAAATAAACTCTTTAATTTACATGTCAACTAAGTGAAAAATTGTTATCTTGTAGAGTCCCTTCTTATGCATATGGTTTATTTTTGATTGAATAGTTTTTTAGATGGAAAATACTGTAGATCTCTTGTGGTCTACCTTATGAAATAAATACCAGTGATGAATTCACAACAGTGTTTCAAAATAGTACTCTTGATAGGGAAGATCTTCTTTGTGAATTCTACTTGTATGAAATTATTTTGGGAAATACAAATACTTTTTTGGTGAACTTATTTTTGGAAAAAATTCAATTAAGATATCTTCTTTCTGCATACAAAAAATAGATTTATTGGTAGGATCGATATGATGATCACACTAATATTGTAAGGGATGTTGGTCTATGTATTAGACCTCAATTTAATGATGCATAGTATATATTAGAGAAGTTTCAAAGTTTTTATCAATATCCTCAAGTTCATGATCATTATATTTCTATCTTTCAAGATGGCTTCCTCAAATTTAAATTGTTTTTTCAACATAATTTTGATATAGTGGTTTCTTGTAGACAACACTTGCATATGTTACCACTCACATTGAGAAGAAGAGAATTTTTGTTACCCAATACTATTTAGTGGTCCCTTAGGAGGGATAAAGTCATTATTTAGATAATTTTAGATGTTATTTAAGGGGATGGACATAAAAAATGGATAGAAATGAGGTTTAGACCTCTGTTACTACTCTCCCTTATGTCCCCATGGTAGAATACTGGACCTCAATCTAATGAGTAGTTTGCCATTTAGATCTACTTTGTGCAAATAGATATGGGCTTCACTCCTCATCATTAGAGGATATTTTAGGATCTATATTCCATCTATGACTTGAGTCTCAAGCTAGACTAAATATTTCATAATTATGAAGACTGAGGATGCTATTTTGTAAAAGGTAAACTATGGGGGAGATGATGAATCCATAAAATGACTCATTATTACTATAGTTTATGACCTTAAATATGTCAAATGTTTGAGCATTGTATGTAGTCTTAGTATTTAGAACTAGCATAAAGTAGGAAATAGATACTTTTATCTATATAAATTCATGTAATTCTAAGTCAATCTTATTTTCATTATGTTCTGACCATTTGCATGTTTTAGGCATCATATTTTGATATGTACATGTAATAATAGAATTTAATAAGAATTTTGATAATATTTCATGAAGATAAGGATGATTGAAGATATAGAAATAATCATTTGAAGCTTAGATACAAATTTTGAAGATCGATATAGATTTCATTAGTCAACTATATATTCTTCTAGCTTACTACAGATTTCATCAAGCAGCTATTAATTTTACCAGTCAGCTATGGATTTCACCAGTAAGCTACAAATATCAATAGTTTTACTATGGATTGACCCAGTTTGCTCTAGAATTGATCATAACATGTTCCAAAGGGTTTATATATCCTTTCTACCTTCTTAATGATAATCTAGAAGGCTCCTTTTGACATTTATATTTCTGTTCATATATAAAAAGAGTTTCCTATTTATGTTTAGTCTTCCATTTTTGGAAGTTGTTGTTCTAGGTTGCAATTCTAAAGATAGAAGATATGAATATGATATATGTACAAATTTGGTTGCTAGATATAGCTAGGCATGGTAGTTGTTATCTCATGAGGATATTTTGATTCCTTGAATCTCTCATTATGATGTCCTTTTATTTTTAGCTTTATCACTCAAAATATTTAAAATATCTTCCTATTTCAAATCAGTCAAGTTATTACCTATATTTTAGGGATAAATAGTTTATTTTGCATAGAATAAAAGGATAAATCCATGTTGGATCTAGGAAATATATGCATACATATGAAGATATTGTAATTTTGGTCATTTTTTGAAATACAAGAATCATTGTGACACTTTACTTTCTCAATTAATTTGTTAAAGTGGCATCTAAAGGTTGAGTTGATTCAAACCTAAATCTAAGGTTGAGCAAGGGCCCACTCCCCATAGAGATAGGAGATTTATTTTGGTATTTATAAAGTTATTTCTTGTTTATTTTAATTGAGATATGAGATTGATATATATGTTGGTATAATTAATATTGATAATCTTTAGGATAGATTAGACAATTGATGCGTTACTTTCAATTCAACATAAGCATTTAGTTATTCATTAAAATTCCTACAACTTTGATTCTGCAATTTTGATTTGAGATTATTCTTATTTTTCAAATGTGGATTTGAAACTTAGTTTGAGTGAGTCTATTTTGAAATAGAGTATGATTGTTTCTAGATTCTTCAATTTAGTACAATTTAGTTTATTTATATTTTCTACAAGATTGTTTCCTTTCAACATTAGTTTAGGATTTAAAAATAGACATAGATTATCACAACATCAAAAACCCCCCAAAATAGTACTATTAACCTAAAACTAATAAGTGTCTTACTAAAGATAGCCTTAGACACAACTTTGATAAGAATTTAAACCAACATCAGTTGGTTAAATGAAGGGGTAATAACAATACCCATCACTGTCAACTTTGGATATAATAGGTTCAAACTTTATATCTCTTCTTGATATTTGCTTATTTGTTCTCTAAAATTTTCCCATCCATCTTTTAGGGCTTTGTATTAATCTATTACAAATTCAATGACTTTGTTTCCATTTGAAATAAACTCCTCTTCCCAGTCCTTTGTAGCCCTTCCCATGTTTCCAATCTTTGTCACTACATCAAGTGTTTCTCTATCTATGATATGAGTAATAGATTGTGTTGGTTGGATAGTGGGCTCAATAAAATTATTTAATGGAGTCGTCAATTATTCAACCTTATTATTTACTTCATCTTTAGTGACCTTGTCACAATCTATTTTATCAAAAAGAGAGTTAATACTAGATTAAACATCATGTTTCAATCCCTCTCTTGTAGGATGACCAAGTTGAACCTTTGATATCTAGTAATCCATCACCACTATATCTTCCTTTTATTTGTCTGGTGGGGGACTACAATCTCTACATACTTCTCCCCTATTAAATCATATAATATTCTTGATATGGTTCTAGGAGTTGCCTTTAATTTATTAAATGCATCTACAAGACCAAAATCCATTGTGCTTAGTGACACCATTTGCTTACATTTATTTCTCACTAATTATACTAGCCAAATAGGAGTGGCATCCTATTATCTTAGAACTATCACTTATGAATCTACAGCTGAAGTTATTGCATTAGTGCTTACAGTGATAAGTGTTGAGTCTATTTCTATTATATCTATTGAATATTTAGCTAATGTTTTACCAATCTCTTCCCCATCTTTGGTTTGAGTGGAAATATTTTTATCAATGACTTTCACCATCTCTACCTCTTTTGTGTGGGTTGGGTTTATTTTCAAAATGGAAGAAATGGGTGTAATGGAAATGGATGTGCCTATTGGGGTTATGGGAGATGGAAGTGACACCAATGGAGGATTAGGCATAGGGAGTTGAAAAAGGGGAACTTGTGGTAATGTGGAATCTAGATCTAGGAATGAATCAATCAGAATTATGGGGACACTTAGGTCTAATAAAAATGAAAAGGTGATAGGAGATGAAAATGAAGCAGTAGTTATCCCAATGGTTGGGATGGCTGGTGGGATTGTAGTTAGGATGACTATATCTATGGATCTATACTATTATGTGGTATTAGTGATTAATGGGGTGGAAGTGATGATTAGAGATGAGATGGAATGAATTATAGAAGAAGGGAGTGAATTGTTAGAAAAGGGAGGGATTGTGGAAGAGGGGAGTGAAAGTGAAACCTAAGTGTCTAATTGAGTCGATTCCTTTTTAGGCATTTTTTCTAGAAAATTTAATAGGTTTCCCTTAGATTAATTTATATTTTGACATTTAAGGGATAAAAATATCAACAAACTCAATAGAATACTTTGTACACATGAATTATATCATAGTTATCCTCATCCTTATCTTGTTTTGATGCTTTAAGAACCTCTACTAATAATGGTGTGGTGAGCATGGAACACTACTTCTGGAGAAAATTAAGATAATATGGTTACCAAGGTAGAGAGATATTGATACATGGTTGGACCAAATGATATTTAATTTTATAGAAGAAGAATAAAAAAGGACTAGTCTTACTATACATGAAATCATTTAATAGCATATTCATATAGAAATTTATGAAATTTAATGGTGTGAGTTACCTGAATTTCTAGATAACTAGTTAGAATGGATATAATATTATTGTTTTAACCCAAGAATGGAAGAAACTATAATCTAGACTAAAAAAAAGATAGACTAGTTACATAAATTGGAAATCGACTAGATAAGAACAATAGATCACTAGGGTGTTACTAAAGTATATAGATATATAAATGAGTTTGCAGTATAAAGATACATATATTTCAAAGCTATGAAGGACTTATTTGTTAGAGACATTCAAGGCAAAGTTTTTCAGCAACTACCTATCTTTGTGAAGATGTTGGTTGTGGACAAGGCCATAGTGCCCACTCTAGCCAATATGGATTATTTGTTTTAACCATATGGGTGTGTGTACAACATGATAGTGAATGATGATTATATGAGTGGATAAGGATTGAATCTAAATCTAGAATGGATACATTAGGGAAGAAGAGGTAGAATAAAATTTTGGATTCAGAATGTGAGCTATGATAATAAAATAAATGGAGTAAATAGAAGAATACCTAGGTAGCTATGAGTAAAGTTAAGAGTAACACTAAAATAGATGATGAATGAGTAGGAAGACATGATGAATGAGATGAAATAAATGAATAATGAAGGATGAAAAAGGATGAGATGAAAGAATAAGATGAATGCTAATAGAAAGAAAGAAGTGACAAATAATAAGAGGAAGAAGAGATGTTCAAAGACGAAGGTGAGTATAGTGTAGAAGTAGAACAGTTAGATGATAGATGTAGTGCACATCTACAAAAATGGGTATTATAAGAATAAATAAATGAATTATTAAGCAAAGAGTCAAAAAATAGTTGTAGAGTAATCATAGGTTCAATATTAGAATAAGAAGAAGAAGTTGAAGGAAAGAATCATTCACCAGAAGATCACACATCCCCATAACCCAAATTCTTATATTCTAGTAAAAGTTTTCAAATATAAAAATAGGAAAATAATAGTTGAGAAGGTCCATTTTTAGAATAAGTGCATAATTTGGGTACTAGAATTGAAACAACATCAATTCAAAAGGTTTTTAAGGCTATAGGGTTTGTTGAAACCAAACAGAGAGAAGAAGGAAACATAGAAAAATAGAATGCACAAGTTAACTCTCCTAGTGCATAGATAAATTTTCATAGTAGACAAGTAAGATCACATAGAACATAAGCTCATATTGTAATAGCTATGTATAATATCTCCTCAACACCAATTTACACAATGAGTGTTTTAGGAGTATTTATAAATTTGGTGACATATGATGGGTCTACAGACCCTAAACATTACTTACTAACATGTGAGATGAGATAGAAAGCTAAGGGTATTACTAATGAGGTTATCAAGAAGTGTATAATAATAGAAGCACTAAATAGAATATAATTTTATTTTATTTACCATAGATAAATTATGAAGGTAAGTCTACAATAGGTTAATAAATGGATTATCATAGAGTTTAGGATAAAGAAAAGTACAAGTAAGACTATTGAGGACTTTAAGGAGATTGAGCAGAAGTCAAGAGAATTAGTCTATGACTATGATTATAGGCTCTCCAATGTTATGAATAAGGTGGAATTTTCCCTAGAAGATAAAGATAAAGCTACGTGGTTTGTTTAAGGACTATGTTCTAGAATCATATTTACTATAGCATAGACTCAATATGCTACTAAGGTAGATGCTAGAGATGTTGCCCTGCAACAAATTGAAAACTATTGGGAAGCTCCCATCATGGGTTCTAAGATTGAAAATACATTTCAAAATTTTATAAAGAGGATAGAACAATATCATGAGGAAGATAAACCTAAGCTAAATATATGGTGCATGGAGTGTGGGAAAGAAGGAAATCACAAGAATGATTGTCATAAGATCAAGACAGAGCTATATGAAATCCATAGAGTAGTAGGGCATGCAACAAAATAGTTCCATCTCCTACAATAGTATGTCAAAAGCCCATAGATTTTATATTATAATTATTTAATGTGCACAATCATGATGAAAATAATTTTAGGGATTTGTACGAGATCAAAGAAGACATTAAAAAGAATGTATTTTCCATCATTATGTAATAAGTTTCCTTGATAAAGTATAATATTCTAGTCCCAAAGGTCAATAAAGGTTATGCGACCTAAGTAAGATTACAATGGATTCCTAGTTTACCTCAGTACCAGCCTCAAGGTCTAGTTAGCTAGACCCCTCCTTGAAGACATTAAAAAGAATGTATTTTCCATCATTATGTAATAAGTGTCCTTGATAAAGTAGAAGATTCTAGTCCCAAAGGTCAATAAAGGTTATGCAACCTAAGCAAGATTACAATGGATTCCTATTTTACCTCAGTACCAGCCTCAAAGTCTAGCTCAGTACCACCATCATCATAATACTAGTATGTAGCACCTTATAATCTAGTAATGATATAGTAGTAGCAAACTAGTTGGACCCCACTATTTGTGAAATAACAATTTGTAATTAGAGATAATACCCAACAACATCAACATTGGAATATAGTGTAGCAATAGGGAGGGTATAGAGGAGGTTATTATTTGAATAGAGGAGGATCTAGGGGTGGATACATAGGAGGTTACCAAGGCAACATAGGAAATAATTATCAATGACATCCTTTAAAATTCTATTTGTGTGGAGAGTATATTCATGTGCAATTCAATTTCCCTTTGAATCCCCAAAGATAGTCTTACTATGCATATTTCAGAGTATAGGATGAACACAAGATAAAAGATTATCCTATCTTATAAAAACAAATAAAGGAAAAAGCCATCAGGAATGTTAAAATGGTTAATGCACAGCCTAAGGATGATGTATTCATGAAATCCATTACAATACACCAACACATAAAGAGAGGATTACCTCCTCTTAAAATACCTCTAGACTAGGGAATCCAAAAATCAAAATAGGAAAAATACCTAGGCATGACTATAGAAAAGGGGCTCATGTATGAAGCTATTTAGATGTTGAAAAATATTCAACATAAAGACACTACTAAAGGATATATTACAAGAATATATTCCCAAATTTATGGCCAAATCATGTGCGTTATACGTTGGGATGGATTTGTTACTGTGCTGATAGATTTAATTAAGCTTTTAAGTACACTTTGTAATGAAGACATCTCTCAAAACATTATAAATTTGATACAATTTATTAGAGGGTGTATAGCAAGGGAAATATAAGATATAAAATATTGTTTGGTATGTCAAAACAAAGAATCCATTGGATTTATATGCATGAATTGACATTAAATTTATAGGGTATGAAATTATTAATGTTATCTTTGATTTTGGAAATATAGTCAACATGATTTCCAAGTCTACATGAGAGGCTATCAGATAACCATTTATAAGTTATAGACTAGTAATTCTAAGCTTAATATACTATATAAGATTTGATCCCATTGCTAAATTATAATATGTTTAGATCAAAGTCATAGAACTGAGCTTGTGAGGTGACTTTGAAGTCATCAATTTGAAGACAATAACAACATATTACCCTATACTAACTGGCAAGAGATGGGCTTATGATGGTCAAATGACTATCAATACTATGCAAAATCAACTAGAGGTTCATCAAGGATATAATATTATCATCATTCCTCTAAATAAGGTGCACAAACCATACATAATTCTAGCTAGACCAGACTCTCCTTATGTTGCATAATAAACTAGCTAGATGAAGGTTAGTTCTAAAGATAACTTGAAAGCTTTGTGCAAAAACTGAGTGTAAATTATTGTATGAGCATACTAATCCTTAGGTATAGTCTTTACTCACTTAATATTTGAATACACATAAATAATGTAAGCCTAAACTAGTAGCTACTCACTTGTTGGCAACCCAGTTTATCATAGAAGATTGTGCATCCATGTCTACTAAATCCCCTACTAGATCAAAAATTAATTTTTTATATCAATCAGATGATCATATGTAGGATTATATAGAGATAACTAGAGAATGAAATTTTCCTTTGGAAATAGCTTTGCCTATCAGTGGAGACTCAGACATGCATCTACTTAACTAGGCTCATGGTGATCATTAAATCTGACCTATGTGAATGGTCTTCACCCATGAGAGATAACTTCCTTCATACTATGTAATCAAGGATATAAATCAATTCATTATGCACCTACAAGTTCATGTAACTACCATTAGTCAATAGGTTAGTGCCTTGAATTATGTTTTAAAGGGAGTTACAATTATGCTTTGAATTATGCTTTGAAATTCATCAAAATGATCATCTTGATTGGGATGATCCATGTGAACTTATGATTAGTAAATTTAAACTACCATAGGTCATTAAGAGTAATTGGCTTTTCTTCTAGGAAGGTGAGTGCTCTAAAATCCATATTCACAAATGTGTTGAAGTCTAGACTAAAGAACATGTGTCACTAAAGTACTACATTCACATCTTTCATTACACACTTACCCATTTACCATTAACATGGTATATTAATCAAAAGCACAAGAGGGAGACAAATAATTATGTACAAGTATAGAGTGAATTCATATAATTTTTTTTTTTTGAAAATGAGAACCCTCTGGTTCACAACACATTGCTGAAAATTAAAAATTTCCTATGCCATGGGTGTGTAGAAGACTTAAGTACCATGAAAAAATCCATCATAGAAGAACATATCCTATGACCTAAATATAACATTCTAAATATATAAAGACACAAATATGGAACACCAATATCTTATGCAACCGTTGAAGTTTTGGAATCTGTGGTAGGTCATGAAGTTTACTCTTTAATAGATAGGTTCAATGGTTATCATCAAATACCCATCGTAGAAGAAGATAGAGCTAAAATGACTTTTTATATAGAATGGGGATATTTTACATACAAGGTAATGCCTTTTGGCCTCAAGAATGCACTTGATGTTTTTTCTTGACTAGTGGTGACTGCATTCAAAGATTTCATTCACAAATTCATAGAAGTCTATCTTAATGATTGGGAAATATTTTATTTATTTATAGAACATTTGTCTAAGTTATGCCTCATGTTAGAATGTTTTTGAGATTTTTGCATTTCCTTGAATTTCAAAAATGTTTATTTTTTACACCTTTTGGTGTCTTGATAGGTCACAGGGTGTGTAGTGAAAACATTTTGGTATACTGGGTCAAAATTGTAGCCATTCTTAGTATGCCTCCACCTATTAACACTAAAGTGAGATCTTTTATTGGCCTTACAAGGTACTATCAAAGTTTATCAAGGGGTATGAAACCATTTTATCCTCATTAGAGTATTTACTACATAAAGGTGTGAATTTTGTATGGACTACTACGTGTCAAACAAATTTCATAGAATTGAAGTAAAGATTGGTCACTATGCCTATTCTTATCTCTCTAGATTGGAGAAAGCCCTCTTATGTTCACATTGATGCTTTAGGTATCACAGTTGGAGATATGCTTACATAGTTAGGAGATGGTAGACTAGACTACCCCATACATTAAGTAAGCCAAAAGTTATCTAATATAGAAATGAATTACTTGATAAATAAAAGGGAAGCACTGGCTATTATGTTTGCACTACAAAATTTTTGCCACTATCTTCTTGTGACACCATTTGATTTTTTCACAGATCATCATGTTATACACTACCTTTTCAATAAACCTATTCTTGGAGGACACATTTATCGATGTTTGATGATGTTTCAATAATTCCAATTTTGTATTGACATTAAGCCAAGAAGAGAAAATGTTGGGCCAGACCATCTCAGTCATATTAAAAATGGGTAAGAACTAGAAGAACTACAAGAAGATTCTATTGATGCCCATCTATTTTGTGTTTCTATGGTACCTAATTTTTTTGAAGCAATTGTTAACTTCTTTGAATAAGGAGTATTCCCTACACACTACAAAGAAAGAGACAAGAATTAGTTTTGTCACTAGAGCTTTTCTATATACCATTATAAATGAGCATTTGTATCATTTGGGGAAGGATGAAGTACTATGTAGGGTAGTTCTAAAACATGAATGACTATATCTCTTATAAGAGGCACACCAAGGAATAGGAAGAGAATATTTTACTAGAGAAGTTACTATGAGAAAATTGTTATAGAATGGATTATGGTGGCTGAAATTTTTCAAGACGCACATAGGGTAGCGCAACACTATGACATGTAAATGCATGGGTAAGCCAATACAAAAGGATGAAATTCCCTTACATCCTTATTTATCTAAATAACCTTTTGAATAATGGGGCATTGACTTTATCAGACATATCAATCCATTGAGTAAATGAAATTAAATGTAAAAAATCAAGGTATATTATTACTATGACATATTACTTTACCAAATGGGTCAGAACTATTGCAATACCTAGCTATGGTGAAAATGATGTAACAAAGTTTATATATGAGAATATTATTACAAGGTCTAGATTCCCCATTAATATTATTAGCAATTGAGGGACACACTTCTTAAATAATAACATCAAAGAGGTTACTAAAGAATTAATTATTTCTCATCATAAAAGTATTGCATACCACCCATAAGCTAATGGCCAAGTTGAGGGTTCTAAAAAAGTGTTGGGACAAATGTTGACAAAGATCTGTGATGTCAAGAGAGATGATTGGTAAAATCACACTCCTATGATTCTTTAGACATATCACATGCACTATAATAGGGCTACAAGTTTTACTCCATTCTAGTTGGTCTATAAGCTTGAAGCAGTTATACCAATGGAATATTTGGTACCTAGTCTATGCATTATAATGGTCATAATACTAGGGGATCATGAGTCTCTCACCACCAAGATTATTGAACTAAATAGGATGGATGAGTATTGATGTAAAGAATCTTGGATGTAGGAAGTTCATAAGCAAATCCAAAAAACATGGCATGATAAGAATCTATGCTATAAGGAAGTTAATAAAGATCAACTAGTTTTGTTATATGATAGTCACTTTAGAGAATTTATAGGAAAAGTATAGCTTAGATGGAAAGGGACTTATGTTATACATGAATTATTTCAATAAGGAACCATTATGTTTAGAGATCTATAGGGAACCATTTTGTCAAGACAGGTGAATGGTTATAGGCTTACATCCCACCACCAATAGTCTTAATTGATATCTTTTTGCTAAGTGAGTGGGTGTTGAGTAGCACTGAGTAGATTAGGATTTCCCATTTCTATATGTTTTCTTATGTGTTTTTTTTCTATGTGTGCATGTGTTTGGTTAAATATTATCTCTTTAGTAGCTTTTAGGAACCAAAATACCAATTATAGTGTGTGTCAACCATGCAAAGGATAATTTAAGTGCACCATCATGGATGTAAGAGTGAAAAATAAATAAGTCTAGGAAATGTATGGTCAAGTCGCATCAATCAAGATATTCACTATATAATAGTTATCCCTAAATAATTAATTTTAGATCCAAGGTTTGATTGACCTAATAATCAAAAAATTGGTTGTCAGTCAACATCATTTATTTTTAATATAGTACAAACCATAAATAATATAATAATGTATCTCCACACATACACCAATGAATAACTACCTTAGTTTCTAGATTAGACAATAATTGTCACATTAAAATTTGCATTGATGTCAAATGGACAGCTCAACACAACTTTTATGTAGAAACCAATAGGCATGAAATCTATAAAGGCATAAGGTTGTGAACTAATTTTGTATTTAATCCTTGAAAATATTTTCACAAGATAAAATTTCAAAGAGTTTATCTAATTTTACTATGTAGAGAGCCAAAATATTTTCAATTTTAACACTCAATGATCATGGATCCTTCACAACTCATTAGGGGTTTGACAAATGTTTAAAAAGAAGCAATGGTCATCAATCTGACACTTTGGTAGACAAAATTCACTAACCTAGAGCCATTTGATTTCATTCAAGTGGTAGAGTAGAAAATATTTTGACCAGATCCCATCGACATTGCATAACCACTAGGTCTTGTAGTCCCCTAATGATTCCATGGCATAAACATTGAGTGCCTTCTTCTCATGATTCCTTTCGGTGACTTGGGGTAGATTGTGTAAGTCCTACTCATTTGCTACAATTATGACATCTATCTTGGCCCTGACACAATGATAGTTATTAATACATAAGTAATGGCTTGAGGTTTGGGCATGCCTATACAAGGAGATTCTCTTTCCCCATACAAGATGAGAACAACTCCTATCCTTAAAGAGGTCAAAGACTTATATGTTTGGGGATTTATAAGGATCCTAATTTAAGAAATTCATAATGAACTAGTGTGTATTTTGGTATAATATATCATGCAAAGGTTCTGGTAGACTACTAAGACTGTAAAGCAAATTTCAAAAGGGGTTACAGATATTGCACACCGCATGATCCACCACAATGATTAGTTTAATTAGTCTAAATATTTTTTAGGAATTACTAACAAAAATTGACAAGTGTTTCACATCTTCTAAGTAGACATTCTAGTGCCAGTTTATCTTTTTTATATTATGCTTCACCCAATGAAATTCCCTTGAGGGAGAGGTGTACCTTGACATCAAATATTAGATAGTTTAGTAATTCTACAACTTGATATGGACACTTGAGCATGATACCCTGACCTATGAGGGTAAGTTCAAAATATGGTAAGAGTGCCTAGAGCTAATCACCACATATCTTCAGGTGTCATTGGATGCCATGTAGTACTTGGGATAACATGTTGCTATCATATTACTACCAAAAATCATGTTAATCCATATTCATGAGATACTGATGTTAACATTTGGACCTTTGCCATTCTTTGTTACCATGGCCATGATACTAGCTAAATTTGCTAAGAAGAAAGCCTACATAGATAGGCATGTGACATCACTCTAAGCTATGCCAGTTGCCACAATAGTCCTTGAAATATCACAACAAGAGGAAGACACCACTTCAATACCATAGAAAGGAAATCACAAGCTCTCCACCGAGTAACAATTAATGTCTCCCCCATTAAAGTTAAAGATAATGAGTATTTAAACCTAGTTAAATGATCCTAAGGTTCCCCAAATCATAATCTCATGTGACCTATCATAGATGGGCATGGATGAAGAAGAGGTCTACTAGGTAATGATTACCGATATGGCTAGAGATTTATATTATAAGGAAGAGGAGAAGGAATTATTATTATGGAAGGTAGTACACATGGTCTAATTACACAAGAAGGTTCCTCCGAGTCTATGGGTGAAACTACCACCATGCCCTACATTTATCATGATTGATACTATGCAAGAAGAAGCTGAGTAGCAATAAAAAAAGGGTTAACTTATTCTAGCATTAACCTTCTACCACCTTCATGTATTTATATGTCTTTTCATCACTCCCAAAAATCCCATAAGAGTCCCTGGTGTGTAAACCATAAATTAGGTGTAAGGCTAGGGTCTCTCCTACCCTCAGAGAATGCATGTTCGACTAGATAGCCATAGTGCAAGATGTGAAACATTATATATCTTCAACTTCATCACCACCAAAATGCAGGTTGGCTAACTTGGGATGTAAGAAAGCACATGTTTCTAATTCCATGGTCCAACAAAGTGAATTTGTGGCTTCACAATAATCCTACGAGGTCGAAGAGCTCACACTAAATCAACCTATAGTAGAAGAATAATAGGATTCATAAGAGGAAGCATCTCACACAATAGAATGGTGATTCATAAAAGAGGAGAAGAAACACCATAAGGAATAAGCTCAATAAAAAAAATCAATAAGAAAGTTGGAAAGATGAAGAAGCAAAGACCATACAAAAGGCCTAGGATTTAGAAGATGAATGATAGAAGGTTCTTGAGGTGGCCAAGAAGGCATAAGAATATTTTGATGCATCCAAACAAGAACATCAAAATAATATGTTTGAAGATCAAAAGAACAAATAAGTTTCACTTGTTTCCAAGGCCAAGGATGAAGAAGAAAATAAAATATAGGATGTAGTGGCATAAGCAAAGTATGCCATAGAATATGCTACTCATGCATATCAACACGCCAAAGAAGATGAAAATAATAAGAAAGGATAAGAAGAATATGAAGTCTTGCATAAATAATGGGCCCAAGTACAATCATAGAAAGCAAGTGCATCTAAGGCATAAAAATAAGTTATGGCTATGGCTAAACAAGCCAAGACTACCACACTAGAGGAACAAAATAAAGCAAAATAACATGTGTAAAATCTATAGGAGTAATAAAAAGTGAAAAAAAAGCTACGCATGATGAGATTAATAGGAAAATAGAGGAGGATATAAAAATAAAATAAGCTAAAAATGCTACGTAGCAACTCAATTAAAACAGAGGCTACATCAAAACAATAATAAGTGACTTAGAAACAAAAAGCTAGATCCAAGAAGCTAGAGTAAGAAGAAGAACCATATACTACCCTAAGAGGTTCATAACAACCAACATTTTATTTAGGGGTATGGCTATGGGACATCTTGACTATGGGTGCTCAGTGCACCACCTTCTCTCTTCCACTTGTTACCATGCCATGAGCTAACCATTTAGTGACTTTAGGCACATTGATAACATTCCCCCTATATCAAGAAGCATCATTAGATGTCTCTAAACTAGCATTGAATAAATAGCTAGAGGGCCTGACAACATTTTAGAAGTCTATTGTGTAGAAGGCCACCTCTATAGAATAAGAAATTGATCAATTTAAGGCTAAGAATATCGAATAGGAGGCTCACCTACACAAATCTACCAAGATAATCTAAGATAATTATCTTGAGTTGGTCACTTCATCAATTGGAGACCAAGTCATGTTGGATCAACACAAACTAAATACACTTATCTCTAAGTTAACTAAGGACTGGTACACAACATAGAAACTCTATGTAGTTGGCACATTGGGATAAGATATTAAGACCAAGGCTATGAATCTAATCACTCTACTAGAGGAATATTAAGGAATTATTAATACTAATACACTTCAAGCATAATAGGCTACATAAAACTTATTATAGTGGAAGTAGCAACTGGATACTTCTTTATCCAGTTCTAGTACAAACTTTACAAAGGCCACCACCACCAAAAAAACAATGGTTAGCCACACTACCATTTTAGAGAATAAGGATGGACCACTCTAGAAGTTTCTCAATGCCAAGAATAATGTGCATGGTAACCTCCTCAACTATCAAAGGTAGCTTTTTCATATTTTTTTTTGACATCTAAGCTCAATGACATGTAGACAAGATGGAGCAGTTGAGTGGCAAGATTTAGACAAGGGTCACCAACACCAAGGAGTCCTTAAGCATAATTGATGACGTAGATCTCAAGTAGATCATTAGATACCATGATTTATTGTGCACCTTATTATGATTGATACAAAAAGTGATGTTGGACTGACATGCGTACAAGACCAATTTGACTCCTTTTTCTAGTGAAGTTTCTTAGATTATCAACACACCTATGTACAAGCCACCTTCAAAATTCTAGCAGATCATCATTCAGTATAAGGTTATGTATTCCAAGTCCAAGGACTCTTTTGGTTAGTCATCATCTTCATCTATGTCACAACCATCAAGTTGAGTACTATGTAGATTACAAATTTATAAAAAAAAGAAAAAAACAAGCTATATAAATTTTTGTATTGGGAATGATTTAGTAAGACAATTAGGGCTAAGTTGGTTAAAAACTAGTAAAGGGTAGACACTTGGTTATGCCAACTTATTAAAAACCTATAAAGGGTAGTCAGTTGGTAAACTACTTAGTTAAAAACCTAAAAGGGTGACTAAGTAGTGCACAAGAGGTGAAAACTAGAAACGATGCCTTGAGTGATTACTATGAATCTTATTGGTCTAACCATTTCTTTAGCCTCTGCTCCCTTATTTCAAATATCTTATGATATTGTCTTGAGATGAAAAAACATTTTAGGTCTAGTAAAGTGTTGGTAAAATAATTCAAATTATAAATTTGTGTAGGATATTTGTTTGATATTCATGCATTATGTACTCATTTTGTCATGTATAAGTCTATTTTGTCCTATCTTCATGACTTGCAATAGGCTAGAATATAAATAGAACCCAATTTTGGTGCCAATTATGAGAAGAATATGAATATTCATAGATTGTAAACACACACACACACACACACACACACACTCTATTATTCTTAAAGTCAAAAGTATTTGACTTTAAGAAGAATAGAGTTCCACTTTTGAAGAGATCAATAGAGATTCCTCTGGTTATGGTTACCTATGTGATTTCTTACTATGTTCCTTTCATGCATTCTCAAGTATAATTTTTGGTTACTTTCGATCTAATTTAACTTGAATGCTTTATTTATATTTATGAAACATTGGTTATTCTTAATTCCTATAATAACGTAAGATAATTAATAATTCTTATGTTCTTCTTATCAAAACTTTTGTATGAACTCAATACACTATTTTGTGCACATGAAGTATATCATAGCTATCCTCATCCTTAGCATGTTTTGATGCTTCAGGAACCTTTGCTAATAGGAAGAAAAAGGTTCAATCGACCCCATCTCTGGAGGGGAAGAGAACCAAACCTAGGATTGAAATCTAAGCCCTAAGGGTTTTTGAGGTGAAGAAGAAAGAGGTTAGCAAGGAAATTAGGGACCTCCCTAAGGGACACAGGATGAATCTATAAGAATTATAGGATAAATTACAATAAATAGGATATAAAATGGTCACTTTTATGGAGGATTGGAATTTCATGAAGGTTCAATTATATAATCTAAATTTTGACTAAAATAACCTCAAATTGGAGGAAGACAGATATCAAGCTGCAAGTGTATAAGCCACACCGATCGAGATGGTAAAGGAGACCAAAGGGGTTACTTTTAATGTTGATAAAACTGCCTCTAAAATCATTATGAAAATGAATAAAATCAATGTCAATGAGAAAATCAATAAGGATAAAATGGACCCCAAGGTTAATAAGGCCACAATAATTATGCAGAAGAATCAAAATACAAAAGACCTTAATAATTACACTATGGGCATAACTAAATTGAAGGAATGCAAATACAATACTAAATTAGTAATCATGGAAGGCGAAAAAATATCTAATGAGTCTTTAGGGTAATTTGTGGTAGGTGTTTCCTTATGTCTCTTTCAGTTATCTAGGTTGGTCTTGGGGGTTGGCAGAGTTTTAGCTGAAGTCCTTTACTATTGGATGGTTGTGGGGCCTATTTCTCTATTTTTTTCCTTTTGGTCTCTATTGTATATATGTTAAACATTTGATTTTTAGGATCCCTTTAAAACCTATGATTTACCTGATCAAATAAAAAAATACATAATGGATATCTTGGAGGGGTCAGTTCTTTATTAAATAGATGTATATTTTATTAAAAAAATTCTTTAATCTAGTATCTCATGGTTTATTATTCCCTATCCAAATTTATCCATATATATGGGAGTGGTTTTATTAATAGCTCTTATCCCTTTCTTTATATCCATCCTAGGCATTGATAATTTCAAAATGTCTATTTGTACTAGAAACCTTGATAATCCTCATCCTTTGGATTTTATATTTTCTAGAAATGCAATACCCTATGATTACTTTAGTGGATGTCCTAATTTTTAGGAATTAGATGAATTCAAACTAGATTTAATTCACCATAAAATCACATAAATGGATTTTAAATGTGTGAAAATCAGATTTAATTGTGCACTAACATGCATCATAGAAATAATTCTTCAAATCATAGTAATAAAAAGAAATAATGGAGAGAATAAAACCAAAAATAACACATAAAATAGATCTACCATGGTTCACCCAATGTGGGCTAAATCCACCAAGCAAGTCCTCAACAAAATCTATAACAAAACAAGATTACAAATAACCTCTTGATAGAATATCTCCTTAAGAATTCAAAAATGAATTCACTAAATTGCTGATCCAAATCTATCAATAATCATGTACATATGATATGTTGTACCTGCACAATACTATACCACAAATTGCTATACCGCACCCTACAAATAAACACATCACACTGTAAATCAAAACATCTACACTTTGACTTATCTCCAAAGCCACACCACACCTGTATATATCAAATAATAAATAAATTTACCTAACAAGAAGAAAAATCACCATCCTTATCCAAGATAGGCTCTATCCATAAGGTAACATTCCATATTCCACATATTCAAGCTTATCCATAAGATCCATCATGAAGGAACACACCATCCTTATCTCTCCTCCTCCAAAGAGCACAATTTTTAATGTAATGTGATAACAATCAACTCCTTGAAACAAGGAAGTCATTCCCACTTCCAATAAACAACTAACTCCCTAAAAACAAGAGAGTCAATCCCAATTCCAATAAACATGGAAGTTAACATGTAAATAAATAAAGATAATAATTAATTCCTTAAAAATAAGGAAATCAATCCCACTTACAATAACATTGAAGTTAACATGGAAATTATTATATAAGCATTTAATAATATTCCACTCACATGTTGAGTACATGAAAAATGCACTCCCCACATCTTTGGAGCTCTATAAGCCCCCAAAATGTGCCACCATGGTCATGTGATAGCCCCAAATGGATCCACACTCAATAATCTCCCACTTGGAGACTGTTTCTCCTGAACATAATCTATCACTACTCCATGACCTCTAAGGCCAGCCAAATCTAAACATAATCTCAATTTGTCTAATGTGACCATCTCGGTTGTCATATCCATAGGATTTTATCTAGTATGAATCTTCTCTAGCTTCACCATGTTCTCCTCCAAAGCTATCTTAATGAAGTGAAAATGTAACTGAATGTGTTTCATCCTCAAGTGGAAAGTGGAGTTCTTTGACAAATGAATAACACTCTAACTATCACTATGTAGTCTCCCAACTTCTTGATCATGCCCCAAATCTCAAAACAAATAGTGTAACCATATAATCTCCTTGATTTCCTATGTGGCAGAAACATACTCTACCTCTATGGTTGACAAAGCCATAACCTTTTGTATCTTATAAATCCAACTAACCATTGTATCTCCAATAGTAAATATATATCCTATCATACTCCTACTGATATCAATATCCTCTACCATATCTGAGTCCACATAACCACACAAAGTGGTATCTAATCCACCATAACATAATGTAACATCCATGGTTCCTCTCAAATACCAAAGAATCCATTTTACTACTTTCCAATGCTCATAACCAAGATCACTCATATACCTGATCATCACTCCCACTAATTAGGAAATATCTAGCCTAGTAAAAACCATGGCATATATCAAGCTTTCAACTACTGATGAGTAACATACCTTATACATATTAATATTTTTAACCTTCATCTTGGGACACTGCTCCTTTGATAATCTAAAGTGGCCTGCCAAAGGAGTACCAACATATTTATCATCCAACATGCTAAACCTTTCCAAAATTTTTTACATACTTTGATTAGGATAAAATAAACTTCCTCTCCTTTTTATCATGAGTAATCCTACTACTAAGGATTTGCTTTGTTGTACCCAAATCCTTCATAGAAAAGAAGTCACTAAGTTATTTCTTAAGTATATGAATATGTTGTATGTTTTTGCCTACAACTAACATGCCATCCACATAAAATATTAATATAATAAAAGAACCATCATCAAAATGTTTGATGTACATGAAATGGTCATAATTACACCTTTGATAACCTTGTTTCAACATAAAACAATCAAAGTTATTATACCATTATCATGCATCTTGATTCAGACCATACAAGATCTTTAGTCTGCACACATAGTTCTCCTTCCCTTTTATGTCATATCCCTATGGCTGCTTCATGTACAAATCTTCATCCAAATCACCATGAAGAAAATTAGTTTTCACATCTAACTATTCTAAGTGCAAATCCTCAACTACAACTAAACCAAGAATAGTCCTAATAAAAGTCATTTTTACAATAGGAGAAAAAATCTCACCAAAATCAATACCTAATTTTTATGTAAATCCCTTAACCACCATCTTGGCCTTATACCTTTTTCTCCCTTCATGTTCTTCTTTTATTCTGAAGATCCACTTGTTTTGAAATGCACTCTTGCCCTTGGGTAGCCTTACCAAATCTCACATTTGGTTCTCCATGAGAGATCTATGCTCCTCATCCATGGCTTGCTCCCACTTCATCCTGGCATCTACCTGCATTACTTCCTCATAACACTCTAGTTCTTGATTGTTAGTAACAAATAATTCAAATAAGGAGAAAAAAATTTAGGTGCTCTTCTTACCCTAGAATACCTTCTTACCATAGGAGTTTGGGGTCCTTGTGTAGAAGGTTCCTTAACTAATTCATTAGATACTTTATCATTTGCAATGTCATTCAATACTATGTATTATTTATGTTCCTATTCCTATTCCTATTCCTATTCCTGTAACTAATTATTATAAACGAGTTTTTCATTAAAGACTACATCTCTATACCCAAATATTTTCTTATATTTAATGCTCCATAAATGGAAACCAAAGTCATCCTCACCATATCTAACAAATGTGATTTTTTTTATATTTTGCCTCTAACTTGGTCATATCCTCTTTCTTTATGATAGCGAAATCCTCACATCCAAAGACTTTAAGAAAATAATAATCAACATTCTTACTAGACCAAGCTTGTTCAAGAATGCCTCCATCCAAAGGCATAGAAGGTCCTCTATTAATCAAATAAATTGCCATGATAACTGATTCTACCCAAAACTATAAAGGTAACCCTACATGTAACTTCATGTTCCTAGTACATTCCATTATTGTTATATTCATCCTTTTATATACCCCATTCTATTGTGAGGTTCCTAGAACTATCCTTTGCCTATGGATTCCATTATTAGAAAAATAATAAAAGAAATCATTACTACAATACTCACCTCCATTATCTGATCTAAGACATTTTACCTTGAGACTTATTTTATTCTCAACCAAGGCTTTCCACTTCTTAAAATTGTCAAACACGTCATATTTATTTTTAATCTAATATACCCAAACTTTCATAGTTGCATCATCAATAAAAGTGACATAATAATTTGAACCACCAATATAAGATACTTGAGTTGGTCCCTATACCAACTCTAACTTGTGCTCTTTCTTTGTGGGTCCAACTTTTAGGAACTTAACTCACTTCTATTTCTCATACACACAATTCACATAGAAGTCTAAATCAATATCTTTTAATCTAGGTAACTTGTCTTTTAATATTTTCATGCCCTTATGGCTTATATGATCAAGCCTATAGTGCCACATAATTGCATTTCCATTTGTAGTAACTAAATCACAAGAATAAACACTACTAGTCAAATTTAAAGTACCAACTTTATTACCTCTTGAGACCACAAGAACAACCTTGGTAACTTTCCAAAAATCTACATTAAACATTACCGAACAACCCTCACTACCCAATTTCCCCACTAAAACCAAATTCTATCTCAACATAGGCACATGTTTGACATCCTTAAGTATCCATGTGTTCCCATTCTACATTTTAACCTAAACACAACCTTTCCCTGCTATATCACATGGTTCATCATCACCAAGATAAACATGTCCTAAATTCTCTTAAACATAATCAGTAAAATAATGTCTATGTGGGGTGGCATGAAAAGAAGCCCCTAAATCTAATACACAAGACTCAAAAAAATTATCCATAGAAAGAATTAAGGCATCCTGACATGATTTACCTGATGTCACATTTACCTCATTTGTGTCCTCCTTGTTGGCATTCTTATCATGAAGTGACCAACAATCCTTCTTTGAGTGTCCACTCTCCCCACAATGCTAACATATCATCTTGGATCTAGATCTACCCTTTGACTTTCCATGGTTGCCTTTGCTCTTGTCCTTTTACCTCCCTCTAGTATCAATAGACAAATTATTACCTGAAGATGATTCACTAGTGTTTTGCCTTCACATTTTCTCACTAAAAATCACACCTACAACATCCTCAAAATTTAAGCTTCCCTTGGCAGGGATTGCATTACTCATAGCCATAACCAAGTTATCCCAACTATCAAGAAAAGAACACAAAATCATCAAAGCTCTAACTTCATAATCAAACTTAATTCCAATAGAAGTGAGCATACTTACAACCATATTAAAATCATTTAAATGACTAGAAATATAACTATTCTTAGACATTTTCATATTAAACAATATTCTCATAAGAAAAAATTTATTTGAAGTAGAGGGATTCTAATACAACATTCCAAGTTTATCCATGAGATCCTTTATAGTTTTCTCATCTAAAATGTTAAATGCAATAGAAGATGTAAGGCATAACTGTATGGCTCCCAATGCCTTCCTATCAAGCAATGACCGATTTGTATCACTCATACTTATAAGTTGTTCTCCTTTCCCCTCCAATGGGAGATGAAGCTCCTTCTAATACAAGTAATCTTCCATTTGCATTTTACACAAACCAAAATTATTACCATCAAATTTATCAACCCTAAACCTAATTTCTTCTCCCATAGCTCCCACTCAATCTAATAACCCTTCTTGTGATTTACCACTTCAATAAAAACACATCCAAAGCTCTGATACCACTTGTCAGGAATTAGATGAATTCAAACTAGATTTAATTCACCATAAAATCACATAACCAGATTTTAAATGTGTGAAAAATAGATTTAATTATGTACTAACATGCATCATGGAAAAAATTCCTCAAATCATAATAATAGAAATAAATAATGAAGAGAATAAAATTATAAATAACATATAACACAGATCTACCATGGTTCACTTAATGTGGGTGACATCTACTAAGAAAGTCCTCAATAAAATTTGTAACAAAACAGGATTACAAAGAACCTCTCACAGAGATAGTATAACTCCTCCTAAATTCATAAATGAATTCACTAAATTATTGATCCAAATGTGTCAACAATTATTCACATATGATATGTTGCACCTACACCTACACCTACACAATACTATACCATAAGCTGCTATACCACAACCTACAAATAAACACATCACACTGTAATATCAAAACATATGTACTTTGACTTATCTCCAAATCCACACCACACCTGTATATATCAAATAATGAATAAATCCACCTAATAAGGAGAAAAATTACCATACTTATCCAAGATAGGCTATATTCATAAGGTAACATGCCATATCACACCTATTCAAGCTTATCCACAAGCTCCATCAGGAGGGAACATGCCATCCTTATCTCTCCACCTCCAAAGAGCATAACTTACAATGTAGTGTGATAACAACTAACTCCTTGAAACAAGGAAGTCAATCCCACTTCCAATAAACAACTAACACCCTAAAAATAAGGAATTCAACATGGAAATAAATAAATATAAAAGTTAATTCCCTAAAAATAAGTAATTCAATCCCACTTCCAATAACATGGAAGTTAACATGGAAATTACTAAATAAACATTTAATAATATTCCACTTGCATGTGGAGTACATGAAAAATGTGCTTCCTGCATCCTTGGAGCTCTCTAAACCCCCAAAATGTGCCACCATGGTCATGTGATAACCTCAAAGGGCTCCATAGTCAACACTAATAATGATCATTACATGATTAATGATGCTAATTATGTATATGAGAAATATTGTTTTGAAGGCAATGATTATAATTACAGTTTTGAAGAATCATATAGTGAAGAAGAGGAAGAATATAACACTTCAAAAATAGACGAGCCTAAATTCCCAAATTCTTCTTTATAATATACTCTTAACCATACATTATAACAATAGGAACATAATAATAATGCACATATTCCTACTTTTAACATGTTGCATGAGTTATAATTTTAATATTATTTATTTGAAAATACACTTTGTTTATATTTATAGTTTGCTATCGCACTTCATTTCATTAAGAATTATAAGATGCAAAATCATAATACCAATAAAAAATGCATAAAAACTTCTCATGATATAGATAATGCAAATGTTATAAAATTAGAATGTGAATTTTATTTTCTCTCTCTAAAAAATGTAAATGATACAAAATTATAACGTGATTCTATTTTTCTCTTTATATATAATTCAAATTATATGCAATAAGTTAGGATCAACCTAGAACTATCCTATATCTAAAGATACAGACTCAAAGAAGGTTAAACAAAGATAACCCAATGATAATTAATGATTTGGGGTTTGAACAAATGGATCTAAAAAAATTTAAAGAGGAGCACCTACAACATAATTTCAAAGGAAAGAGTTCCAAATACTTTAGGCCAATAATACCATGAAATATCTATAACTATATCTTTATTTTAAATAGTCTAATATTACAAACAATAAAATAAGGGGGAAGGCTAAAAACATATTAAAATGGGTAAGGAGCCATTGTAGGAAAATGGGGCTCTCATATATCTAAGATGATGGAAATTTAAATCAATCCTATAAACACACTAAGTTTAAGTGTAGATGAATCTTGAACAAGGATACACACACTTTCATTTACTATGAAATATGTAACTTCTATCTACTAAATGAAAGAGCTAGGGTTAGAATATGTTTATTTTGAAGAGGACATGTAGAGCTTAAACTCCCCTTGTCCAATGTTTCTTTGCAAGTGATTGTTTTGGTTTTGAAGACTTTAAAGTTGCTGAAAAAAGGTAGTATATATAAAATAAGTATATAAGTATGTATCCCTAAAATCCCAAAACCCTAAAATATGACTTAGTCTAAAACCTAGTAGGACCCTTATGGTTCTTTATCTAATTTTAAAATATTAGAATAAGCATTATTCTTAGATTATCATAAACATGAAACACCTAAATTAACATTGAAATATTTACAAGGATTAAGGCAAGATTATGATGAGTTTATTTGATATTGATTTACACAATTAAATAATACTTTACATTATTTAACATATCAACACTTAGAAATGGAAATATAATTCATATTCAGTAAGAGTATTTTTTATTCACTTAGAGAAAGGGTAATGAAAAATCCTTACACGTATTTTGACAAATTATATATTGATATACAGCAATACACATGTGATTTTGATGGAAATAATAAAAGTGAATTTAGACCACCTTCACTAAACCAACTAGTTACCATTGAATAGGTAGAATCCAATGCATCTTATCTAAAAGGAAAAAGTATTATCAAAGATTCCTACAAAGAAAAATAATATATGAAATAGGTTCATAAAAGAACACCTATTTTTTCTCCTCTTACAAAGGTTCACAATAAGGAACAATAAAAAAACATTTACACAAATGAAAGGAATCAATTTATAGAATACAATGTATTTGTAATGGTATCTACTTCTATTATGATGTATGTAGTCTAGTTTGATTGCCTTAAAAAGTGATCACGTGATATATTATATACATTAATGGATAATCAAATGATTACTCTTCATTTTATTTACTATAATCCATCTCATAGGTTTCAAAATATAAAATGTAAAACATTTTTAACTTACCATGGTATTAATGGGCATCATGATAATGATTGTTATGCTTTGTGACAAAATCTTACACAAATCACTGACAAAGAGTTGTTTCATTTGAAAACAATACAAAAAGTTCTTCCTCTCCCACTTATTATAGTCATTATTATAATAATATTTATACATCCCAAAAAATCCTACCAAGGAAAAAATGGTGTATTATTCTTTATAGAAATAATGCACTAGAATAAGATCTCCTTCTATTTCGCATTCTACCATGATTGAATTATCCCAATATATTCCACTCAGGAATCATTGGTGATTAGAGCTATCAATAGAGGTGATAATAAAAAAATACATAGTCATCAATGTTAAAGAAAAAAATTTACAAGTGCATCTATATCTCATTTGATGCAAATATGGAAGCAAAGTTGAATCAAGTATATATCGATCAATTTGAAAGTACAAGTTAACAATGTATTATAGCAACAATAATCAAAACCATTCTGAATTTTTTAACAATAGATTCACCACCTAGATTAAAGTGAATTATTTTTTTCAAATGGTTGGTGAAACCAATTTTGAGTATCATTATCACATAAATGATACTAACAATCATGAATGCTAACATGGGCAAAAAATTATTTTTCCTGAGATTTCAATAAAAACAATCAAATTATGAAGCTCATAAATACATAAATTAATACATATATCAATGGATGCTTAAATTACATTATTTTCAATCAAGTGGTCATAATTTTAAGAATCAAATATGCATACCCTCTACAACCTATTGTACTTCCTCCACCCCATCCACCATCATAGTTCATTGATACATATATTAAAGAAAAAACACATTTATAACTATTACACCAATAAAATATATTTAAATTTATAAAAAAGTGCAAACGTATCAAAATAAACCAATGGAAAAATTAAGCATCATATTAGAAAAGGGCATCAAGTTCAAAAAAATCACCATCACATGAAACATATCATAAATTGGTTATACATATAGATCAACACGTTACACATATAAAAAAAACTTGGCACAATCTTATATTAGTCCTCATCAGATTTAAAACTATTCTACATATCCTAAAGATACCCTTCCCCTATGGTATTACATGAGTAGTAATATAGATAGTTTCATTATGACCCCTAATAGATTTTCTAATTTTGATTCAAGCATATCGAGAACTTTTGCCCATAGAATTTGATCTTTCTACAAATTATTATAGATTCTTGTCATGATTTTCAACTTGATGGGATCATTGGTTAGCATTTTTCATTTTCAAATATAGTTAAAAATCTAAAAAAAATCAAATACTATATATATATATATATATATATATATATATATATATATATATATATATATATATATATAATTTTACTTAACTTTTATTTTTCTTCATAATGTTATTCTTCTACATCTTACATATGGGATCAATTTGATCAAATTTTTTTATCCCTTGGGTCCTAGTGATCTTTTATCCTCTTTGATCTTATTTTTTCACTTTCCAAATTTAAATAATCCAATAAAATAATCTATACTTCCATCATTTTCCATTTACCTTACTTTTTGCACATTTTGAAAAGAGTACACTTCATTTTTTCATAAAAGATGTATCATCCAATAATAGTTAGAACCAATTTCCATTACTATCATAAGTTATTATATTATGTCTTGTAGAATATTTCATAATCAAATTAGAAACTCAGCAAGTAGATACATAATAAATCCATTTTTTTGATATTACACTTAGATGCAATTTACACAATACTACTTACTCATGTGAAATATTTATTATATGTGTTATATTGCTCATACATGGCCACAACATCATTTTCAGTGCATAATTTACACTAACACATTTTGTGGATTGTTTAGATATCTTTATATTCTTATACTTTAAAAACCATGGTTACTCTCTTTTTTATAAATTACAAATTTTAAAAAGTGAAAAAACATTAAAACTATTCTAAAAATTCAAAATCATGACTTAAGCATTATTATAATTTTATTTTACATCATTGGCATATGTTATTTACCTCATGATTGGTATATAACATACTATTTTTATTACACATGCATTTTAATTGTATTTTTGAGTGTTATGTAAGACATACAATTTCACAAAGTCTAATATGGTGAAATTTCCGCTACCTAGTAGTTATGCTAGACTAGGGTCATTTTAAATATAGGTTATATTATTTTAAAAAATTACCATTATATGAATCATACTATTGAGTTATATTCTCTTTTAAAATGTCTATAAAATTTATATATTACATTGTGTAAATGGATATGATAGTTGTTAGGATATGATGGCATTGTATATACATGGTATAGAGTATATTTCTAGTTCTATGATTCATTGATGCTATTCATTTTACATTTTATATTAAACATTACTTGTGTATTGTGTATGGCCTTTAGCCCTTGTGTGAAAATTACTTGAACATCTCTATGAGATATTTTCTTGGTATGTTTCACATTTGAACATGTCTATTTATTATGGCCCTATGTTTCATGTGACATTTGAACATGTCCCATTTTATATAACATTATTAATGTCTATTATGTGTGGCCTTTGTCATTGTAAGTAAAATATTAGTTTATACAAAATTTGAACATCTCCTTTGTTTGTGGACCTTGGCCTTATTGTTGACATTATACTTGTGTTTATGTTCTTGTTTATCATATTAATTTTGATAAGTGTCATGATCCATATCATGCACTAGTTACTGTGTATGATTATGTATAAATTAATCCTATAAAATTCATAGATACACATATCTAGAGTAAATACTTTAGATCCTACCTCATATGTTAGATAAATGCTTAAATTGATGCATATCTTACTATGATGCCATACCTCTTCAAATATTCTTAAGTATTCAATGATTACATCTTGATATATATGATATAACCAAATTTTATCTTGAGATAAGTTACTTTAAATACAAATCTCCTCACCTCATATGGGGGAAATTTTAGTAGGATTTTTGAATCAAAATAAGCCTCCATGAGAAAAACTTAGTTTTGAATATGAAATATAGTATCAAAGTATTCATAATGGTTGAAAAAATAAACCATTTGTAATGATTATAGGGTAATATTCCATGCACATTCACTTAAATGATAGGAATAGGCTATATATTCATATATTTGTGTGCATTATACAAATTCATGCATGAGTTTCAAATAGAATTTACAAAGTTTTCATCTACAAACAGTTACATTTTTTACATTTATCAAAATGGGTGCATGATACACATTCATGCACACTATACCATTTTTCAAATTCAAAATGAATTATATAGATTCATGCCATGCTTTCATTAATATTTTTTATCCATAACCATGATAGGATAATTGATGTTATACATTCTCTTTATATCATGGATATAGGAACTAAGGAATAAAATGACAATTCATTATACAATCCATTCATAGTGGTTGATTCAATTAAAGTTCATGATGTATAATTTGGAGGTTCATTTCCCTCTAGCATTATAGCCTATGAATCCATTATGGCTTCTAACATGTTTCCATTTTGGGGTTAAAAAGTCCAATAGAGAAAATTTAGGTTTATGCATCCCTTAATGGGCTATATTTCATATTTATGTTTAATGAAATTTGGGGATTGATCACCATAAATTCACCATTAGTTATATTAAGAACCAATCTCTCCAAATGCTTCCTTATAAGCATCAATACTCAAATGCTTCAAATAAGCATCATGTCTAAGAAAAGTTACAATAGAAACATTAGTTTCACATATAAAATTGTAATCATTCCTTTTTCTTTTAAATATTTTTAAAATTATAGTTATAATTATATATTTAACTTTACATATAGACCTTAACTATTTTTACATCATTAAAGGTTTTTTCATGGAACACCTTACATGATTACAACTTTCTACCAAAGGTAAAGCGTGTTGTATATACTCAAGTATATACTTCATTTCATTATAGTAATTTCATTTCTATATTAAAGTAGTCACTAAAATTTGGTCATGAATACTTGATAATATAATTTTTGTCCCACTTTCACTTTAGTTGACTTGAGAACTTAATATGGAACCATTTCGACACCTCAATATATCCTAAGTACCTATATGAATCTATCCCTTTCTACCTAAATAAATACTCTTAATCACTAAAAAACCCTCTAGGCATCTGTACATACATCCTAGATTTAAAATTTCACAAGTTTATTTTAATGATAGGTTTGACCAATATGGGTCAATAGTGGAAGTCAGTCTTGAACACTATGGTTTGCTCCTAACCTTCACCTTAGTAACAATTAATTTTCAAATTTATACCATCCCTTAAAGTTTGGTCCATATTTTTAGGATAGGTAGCATGAGGTTTTCTGATTTTGGATTGTTATAATGTCATATCTAAGTCACCTATTCTATCACTTGTAAATTTAAATATTAAGGCACACTTACACTATCTCACACTAAGAAAAGCTTCCTTATTATTCTAAAATCTGATTCTAATAATTTGAGTAGTCTTTAGCCAAGTCAAGAGTCTATTCTATCCAAGTAAATAAAATCGTTATCAATTATTAAATCCATCTCTATATTTATTCATGTAGTTTAAGGAGCACAATTACATAAATCACTATGAGTGGGAAAATTACATGGGCTTGATTTTTCTCTTTAGATTATTGGATACATAAGTAATGATCAATCATCATAGGGGTGATTAGGGTCATTTTATCCCATTACACTCCTATTTTCTTTTCATGTTCATAGCTATTGCAATCCCTATTAGGGTTTAAACATTAAATGAGTTATTTTCAGGTCATCTACATGCATCTAAAGGTAAAATTTATACACACAAGTGTGTTTCAAGAAAGCATAGGTGACTATGTCCTGATTTTATAGATTTTTCATAGAGGATAAAATTGACTAGTAGAGAATAGTAGTGCCAATAAATATTGTCCCGTTTTTGATGACTTTTAACCTTATTAATTTTAGTCCCATTATTTTATTTCATGGTAATAGTAAGATCTATTGATAAATTCTAACCATTTTCTAGTTTCACAAATTTAGGTTACAAACATAATTATATAATATATTCCATGTTTTTCATAACTAGCTTGATTTTATTTGATCATGCTTTATCTATTTCATTAAGTTGATTTTGTTTTTCTCATTGTAAATTATTTACATTATTTTCTATATTTCAATTCATTTTATCCTAATTAGAGTTAATACGCCAATTAATTTAAAATTTTAATAAAAAAATGTCATAACCATGCCATACAAACAATAAGTCATGTAATAGAAATTCATGTCACAAAATGCCAAGAGGCCTCACATAATGGAAAATAAATGTCACACATGTAGTGGAAAATATAATTTCACACACAAAATGGATAATCTAATGTCATACACACAATGGACAATTTAATGTCACACACACAATGGATAATATATTTTCTCAAAATTAGAGTCAAACACAATGGATAATTTAATGTCACATGATAAAAAGAGACTAAAAAAAACAATAAACAACATCAATAATATATAAAACAAAAAAAAGATAATTTTCAAAATCAATAAATGGCATTCTTGCATAGATAAAAATATAATATCCAATGAAATTAAAATATTAGTATCAATCTAAGTAAGTCATGTATAATAAATGTAATGTACTATGCTATAATCAGTGGAAAGAATCATACAATGATAAAAGTATTGCAAAAGATAAATTTAAAATTTAAAATAAGTAAATTTGGCACCTATGATAACCATTCTTGGTGTTAACAAGTACAAATAAAATGTACCATTTTATCCACATTAAACCTAAAATAAACAAGGATATATCAATGTCTACACCTAATTGTATGTGAGCTAATTTATCATATTTTGAACATGAATGAATAAAACCATGGGGTGATCATGGCCTAATAAGATGTAACTATTTAAAATATGATTTGATCAATTTAAATTCTTAAGGTAACAACATTAAAAAGGACCTATTAAATTTTTTATTGATATAGAACATTGACCACATTGCCCCAAGTGAAAAAGTACCCTATTTTAGAAATCCAAAATTAGGTTCATATGTGATAGGATCAATCAATGCAGATGGATATATATCTAAAGTTATTATGTAGTCACCATCATTCCCTAATGATTCTAAATTAGTAAAATAATGAATTTTACGTATGTGCAGAGTTTGTTCCCTATATAATCAATCTTCCCTTCACAAAAATTAAGAAATGAAAAATTTATCCAAAAATATCATAGAATGTCTCTATTGTTCCTTAAAATCATGTAAAATATGTCTCAGTATATTCAACCTATTCCATATGAACATATAATTTATCTTAAATGTGAAATTATCTATCTAATATGGATTGAATCTTAAAACAAGTCCATTATATGTGTCCCCTTTTGATATAATAGATGAAACCTATGATCACTCATCTCAAAATGAAGATTTATGTGCATCATGTGTTACATATAAAAGTAAATAATGTAAATTATATGTAAAAAAGTGATAAGATATGTCCTCATGAAAATATTTTTAACACTATAGGCATGTATAGAACATGTAATATAAGGCAAAGTTAGTTGTTTTTTAGTTGCACAATATATAGTCATGATATTTTATTTGAAAACAATTGTTATATATATATATATATACACACACACACACACACACACATGTTAATGAAAAAATCAATAATTAGAATTGTAGTCAATGCATGATATAAAATCATCAAAATATAGGTAATAAATATGTGTAATAGAAATCATGGCACCAAGTACACAATACTAGTCATTTTTATCCATAGAAAGATATGCAAACATGCACACACACTATCTTAGTGAACAAATCATAAAAGCATGAATCATGATTAAGACACAAAAAACATACAAAACATGAATTAAAAAAAAAATGGCAATGACATGGACCAGAGGATCATTTGACATAAATAACACATAACTTGACAATACAAAATAAACATACTTGTATAAAATATTAAAAAAGAATAGAACACAAAAATTATAAAAGGTCACAATCATCAATATCACACAAGAATGGAACAAGGAATTTTAATCTAAATAGTGAATATTGTCACTAACTAATATATAATAACTAAATATCCATAGGAAATACTACAATATAAGGTATGGAAAAGAGAAAGTCATATATAAAAAAATTTAGTAGCTCAATATGATCAATGGAATTTTATAAAAATAAATAACCTAAAAATTTTACCAAGTTTCCCTTCGCATAGGTTGATCTAGGAGGATCCCCACATTGATCTGATCAGATGGTATACAATCATCCTAAAAATTCCCACACATTGAAGAGCTCATTGAAATATTTTAGACACAAATTAAATGGATTAATTTCAACACCATATAATAAACCCCCACTCAATGAATGTGGGACTTAACTTCCTAGTATTTTCAAAGGCTAAGAATTTACACCAAGTGGAAATCCTTCAAGCCACCATCTAGCTCTTTAACAAACCTATAGTGTGGATCCATCACATGAAATCCAACACATAACTTCCAAATTCTATGTTCCTACATGGATGGTTTCTTAAAACAACTTAAAAGGGCAAAAACTAGTTTATATAAAAAAATTATTGGTTTATTATGCTGTCAATGTGGGATTAAAGATGTGGACTTAAGCCTGAATCAGAAGGGAAATAATTTTACTTTTAAAATATAGGTTGTTACACTTCCAACACATGTGGGATCATTCCCCATGAAAGTGGGGAAAAATAAAAGTCTAAAGGAAAAAGTGGGGCATAGATATTTGACCTTATACCCCCATGTGCCTATTTACAAGGCTTGACTAACTTAGCTATGCCTTAATTTGGCAAGTGGAAGGAAAGATATTAAATACAAGCTTGATTTTTTGGCTAGTTTTACTAAATATAAATGATATGGATGCATTTGAAGGGAAATTTAAATCCCAAATGATTTTTTAAAAGGATAAGGACTTATCCATTTGACTAAGAATCCCACAAAAAATATAAAAAGGGAAAATGTATACCTAAAATGTAATTTTTGTAAGCCTTTGTAAGAAAAGAAAAACAAGTATATGTTGTTATAGTGCAAAAATACACTTGGAGAGAAATAATCTAAGATTTATCGAGACTTATTAGAGGTAAAAATAGGAATAATTTTTAGACCAAAAGTGATTTTAATGTAAAATAAAACCTATACGAGTGACTTTGTGACATTTATATATTAGTTTGAGGGTTTTTTTGGATCTAGAGACGTATCCCTCAAAGGGTGAAATACATTAACAAACTTGGTTTTAATTTTTATATATTTGTCATTTAATTATGTATCAATTAGTTTTAAATCTAAACTTTATTATTAAATCTAATTTTTAATGAAATTAGGGGAAATTGAGAAAAAATGCTTAAGTATATGAAATTGGAAAAAATGAATGTATATGCATAATATTGCATTTTAGATAAAGTTTGGTATCATAGTAGTTGATTAGAGATATTTTACTGTGGATTTTAGATTTTCAAGTTTCTATTTTGCATACTAACCAGATCTAACAACAAGCATGGTGAAGGAACACTTGAACAGTATAACCTTAAAATTGGTGCAAAACATGTGAGTCAAATCATGGAATATCCTAAGGAAGACCCAAAATCATAAATGGTCTTCTATTTATGAAATTTTTTCCAACCAATGCATCAAATTTTAAAAGAGTTTCCTTTTCTTCATCAACACTCTGCCCTTTCAATAGAGAAGAATTGCCAAAATCCTTCACTATCAAGTGAGTAAATTATCAAAAAATCACTTGGGTATTCCTCTTTTTGCTAGAAAATTGGACTCCCAACTATATAACCCATTAATTGATCACATCCAAAGGAAATTAGTGAGCTAGAAAGGACACCTCCTCACCTAGGTAGATAAATAATAGTTCCCCAAAGCATCTTTTTAGAGCATCCCTAAATACCAAATGTCTATCTTTAAGATGTCATCTAATATTGTATCCAAAATTAAACAAATCCAAAAACAATTCCTATGGAGAGGTACTAAATAAAGATTTAGATTCAATTTGGTTGCATGGGAAAATTTCTACCTCATAAAAGCTAATGGAGGCCTTGTCCTGAGAAGCTTATAATCCATGAATAGAACCTTGTTGGCAAACATGGGTTAGTGCTTGATGAAGGAGAATGGTGAATGGAAAAGAATCCTAAAGGCTAAATACCTAGAAGGGGTGGAAGAGGATTAATTCCTATGGTAATAATTCCTTACTGATGGATCAACCTTCTACAAAGCCATAACCAACTGTAAAGATCTCCTAAAGAATGACATCTTATGGAAAATTGGCAATGGTGATAAAATTGATTTTTGGGAAGATTCATGGATATCCCCTACCCCCCTCTCTACCTAGAGGACTTGGGTTAGGTGGTATAGGTATATTAATCAAAGATGTGGCTCCAAGTTAATGGATTACTAGGAAATCAAGGGAGGAAAAAAGTGTTGGAAAGTCCTCCCCAGTCAAGATCTAACACTAGAAGAATCTTAGCCACTTAGAACCTCAACCTAGATTTAGGATACGTCCACATTCCTTCCATCCAAAAGGAAGATCACTTTATCTTGTGGGAAAAAGATAATGACTCCTACTCAATGGCCTTAGGACATACCATTGACCTCAATTTGTAAATTAATTAGAATATCTAGAAAAATTATTAGGTAAAGTACCTAACTCCCAAAGTTAATTTCTTTTTTTGTCTCATGGCGTAGAATAAAATTTTGATTGTAGATAACTTAACCAAAAGTGGAATTATTGTCCTCAATAGGTTCCCAATATATCTAAGTATAGAAGATTCTATTCACCATATTTTTATTGAATACCCCTTCAGTCTAACTTTGTTTAATTGGTTATTAAATCATCTCAACATGACCTAGGTCAAACCAAACAACATCTTAAATCTCATTATATAATGAAATCCCCTTGGAATTCACCTTCCCTAGCATTCCTTTGGCATATTTCCCTCCTTCATTGGTTTTGGTGCATATGGAAAATTTTCAATGATAACTTTTTCCTCAATAAAATGCACCAATTAAATGTTGTCTTCCCCCATCTCTATCAGGCCATCTCAAAAAAATAGAAAGCATTAAAATCTAAAGATAAAGAGCGTACGCCCTCGGCCATATTCATCCTAAAAAACTAGGATCTCTAATAGGTCTTATGTTCACCCTCAAAAGAGTTGATCTACAAGCACACTAAATGGAAGGATCCTTTAGATGGTTGGGTGAAATTGAATTTTGATGGCACCTCTAAGGTAACCCAGGCGTTATAGGGGGATTAGGCATTATAATGAATTCTAAAGGGGAGATTTTAGTGGTGTATGCAAGTCCTATGATCATTTTAAAAAACCACCTAGCTAAGGCCAAGGTAGCCCTCTAGGGCATATAGTTGGCATCAAGCATCAACCATAATAAGATCATTATTGAGGGAGACTCATTAAACATCCTTAATGCGTTGGAAGGAAAAAATGCACTCTCCCATACTATTAAGGACATAATTTATGACATAAATCACCTTCTAAAATGAATACCCCATTTTCAACTCATACACACCTATAGGGAAGGAAAAAAGGTGGCCTACATCCTCACCAACATTGGAGTTGATCTCCACCTTTTAACAAAATATCACGATGTAAGAAGAATCCCCTCTAATGTCATTAATGCCATATGTAATGAAAGTACCAATGTAGATTAAAAAATTTATCTATTTGTATGTGTATGATCTCACCATGATGGGGTGGATCTTAATCAAGATGATTTGTAATCATTTTAAAATAAGGGGTCTTAATTATTTTTATGAGCCCTCAATGGTACTTCCCATCCATTTGTGTCTTACTCATCTCTACCCCATTTAAAAGCTTCATCTCTCCTAGTTTGACTCTACTTTCTTTGTCCCCATGGGTGGTAATAAGGAAATACTAGAACCAGCATCATGTAGTGAGGTTCATAAGCAAAAGAAAGTTTGGAAGAATCTCAAAAAGAGGGGCCTCATAGAATTTATAGAATGGGTCACTAAGCATAATGTCAAGATTTTCCAAGACTTCATGGAAGCTTGGATAAAGTGAGGTTTCCATGCATCAAATAACCATTAATGTCTTAGAGGAGTTCATCAATGATGCCACTAGCATGTCATGTGTAGGTGCCAAGGAATTCAAGGACTAGTCAAAAAATTAAGAGTCCCTACAATGGTTCTTCATAATAAATGATTTCATGTAGATAGACAAGAAAAGGTTCCCACAGGCTGACCTCCACTATTTATAACCAAAAATTTACCTTTAGATAATGATATTTATGATGTTGGAAGGTAAATATAAACTAATATTTTCCCACCATTTTCTTCTTCTCATCATTTCATTAGGTATAAAATTAGTCTTCCCTATTTCTTGTTTAAGTCACTTGAGAGCATTGTCCTAATTCACTAAGTAAATGATACCAATCCATTTCTAAATCAAGTTATGATCTTCCTCCTTGTTAAGCATGGCCAATCCATTTAAGGCTAGGAGGTTCCCCTCAGGGGTTCCTCTTTTAGGGAGACTCCCTGATAGAGGACCCTACCAAGGGATTCCACCAACCTTCTGACCACACCCCCTAGAATGGCTTATCACAGTCCCCCCAAGATGACCTCCCTCTCAAATTATTATTTATTCCCAAACCAAAACCTATTGAAATAGGGACCCCCATAAAATTATCCTGGAAAGGGAAGGCCATGTTTACAGAGGAGAAGGAAAGAAATAAATAGTTGCTAGAAAACTTTAACTCAAAGTTGTAACAAGTAGGTTTTGGCCTGGCTAAACTCATCTAGGATTGGAATACATTACATAAACAAGTCAAAACAATTATCCAAGCCTTTATTCACTCTTCTCAACCCTCTCAATCCCCTAATATGACTTCACCTAAGGTTTTAAAATCCATCCTAGGGCTCCCCCAAGAGAGTCCCCCCCAAATAGTTTCTCATGTAGGTAAAAGGTAAAAAGTGACCCAGAATGATCCTCCCTGACAAAGCTACTAAAGGCCCCAAAAACCATACTTAGGCCAAAGTTTTAAAGGATAAACCAACCATTATAGTGAAATACACTACTGAAGCTGATGACCGTCAGGAGGGACCTTCCTCCTAGTTCTACTATGTTTTCCTATTTTTTGCTTTCACTCTAAGTATTATTTTTTTCTTTTTGGTTTCTTGGCCCTAGTTAGCCTGTTTAAACTTATGTAATGCACTCTTGTGGTTTTAGATCCCTATAAATCCTAGATTTTACCATATCAAATAAAAAAATAAATGGCCTTCCATCAAGATTTTTCAAATATGAAGAGCATGATGGAAGAGTTGTGATGTGAGAGAAAGAAGAGGATTGAAGGAGAAAATGAAGGTAAACAAGAGGAAAAACCATCAACTAGTGGTAAGGGTAAAGGATAATAGTATCATAAAGCTCCTCCATCACCTTACAAACATTCTCCTTCTTTTTTTGATGATAAGACAAATAAAGTTTCTGATTCTATATCTTGTATTATTAAGCTTAATGGTAAGTTTGATTTTCCAATCTATAATGGAGAGCTTAGTGTAGAAAAATTGGATCATTGGATCAAGCATATTGAAGTGTATTATAGGGTTTAGAAGATTGTGGATGAGGAAGAAAAAATCTAATTGGATACTCTTCATATGGGTGGTACAACACTCATTTGGTAGGAGAGTAAGACACAAGAAAATCTCCTAAAACATGGTAAAGTGATTTATTCTTGGGCTGATTTTATATTTGCATTAAAAAATCAATTTTACCCTTTAGTTTATATACAACAAGCTATTGTGGATTATAAAAATTTAAGACAATATAAGGTTAAAAATGTAGAAGATTACACTCAATAATTTATAAAGAGAGTTTTGGTGTTAGGCATTCCTCTTTACACTCAAAAGACTCTTTTGAAATATATTAGTGGGTTACATTGTTACTTAAGGCATACAATCCTTATATGTAACCCCAATAATCTTGATGAATTTTGTGTCAAAGATAACCATATTTAATCAAGGGGTAAAATGACTAACAAAAAGGAACACTTCATAAAGAAACTAAGTAAACCACCTAAATGGAAATTCAAAGGAATGGGTAAGACAAAGCACACCTCTACACTCAAGAAAGATGATGGTAAGCCTTTTTTATCTCATTACAAGAAATAAGGTCATGAAAATTCAAAGTGTTGGAAGCTACATATAAAATTCAAGCCAAAGAGGTTTGGGAATTAGAAAGATGATAAGAAGAAGACTAACACAACAATCTAAAAATATCTTGGCTTTGATTTAGGTGATGAAACCAAGATCACCACCATGGTTATGCATTGTTCATATTATTCCTATTCTAACACTAAATATCATAATTCTCATTATTCTTTACATTATAAATCTATACATGATTAAAATAAAATAAATGAGTCATTCCACATTAGAGTGATTTCTAAGCATACTAAGATATATACTCCTTTTGATAGTGGATCTCAAACTAATCTCATTTTCAAATAAGTTGTAAACAAATTAAGACTTTAAACTAAACTAGATCCTAAACCATACCCTTTAGTATGGATGTGTTATGATGTTAAATTGTAAGTCATGAAAAATATAGGTTAAGATTTATAATCCCTTCTAATTCATTAATGAGATAGAGTTAGATGTGCTTCCACTTGATAATTTTGGTATTGTACTTGGAATTCCTTATTTGTCTGAAAGAGAAACAATAGTTTATAAAGAAGATAATAAATATTTTATTTTAAAATATGGGGTTGAATACATTATTGGATTTGATCAGATAAAATCAAACTTATCACTTGTGTCTACAAGACAAATGAATATGATTTTCAATGCAAGTAAGAACTTTGTACTCATGATTGTAAAATCCAAGGATGATGATAAATCCAAGGCTCTATAAGGTTGTGATCCTAAACATAAGAATTAAATAGTTAAGATTATTTATAACTATAATTATGTTTTTCAAGATCCATAAGGTTTACCTCCTAGAATACATGTACAACATAAGATACAACTACAACATGATACATCTCTTCCTAATATTGGCATGTATAGTATGTCCATGATAGAGAAGGAATAAATAAAGAAAAAATTTCAATATTTTTTCAAGAGAGAGTTAATTCATCCAATCACGTTTCCATATGCTTTGCCAATTGTTTTGGTTCCAAAAAAAGATGACATTTGGTAGAGTGTGTGTATTCCCAAGCACTGAAAAATATTACAAATAAAAAACACTTCCCTCTTCCTTGCATTGATAATTTGTTATATTAGTTGAAAATGTTGTTTGTTTCACTAATTTAGACTTAAGGATTGGTTATCACCAAGTTAGAATTAGTGAAATTGATCTTTGGAAAATTGTTTTTGAAACTAAGCAAGGTCTTTTTGAATGGCTTGTTATGCCTTTTGGGCTTTATAATGCACCCACCACATTCATATAAGTTATGAAAAATGTATTTAGGCCATTTTTAGATGATTTTTAAATATTATACTTATATGATATTTTTATCTTTATCAAAACTTTAGAATATCATGTAAATCATATTAAGAAAATTTTAGAAACATTTCAAAAGGATAAATTATATCTAAAGATGTCTAAATGTTAATTTGGTAAAACATATTTAGTATATATAGGCTATGTTGTAGGGGATGGTAAACTAAAAATTTATCCCTCTAAATTCAAAGCCATGATTAAATGGCCTAAGCCTAATAATTTAACTGAAGTTAGAAGCTTCCTAGGGGCAGTCTAATTTTGGAGGAATTTTATTGCTAACTTTTCATTGATTGCATATCCTTTGCATGATTTGATAAGTAATAAACTAGTCTTTCAATGGGGAAGTAAAAATAAAAAAAATTTAGAATACTAAAATAAAATATAATCACATCACCAATGTTAGCACCTATAGACTTAAAACAACCATTTGAGATGGAAACCAGTGTAAGAGATTATACCATGGGTGCAGTTTTGATGCAAAAGCATAAACATGTGTGTTATCATTTAGATGCCTTGATAAGTGTGGTAAGGATAATTCATACTTATGAAAAAGATTTGTATGCTTTGGTTAAAAGTGTGAAAAAATGGAAACACTATATAATGGGCAAAGAGACAATCACCCATACAGATCACTAGCCTTTGTATTATCTCTTATTGCAATCAAAAATACAACAATCAAGGTAGTTTTATTAGATGTGGTTTTTGAAACAATTCCATCTTGTGATCAAGTGTAATAAAATTATAAAAAATAAGGTAGCCAATATGCTTTCAAGACATCATATTTTTGCATCTATTCTTTTACATCATAGTTCTTTGATGCATGAAATTTATAAGGAACAATATGATAGAGATGTTGATGTTAAGGATGTCTATGAAGATCTAAAACATGGAAAGAAAGTATAAGAATTGGAATATCACATGCATGATGGATTAATGTATCATCTTTGTAAGTTATGTATTCTTAGAGATGAAAGAGTCCATGTGATTATGGAAGCACATACTTTTCTTGTTTTAGGTCATTTTAGCATTGGTAAAATAGTTTCACAGTTGAAAACATTTTGTTATTGGCCTCAGATGTATGAAAATATATCCAAAATATGTAAAATGTTGTATTATTTTTGCCACTATCAATCATAGTAATAAAAATTTGGGATTCTATACCCCACTTCTCATATCAACTCATCCATGGAATAATATTTATATGGAGTTTTGTGGGTTGCTTGCATATGTCTAGAAAGAATAATGACTATTTGTATGTGGTTGGGGATAGATTTATAAAAATGTGTGTATTGGTGACTTGTATACATATTGTCACAAATTAAGGAGATTACGCACTTTTTATTCAATAATATTTGGGTTCATTTTTATTTTCCCATGCCTATTATTTTTAATTAGGGTTCTCAATTCATTTGGAAAATTTGGTCAACTTTGTGGGACTCGATTGACACAAAACTCAAGAAGAGAACTATATTTCATCCATAAAATGACCATAAAATAGAAGTGGTCAACAAAATAATGGTTAATTTACTCTGATGGTATTTTAGTAAGCATCCCAAGATCTGGTATGAACACTTGTGTTATATGAAACATGCCTATAATCATGCCATATATTCTTCTACATATAAATCTCCTTTTGAGACTTGTTTTGGTTATTTGCCTAAGTCACCTTTGGATTTCTCTTTTGGGAAAGATTTAGTGTCAGATGGACAAAAAGATGTAGACAAAGAAAATAAATTCATCTAAAATATCCAATCAACTCTCAATATGTCTAAGATCAATTAGAGAATAGTCAAGCAAAGTACAAGGCTAGGCATGAAAAATAATGAGTTGATCATCACTTTTAAGTTGGTGATCGAGTTTGGATTCATATAAGCAAAGAATGTTTTGAAGGAGAAGGTAAAAAGCATAAACCAATCAAGTATGTCCCATTTAAAATTTTAGATAATATTGGTAATAATTATTTTTGGTTAGAACCACCATCTTACATGTAGATGTATTTAGTTGTAAATGTTGAAAACTTGAAATTATATGAGCCACCTATGATTATGGATCAAGGTGAGAATATTCAAGTTCCCTTTATAGATGATTTTAATAATGAATATATTGATGAGTTGTAGGAAGATATGATCCTTGATAGGAAAATGAGGACATCATGAAAAGGAGATGTTAAATACCTACAAGTTGGACTAAAAGGAATGAATCCAAGTAACACAAGGTGGATCAAAATTGGAAAAGTGAGGGAATTATACCCACACTTATTTTCATCATAAAATAAGACTTTTTGTTGGTCCAAAATCTCATTAGTGGGGAGGAGTGATATAGGAGGATCCCCACCCCCGATCTAATCATATGGTCTAAAATCTTCTTGAAACTACCCACACATCAAAGAGCTCATCAAGAGAGTTACAAAAAAAATTGAACAAAGTGATTTTGACATTGTATGCAAAGCCACCACTCAATTAATGTGGAACTAAACATTATATTATTTTAAAAGGCTAAGAATTTACACCAAGTGGTAATCCTCCAAGCCACCACATAGATCTTTAACAAACCTATAGCATGGAGCTAACATAACTACCAAAGTTAGAGTTCATACATCGATGGTGTCTTAAAACCACCTCAAAGGGAACATAATACTTTATTTAAACATTGGATTGGTTTCTTATCCCATCAATGTGGGATTAAGGATTTTTACTTAAGCCTGAATCAAAAGGAAAGAAAATAATTTTAAAATTCAAGTTATTACACTTCCAATGCATGTGGGATCATTCCCCAAGAAACTGGTGCAAAAATCAAGTCTAAAGGAAAAAGTAGGCATAGAGATTTGACCTTAAAACCTAATACACCTATTTCCAAGGCTTATCCAACTTATCCAAGCCTTAATTTGGCATGTTAAAGGCAAGATATTAAATATAAGCTTGATTATAAGGATAGTTTTACTAAATATAAAGGATATGGAGGCACTTGAAGGGGGATTTTAAACCCAAATGATTTGGTAAAAGGATAAGTAATTAACCATTTGACTAGAAAGATTGAAAATAATATAAAAATGGAAAATATATTTAAAATATAAGTTTTTAAAACCTTTATAAGAAGAGAAAAATAAATATAAGTTGCTATAATGCAAGAAGACACTTGGAAAGGAATAATTTGAGATTACCCAAGACTTATTAGACGCAAAAATAGGAATATTTTTTAGACTAAAGGTGATATTTATGTAAAATCAAAATTATACACATGATTTTGCAACATTTATATATTGTTTTGAGAGCTTTTATGGACTCGGAGATGTAGCCCTCAAAGCATGAACTACATTAACAAACTTACTATTAATTTATTATAAATTTTTATTTTAATTGCTATATATCAATCAATTTTAAATAAAAAATTTATTATTAAAGTGATTTTTTAATGAAATTATAGGAAATTGAGGAAAAGTACTTACGTATCCATAATTAGCAAAATTGAAATTATGTACATAATATTACATTTAAAATCATAAGAATTCCCATAAATGTGTAAATATTTATTAGGGTGTAATAAACAACATGCATATGTATGTCCTTGTTTCATGTGCAACCTATATGTCTTGCATATAAATCATGTATACAATGAAAATCATGTGTGTAAAAAATGGATATGTAAACTAACATGCTTATGATAAATAACATATAAAAAATAATGTGTATGATTAGATAAATCCTTGTATATGTTATAATTATTTACATTTTAATATTTTAATGTATTTTAACTTTTTAAAATATCTAAATGAATGAGTATTTGTTAAATGAAGAAATACCAAGGGGAAAGGCTGAAAAATAAAAGAATAGAAGAGATACAAATAGTCTACAAAATATTCAAATATAGAGTATACATAAATTATAATATAAAATAAATGTCAAAAATGAAATTTATATGCCTCTAATACATGGTAAACTCATGTCTCAAATGAGTATGTAATATAACTCCTAATAGTGTATACAATATTTTATGAAAATATAGCACCTCAGTCTTGTACACTTGAAAAACTCTAACATTGGATATTCCTCTTAGTTATTTACCTTTATATAGTCATATAAAATGTGAAATTGGATGACTTAAGCATGTATAATGACACTTAACCCATAGGTCTTCCTTATTGCTCACACAACCCTTCTAGGCTATTCTTTCACTAATTCCTAGTCATTTATAGCCTTCCAAACTTAGCTCTTTTAGACCTAGACAACCCTTTCAAGCCCAAATCTATCCCCTTAGGTCTCATCCCCTTAAGAAAATAGTTCCCAAATTGGACATGAGTGATGAAACCTAGGGTGTCTTATTTTTGGTTTTGTTTTCCAAGTGTATTTTTACCTCTAACGATCAAATTTTCCCAAATCCTTATCTTTTTCCCTATCAGCCTAATACAAGTTCATTTAACCCATGATCATTAATTACCCTATAAAATTCCATTCAAATTCAATTTATAGTGGTTTTCACTCATTTACAAGAAATAATCAAGAATACAAACAAGTACACTCAATCACTCTTCCCTATTCTCTGCATACAACCTTTTAAGAGCATTTCAAGCCTATTCAAGCACTCATACTAGTCCCTAGTCATCCAGAGAACATCCAGTTTCACATCTAGTTGCATACATCACACATAATTATACCAAATACTTCAATGAGATAACTAAATTAGCTTGATCCCTCTTTATATTATTGGTATGTAGGTAGCATTCCCACACACGGAGTGTAAAGTGCATCTAACATATCCTTTACACATTAACCCCTTCTCTCTCTTTCCCAAGTTTTAATTCAAGTTCAAGTATAAATAGATCCTAAGGGTTTTTAAGACTAAATTAGACAAACAGTGATATCCATAGGAATCTAGGCCTAAAAAATTCATAGATAAGGTAACACAAGTCTATCGAACAGAACCCATAAAGTTTTTAGCCTCAAGATAATAACACTAGACTATGACTACAATAACACATAATAGGGTGTCCACTTTTGGCACTCCTATACAACCTAGAAATAAAGTTTAGGAACCTATTCCATCATATTTTCTAGTCCTTCTTCTTCAGTATCAGACCCTGTCTCAGTCCAGATCAACCATAATAGGCTAAGTTTTATTTTCTCTCATTTCCTGTTGTATTTAAAAAAAGCAAAAATACTATCTATTTAAATAAATTAGTAGGTTAATTAAATAATATTATTCACTAATTTGCATTGCTCAGACCCATTTATTATTTAATAATTAAACACCTAATTTCTTAAAATAATAAAACACTTGGTGAATCCAACTTACTTCAAATTTTTGCACAAAAACCCTAGAAATGTTAGGGATAATTATTTATGATTTTTTACCATAATTTATTGATTTTTCCTAAATTTAAAAATTATAATCTACCAATTCATTGTAAAAATATCATATATTTTGTTCAAAACCCTAGTTTGCACATACTAGGTCCTTTTTGCATACAAACACATTCAAAACACTAGGAAAGTTATATTGCTAATTTTAGAAATATTTTCTAAATTTTCCTAAAATTTTCAAGCAAAATTCTATAAATTTTCTCTAAATTTTTCAAATTATTGTACTAATTTTGAAAAAAAACATTCAAAACCCTAGTTGCATCAACTAAACTCTTGATTATTTTCTAGTACTTCTCACATCATTTTTTGAATTTTTAGTTACATATCAAACTAAAAAAACCTATTTAAAAATTAAAAATTCATAGTATTTTTCACAAGTACTTCTAAAAAATATTTTGTTATATATACTAGCACCTACTTGCTTTTGAGGTATCACCTTACATGTTTGGCAACTCAGTATCCTTTTTGCACAAATTTAAATTCACTATTTTTTGGACTTTGTGTTTCTTATATTTAGTGCTTTCCATTTATAGCACATTACATATTAAAACATATTTCAAAACATTTCAAATTGTTTTCCTACTTTACTAATGGCTCAATATACTAGTTTTCATGAAATTGATAAAAGATAACTTTAAGAACTCTTAACCAAACATTCGGATGTTCAAGATGACATCCTTATAATTTTACAAGAAGAACAACAAAAAGTAACCAATGGATAATCTTCTCAAACCATAGAGAAACCAGTTGCAAATGACAACATGGGGACAACTATGTCTCAACCACCACCCATGGCAACCCAACCTTCTTCTATACCACTAGCTATAGCTAGTACATCCCTATCTCCTTATGTGGTAGCCTTTGTGCAAGAGATTTGATATCTTCAATCCAAGGTGTAACATCTTAAGCAAGGTACCACTAGACCTATGCAGGCATTAGATTCTTTCACTTTACTGCATATACCATTGTCACATCACATTACTTCTACACCCTTACCACTAGGTTTTCTTCAATCCAAGCTCACTCTATATGATGGTAAGGGTGATACAAAGACACATTTGAGATCTTTTCATGAAAAATGTTTGGATTATGTACCAAATGACTAGCTACCTACCAAACTATTTCCACAGAGCCTAATGGATTATGCTTTACAATCATTTTATAGTCTACCAAATTACTCGATCATAACTTTTAATCCTTTATCAAACATGTTCCTAGAAAATTTTAGCATCAACATTGGTGATAAGGTTTCATATCCATAGATTGCACAACAAAAACAAAGGTAAAATGAGCCCCTCATGGATTATGTTCTTAGATACAAGACTATTCTGGCTAAACTAACTAGCCCATGGTTGATCAAGAGCTATAGGAAATCTTCAAATAGAGAATTCTACCAACATTACATTAATATATTATGTTCAAAATATTCTCTTCCTTCACCAAATTGTGTCATACACTCAAGGGAAGAGAAGTCAAGCTAATTTCAATGGGAAAACTTAAGTATTCAAGTATCTCAAACACACCCAAAAAGAGTAATATAAAAGTCCCATATAAGGTCAAAATCAATGACAATAAGAATTAGAATAAACCAACAATCAATGCAACTTTAGATCCCCCTTAACATGTGGCTTTATCAGCACTTCCTCATCCTGCATTTACAAATCTACCAATTTTTCTAGCCAGGGTTTTATAGTAGTTATTGGAAGGTAACATCATCACTCTCCCTCTTATCTAAGAAGTAGATCCAATAAATCCTCTTTCATAGGGATATGATTATCATGCATTTTGTGATTTTCATAGGGTAGTAGGCCACACCACAAATAGATGCATCAATTTGTAGCATAAGATACAAGACTTGATAGATGATAATCTAATTAATTTGGGCACTTTAGTTGAGCCTCCAAAGACAAAGCCAACATAATATAAAGCTTTGAAAATATTTTCAAATCCATTTCCAAAACATTCAAAATAAGATAAAGAGGTCACATCATGTTGTTCTTCATACATACCATACACATCCTCCACTAGCCACATACAAGGCACCTTCAATTGAGGTACATCCTTTAAGAAGTATGATAAGTGTGTATGAGTCTAGAGTTCCAGCTAGGACTTTGATATCTTTTTTAGATCAGGATATTATGAAGGATAATATAGGCTATAATAAACTTTTTATCTGAGCACATATTCATAATTGGCCTATTCATAGTGTACTCATTGATAATGGTTCTAATCTTAACATGTGCACCTTCACACTACTTCATCATTTAGGTTATTTATAGTAAGATATCACTCTATTAGGCATATTTATTAGTGGTTTTAGTGGGAATATTTAATGTTCATTGGGTGATATATTACTTCCACTATAGGTTGGTCCTACATATGTGGCCACCCCATTCACTATAGTTCCTAGTGCAGGAGTTTTTGACATACTACTTGGTTGACCATAGATTCAAAAAATCAAGGTAGTACCTTATACAATTCATAGATGCATGAAGTTCTATCACACTAATCAGGTTATCATAGTTTGTGGAGTTCCTTTTGAGTCACCACTCCCCACTTCAGAGCCATCTACTAGCTTCCAATCACTAGCTCTAGTTCTTCCATTGGTTTCATCTTCTCCTCAAGTTTTAGTTCTAATTCCAATTTTGACCCAACCACAGTTGAGATATTCATTTCTAGTGTAGAGGGTTCATATACCCCCATAGTTTTAGGATTTTAAACAACTTCCAATGATAATATTCACACCTATATTAGTTACATTGAGGTCTCATATAGCTACACAGAGAACACATATTCAAAGAGCCCCTTCTACTTCTACATGAGTCCTTAAGATCCCTATAGTTTCATCCACTTCTCAGAGTTATAGGGGGACCTCACATTCAACTTCCACTTCAAAAATTTTAGAGAAGTTATAATGTATATAGCTTTAAACTTCACAATCTTAGACATACACCTATGCCTTATGATCACACATGACTTAGTTATTTGATACATGACACCCTCATAGGGAGTCTCATCTAAGACTCATTAGTTACTATCATTTCTTCTTAGTTTTTCATATACATAGCTTATATCAAAATATAAAAATAATACAAAAATTCAAAATACAAAAACATTCAAAACATATCAAAAATACCAAAAACATTTTGATTGTATGCATCATCATGCTTTACATTACTACTATCATGCTAGGACTTACATTTTTTTTTTTCATGCTATTATATGCTAATTTTTCTACATTACCATGCTTCACTTGATCTTATTTGAGTTTGTGTAGTAACATATAGCTACTTGATTGCTTCATTATACCCATAGAGGGGGTACAAGATGCACATTGATATACATAGCTACTGGAGGCATCTTCTACATGACTACACCATCCAAGTTATTTCATTCCTACACTACACACTCTAAGTTATCATGTTGATGTACATTACTTTATAGCTTTCATAGAATATTATATCAACATTTCACTAGTATTTAGTACTTATGTATCTCTTAGCATATACCTAGTCTTGTACTACACATGTTTTTCATACTTTCACATTTTCTTTTATTAGTTAGATGTGCTTGTATCTTTCTATTTATTACATACTTTCTCTACTTAGTGTAGTTTGTGTGATTTATTTTCTAGTTCCTTTTTGACTCCTACTTATGCCTTAGGACATTTACCAATGTCCTTTGCTTTTATTATGTGTGTGTCTTAGGACATTTGCCAATGTCCTTTTCTTGTACTCTTCTATGTGCATGTGTCCTTTGTGCCAAATTTGATTGTTTCACTTGTATGTATATATGGTATTTGAACATGCCTTTCATGATTGTTTTCTAGTTTGAGTGGAATGTGCCCATGTCCCTTGCTTGCATGGCCCCTTGGCCATCCTTGTATGTTTCTTACTTGTTGCTTGATTGATTTTTTGCTTTTCAATGTGTATAATTCCATGATCCATATCATGAATTTCCTTTGCTTTCTTGGATGCCATGATGGACATCATGCTCTATCAATCTAGCTAACAACTAATATGTAACATTTTTAGTTCAATACTTTGAAAATGCCTTCACATTGTTATATCTATATAGGCACACCCCTGTTGATCTAAAAATATATCAATACAAACATTGTTATATCTTTAAACATATTATCAAATAAAAATGCTATATCATATATCTATACAACTTAACACACTTGTAGGACTCTTTTATTTTGAGGCTAGTCATTACAGGTTCATCATTACTACCCTTAGAAGAGGGGGCATAAAAGAGGGGTTTTTTCATAAAGACCAAAGCTCCTAATAGTCAAAACAACAACATTTAGACCACTTAGTACAAAATCTAGAGTTCAAACTAGTCAAAATAGAGCAAAAATTATGACAGTTCCAGATCAATAACCAATTTTTACACCAAATAACAGTGCTAAAAATGGATAGTAGTACTAAACATAGGGGTGTCAAAATTTTGGTACTCCTATCTATGAATAAAAACACTCAAGCTTTCTAGAAATAGGGAAAAAAATTAGTTTAAGGATAATTTTTACACTTCTAGATCAGTCAGATTCAACAGTTTCAATACAATTTTCTTAGATATAAGGGGTTATCATGCACAACATGATGGTTCTCACTTTTATTTTAGATTAGGTAGTTGTCATAAATTCTAAATTAGAATCCATGTTCCATACATCAGTGATTAGGGGTAATGTGCATGGTATATTGATATTCTTTTATTTTTGAGTTTAGTTATCATCCAGGCATTCTCAAAAGTTGCATGCCTTACTCCATCTACAGGTGGTTAGCATCACTTTTGAGTTGAAATTTCTTAAAATTTTAATTTTTTGAGTACCCAAGTTCTTTATTTGGATTTCATATAATCCTAATACATGAATTTCAGAGTGGCTTTCATACAAGCCTAACCTCCATCTTTTAAAATGGCCAAGAGTGGCCTAGTTTCTAGTATACATTCAAAATATTTATGCCACATTGTCAAATTTTTAGAAAATCCATGGGCTCCATGAGCCATCTCATATGACATATATTTTATACTAGTATCACTTCATAGCTTCACTTCACAAGGCAATGATGGAGCCAAAGGGCTAGCCTTTATATTCTTGAGCCACCTATTCAAAGGGATTAGACACATATACCAGACATTGATTAGCACACACATGATTCAATAACTACACTTAGTTTGTGATGATGGATCCAAATGGAAAGCATTTGAATTATTAATCCACCTGATAAATAATTTATCACTAAACTTCATTTTCAATATTACTCTTGATTCAACACATCCAGCATCACAACAAGTTTTGTGTTGGTTCACATATCTGGTGAGGTGTATTCATTCATTTATCTTCCTCTTACTCAACTTTGTATGTTATTATTTTATACATAGTGTATCTAGTAATAAGTGACCTAATTTATGTTTTCATTTTCAAATTCACACTTCACAATGTGCTCTCTTTGTGCACATCTAGCATCACACAACTTCATGAGCTTCTCCCTTATAGGTAAGTTCAAGTATGTTTTTTACTTTCCTTTATCCTAGTATTTTGATTTGTTACATAACTATAATAAAGGGGGGTAAATATATTCATATAAAATGCAAAATTAGATGACTTAGGTATGTTTAATGACACCCAACCCATTGGTCCTCCTTGCTCACACAACCCTTCTAGGTTATTCTTTCACTAATTCCCAGACATCTGTAGCCTTTTATACTTATCTATTTTAGACCCAAGTATCTCTTTTATGCCTAGATCTATCCCCCAAGGTCTCATCCCCTTAGGACAATAATACCCAAATTGGATAGGATCATTGAAACCTAGGGTATCCTATTTATGGTGTTGTTGTCCAGGTGTATTTTTAACTTTAATGGTCAGATTTTCTTGAATCCTTATATTTTTATTTTTTAACCTAATACAAGTTAATTTAACAAAAAATCATTAATTACCCTATAAAACTCCATTCAAATTCCATTTGGAGTGGGTTCCACTCATTTACAAGAATACAAGCAAGTGCACTCAAGCACTCTTCCCTATTCTCTACATACAACCTTCCAAGAGCATTTCAAGCCTATTCAAGCACTCATACCAGTCCCTAGTCCTCCAAAGAACATCCAGTTTCACATCTAGTTGCATACATTATACATAATTTCACCAAGCACTTCAATGGGAGAACTAAATTAGCTTGATCCCTCTTTAGAGTATTGGTATGTAGGTAGTAAGCCCACACATGGGGTGTGAAGTGCATCCAACATATTATTTACACACTAAACATTCTCTCTCTTTCCCAAGTTTCCATTCAAGATCAAACATAAAGAGATCTTAAGGGTTTTGAAGACTAAATCAGACACACAGTGACCTCTAAAAGCTTTTAGGCCTCAAAAATTCATAGACAGGGTAACACAGACCTATCGAATAAAACCCATAAATCTTTCAGCCTCAAGACAATAATGTTGGAATAGGACTATAGTGATGGATAATAGGGTGTCCACTTTTAGTGCTCCTATCCAACCTAGAAATTAATTTCAAGAACCTATTTTAGCTTGTTTTCTAGTCCTACTCCTCCAGTATCAAGCCCTATCTCAGTCTGGATCAACTATAATAAGTTAAGTTCTATTTTCTCTCATTTCCTACTATATTTAGAAAAGGCAAAAATACTATCTATTTACACAAATTAGTAGGATAATTAAAGAATATTATTCACTAATTTTCATTACTTATACCCATTTATTATTTATGATTTAAACACCTAATTTTCTAAATCAATAAAATACTTTCTCACTTTTGCATGTCTTGCATCTCTTCTATCTTTGTGCCCCTTAGCCTATATATCTTAGTCTGACCACTCTTATGTTGATGACCCAAGTATTCTATCTTTCCTAGACTATTTAAAATGTACTTATCTTCCATATTTGAAAGTTTAGAAAATCTACCTACTTTATTGCTCCTTGGACACTAATATACATGATCGATGGTAGCATAGACTTTACTATCATGTCTTGATGCAAGTATCTAGTGCCATAAAATCATCCAATTTTCAAATTAAATGTATCCTAATGGTTAGCTTAAGTGTTTTAATGTGATTTATTACTCTAAAGGGAATGATATAAATATATTATCAAACATCATTCATTCTTCACCTAGAAAAAGGCCAAAGAGACTAAGGCAACTGATTTAACCTTTTAAGGTTTAACTATGTAAAACTTATGTTTAGATTAAAGGGATAAGATGTCTAAATCAATTACATAAATTTCAATAATTAAGGACTAATTTTTTATGGCATTTGACTTCCTTTGAATTTATAGAAAATAGTAATAAATAGGTATAAATAAATACTTAACTAAAAAATGACTGTTGTGGATGATTAAGGTTCTAAAAATTAGGTTTTTGACAATTCTAATTGTTGACCATTTTTTGCCCAACAGGCCAAAAATCGGTCCCCCTCTACCCCTATTGTGCTAGGCCATTTTATTTTTTTCATTTTACATGAATCTGGCAATTTCTATGAACTCTATAAAATATCTATAGACTCAACAGGTTAGTCCTTTGGTGCATGAAGGATCAGTTCAGAGAGTTTTGGGTTTTACAAGGCTTCTTCAGGCTCTGGTCTGAAGAAAATCACAAGAAAAGTCAGCGTCTTTGAACCATTGAACCGGTTCAATGCCTTAGTTCAACGCTTGGTTCAATCGGTTCAAGTTCAATGCAAGGTTCATCGGCAAAGTTCATCAGTTGGTTCAATGCACCAGTTCAAAGGCTTAGCTTCAATGCTTTGGTTCAGTTTAGTGGTTCAATGGCCTTTGGTTCAATATAAGAGTTCATCGCTCAGTTCAACACCTTGTGGTTAAACCATTAAACTGATTGAACTGTTGAACCAATTTTTGTTCAATGGGTTAGTTCAACGGCTTGGTTCACGGGTGTGCCCTATAGCCAAAGGGTAGCTGAGAGTCTAAAAGTCCTTACGAAGGGCAAGCCCAGTTCAAAGTGAAGGAGCTCGAAGAAAAGGACAAAGAGTGGCCAATTCCTATGGACTTTTTGTTCGTGGGAAAAGGCCTGAAACAAAAGCTTGTGAAGCAGAAAAGCCACAAAAAAGACCCAACAGACTTTTGCTGATGACGGTGATATCCCAAAACCCATCAAATTTAAGTAGACAAACTAGCTGTTGGGTGATGGCCACATGAACGTCAAATTTAACACAGTAAAGTAGCTATTTATTTTGAGCTACCTTAGCACCAAATCATGGAAAAGAACCCAAGGAATGTAGTGACTTGCCAGAAGATCACCCCTGAGGGCTAAAAGAGTAAGAAGAAGACAAAAGGCAGAAAAGACAAAGCACCCAAGTGGTGAAGAGATGGAGAGTTATTACAGATGAGTGGTGTGACCTATTTTTCTCCAAGTTAGCATTGATGAAGGGACAAACTACAGTCTGTTGGCAAAAAAGAGGCACGGCCATGTCTTGATATGAATGTTTGAATGCCAAAGTCAATTTCGGCAACTGTGTAGCATGGTTCCATCAGGCCCTTTCTAAATAATGACATCAGCAATAGTGGTTTCCTCTTCCCAAGATTTAGAATGCACATGGGCCACTTGTAGAAATGAGTGCCAAAAAATCTTTCCAAGAAGCACCAAGTTTTCTTCCTCTTCCTATATATTGTAAACTTCTCTTTTGGAGAAAAAAATTGCTCTCAGCCTTAAGGCAAAACTCTACCCAAAAATCTCTTGAGCTTGTAAGGCAGAGCTACCAAAAATTTACCTTGAATCGAAACACAACATTTTTACCTCCATTCTGAGTTTTTTTTGCATCTTTAGTATGTGTCTATGCCTTGATTCTATGTTAAGTCATTTTCTTAATGCTTTTGCAAAATGATTTCAGTACGTCTAGTGCATTTTTGAGTTTTCCTTTTACAGGGCTATCAGAAGTGTCCCTAGAGGAGTATAGGTGAAGTGGATAGGCTGTTGTAGTGTGTCTCAGAATGCCTCTAGTAGTTATTTCCTCCCTGTATCTCCACAGACCCCTGACCCACTTATGTAGAAGGTTTTCTCATGATAGATGAAGTGTATAGGCACTGGTTCTCAGTGAAAAGTGTATGTTTGGGCCTGAGTGGGTCACATTTTATGGTGTATCACCTCTTTTCCTCTTTTATGTCAGGTTCTATTTTCAACATCTCCTTCTCCCTTTTCATCCCCCCTTTTTAGATTTTATTTTTTAGCAGTAGGAGAAACTAGGGCCTAAATGATACATCAAAGGGAGCTAGCCCTTATCTAGAGACTCTCCCCTCCATCTTCGTCGGTCCCATAGGTGAGAGGGGAGTTTCCATTATTGTGTGAAGAAGGTAGGAGCTCAGCCTCTTGCCACGGGTGAAATCTTCTGTGTCAATAGTTTTTGGCACACTCAGTGGGACCAATTAGAACAAGTTGTGTCCACAGAGTTGAAGAACTTTTGGTGTGTTCTTCGACCAACTAGCCTTTAGAGGATTTTAAATCAAACACCAATGGCGACTCTGAGTTAAATCAACTAGTTAAGCAATTCTAGTATCATACCATTAAGAAACAATATTCTGGTATGTATACCCCCATCGTTCAGAGCCATGGACCCTATTTTCCTTGGCAAGCATGGTTATGGTCCTTACCAGCCTTATGTTGATCCTTATCAGGTTTAATATGACTGGTCCTAGCCCTATCATGAGTTATATCAGCCTTATGCCCAGTCTTCTCATTAGGTCACTTCTCCCACTCAACCCAGTCTCTTTGCCAATCAACCCATTTCCACCTTCAAATGAGCACTGTTGGGATACGAAAAGTATGTAATAGATCTTGACACCAGAAGGGGATATGGCCAAGAAATTCCTGATCATATCATCCATCAAGTGAGGAATGCACTAGATGAGGTTAAGAAGGAATGGGCTACTCTTGAAAGAGCCAATTGGCACAGGCTTACAAATGAGATGCTGGATGTGAGTGGTTTGATTGCATCTTTGGAGGAGAAGCTGAATATTTATGAGAGGCAGCCTTACCAAGTCTATCAACCTGCATACTTACTACCCCAAGTATCATATCAATCATACACAACCCCTGCTTATAAGCCAAGTCAAGCTTGTCAAAGTCCTTTCCCCAATTTTGTTGAGGAGAGTTCCAAAATGGCAAATCTTGTGTTAAGGCTAATCTTGATAGATAGATCAAATTGGCAAACCTTCAAATGCAGCAGTCCATTTTGGTAGCAAGGGAAGTGGAATCTAAATCTTCACTACCCTCTCACATTGTGGCCCCATCACCCCCAAAGGAGATGCCCAGTTTGAATTGCTTGAGCTGGAATAGAGTGGTTGAGTCATGGAATAGCAAGGAGGAGAAATACATTGTCCAAGAGTGTGAGGTACAAAATGAGGTTAGTCCCTTTCAAGTCCCTCCCACTCTTCCTTAGGAAGCTCCTTGCATTTCATGGCAATCTTCATGCACTCCCCATCTCTATGATGACTCCCACGAGCTCCAAGAGGTACAAAATGAGGATGATCTAGCTAGGCAGATTGAGGAATTAGAAAGGAAGATGAGACTACTTGGAGAAAGAGAGATGGAGCTTTTAGACCCTGTAGAGGAGCCAACACCAAAAAGCACCCCTTTCACCAATCCACAAGCTAATTTCAATATTGATGAAGTGTTGATAAAGTGGAGGGAAGAAAACCAAGAATTTTTGGCCCAAGGTCTGCCCTCTCCTATTCTAGAGAAAAATCCCTCTTGTGTGCCAAATCTTTTCTATCAGATGGCACTTGCTCATTTTGACTCATCCAATGCATCAACCGATCCTACCCTCAATCCTGTGCACCTAGCTTTTCAGCATGCCTCTTTTTAAATAGCTCTTCTTGTACATGAGTAGACCCTCCCAAATCTTCCCCAACCTCCTCAAGTCCCAAATCTTCCCCAACCTCCTCAATTCTTTCAACATGATCTCCAAATTCTGAGCTAGAAGAAGGAACATCATGAACTAGCTTAGGACCTTAAAGAGGATAAAGTCACTGCCTATTCATAGGAGCAAGATTCCAATCTAAAGATCATGAGTTGGAAGCAAATAGTGGAATCTTGGGGTAGAAAGGAAGAGGAGGAGAAAGGTTTTGCTCAAAACCTTGAAGAAGATGGGGCTACTCCTGCTCTCGATGATGATTGTGACTTTTGAGAAAGGCTTTTCTAGGAAGATATGGATAGGCAGATTGCAGAGTTGGAGTCCAGAGTAGGTCTCCTCAGTGAAATGTGTGATGGAAATTTCAGACCAAATAGCAAATTCTATGTCTGAATACACTCCATCCATACACCTCCAAGAAAGCTATCAGGCCTTCCCTGATATAGATTATGCTCAGTTTATGACTGACCAGGGAGGCTTCATGATTATAGATGAAGAGATCACCTTAGGTGACATGGAGGAGTATGGACAATCTCTTGTTCATGTTTTGAATGATTCATTTGAAGTCATTAAGGTAGGTTGCATTGTTCTTCAAGGAGGCTATGAGCTAGATAAGAGTGGAGAAGGTAGCATTGGGGTTCAAACAAGCATGTAAAGAGGCTACAATTTTTTAGATTTACCCCTTTAGGAGGTTAGTGAATCTGAAGATATCTTCTTTGAAATCATCAAGGAAGATGGTCATACCATGGAACCCAAGCATGAGGTAGAAGAGAACAAGCCAGTCAATGATGCATAGCAAGGGGCTTACGGTGATGAATCAGCAACAATTGATTTCTTGATGAGAGACACCAGCCTAAAGAACGAATAGGAGGCAAGCTTCCAATAACAAATAGAGTACGTATATGTTGGAAGCATGTTTGAATCTCCACTCGGATACAAGCCAACTCAAGTGGTAGGTAAGAGGAGTAGGCCACCAGCTCTCCTTTTTATCCAGCCACTTGGCTAGCACCATAAGTTTCCTCACCAAGGAGGGGACTTACGAAGTTTTCCTTTGATCCAAGAGGGAGGCAAACATTCCTAGTTAGCTGTATATATTAGTTTGCTTTCAGTTTCTTTCCTATTTTCCCTAAGTGTAGTTTGCACAGGTAGTGTTTTTTAGCCTTGTGTGTTTCCCTTTGCATGTGGGGTAAGAAGCTTCCTGTTTTGATTCTCAAATATTTTGGGGCTATCACTAACTTTCTTCAAATCTGCATCTGACTCTGTGCCCAATGGACTGCAAGGCAATTGGTCTTTAAGCATAGTAGGCATGCTTCCCTAGGAGTCACCAATATGCTGACCATTTTTTGCCTAATAGGTGAAAAATTGGTCCCCCTCTGCCCCTACTATGCTAGGCCATTTTCATTTTTCAATTTTGCATGAATCTGTCAATTTCTACAAACTCTGCAAAATATCTATGGACTCAGTAGGTTAGTCCTTTGGCACATGAAGCATCAGTTTAGAAATTTTTGGGTTTTACAAGGCTTCTTCGAGCTCTGGTCTGAAGAAAATCACAAGAAAAGTCAATGTCTTTGAACCATTGAACTGGTTCAATGCCTTAGTTCAACGCTTGGTTCAATTGGTTTAAGTTCAACACAAGGTTCATCAGCAAAGTTCATCGGTTGGTTCAATGCGCTAGTTCAAAGGCTTAAGTTCAATGCTTTGGTTCGGTTCAGTGGTTCAACAGCCTTTGGTTCAATACAAGAGTTCATCGCTTGGTTCAATGCCTTATGGTTGAACCTTTGAACTGATTGAACTGTTGAACCAATTTTAGTTCAACAGGTTGGTTCAATGGCTTGGTTTAAGGGTGTGCCCTATAGCTAGAGGGTAGTTGAGAGTCTAAAAGTCCTTGCAGAGGGCAAGCCCAGTTCAAAGAGGCCACCAATTCAAAGTAAAGGAGCCCAAAGAAAAGGACAAAGAGCGGCCAATTCTTGTGGACTTTTTGTCTGCGATAAAAGGCCTAAAACAAAATCTCACAAAGTAGAAAAGCCATAGAAAAGACTTGACAGACTTTTGCCAAGGACAGTGACGTCCTGAAAGCCATCAAATTTAAGTAGATGAACTAGCCATTAGGTGACGGCTATGTGAACATCAAATTTAACATAGTAAAGTAGCCATTTGTTTTGAACTACCTTAGCACCAAATCATGGAAAAGAACCCAAGAAACGTAGTGACCTACCAGAAGATCACCACTAAGGGCTAAAAGAGTAGAAAGAAGACAAAAGGCAGAAAAGACAAAGTGCCCAAGTGATGAAGAGATGGAGATTTATTGTAGATGAGCGATGTGACCTATTTTTCTCCAAGTTGGCATTGATGAAGGGACAAACTGTAGTTTGTTGGTAGAAAAGAGGTACGGCCATGTCCTGACATTAATGTTTGAACACCAAAGTCAATTTGGGTGACTGTACAACATGGTTCTAGTAGGCCCTTTTTGAAGAATGACATCAATAATAGTGGTTTCCTCTTCCCAAGATTTAGAATGCATATGGGCCACTTGTAGAAATGAGCACCAAAAAATCTTTCCAAGAAGCACCAAGTTTTCTTCCTCTTCCTATATATTTTAAACTTCTCTTTTGGAGAAAAAATTTGATCTCAGCTTTAAGGCAAAACTCTGCCCAAAAATCTCTCAAGCTTTTAAGGCAGAGCTGCCAAAAATTTACCTTGAATTGAAACACAACATTTTTACCTCCATTTTGAGTTTTTTTTGCATCTTTAGTATGTGTTTATGCCTTGATTCTGTGTTAAGTCATTTTCTTAATGCTTTTGCAAAATGATTTCAGCACATCTAGTGCATTTTTGAGTTTTCCTTTTACGGGTCTATCAAAAGTGTCCCTAGAGGAGTATAGGTGAAGTGGATAGGCTACTATAGTGTGTCTCAGAATGCCTCTAGTAGTTATTTGCTCCCTATATCTCCATGGACCCCTGACCCACTTATGCAGAAGGTTTTCTCATGATAGATGAAGTGTATAGGCACTGGTTCTTGGTGAAAAGTGTATGTTCAAACATGAGTGGGTCACATTTTCTAGTGTATCACCTCTTTTCCTCTTTTAGGTTAGGTTCTATTTTTAGCATCTCCTTTTCCCTTTTCATCCCCCCTTTTTACATTTTATTTGTTAGAAGTAGGAGAAACCAAGTCCTAAATGATACATCAGAGGGAGCTAGCCCTTATCTAGAGACTCTCCCCTCCAGCTTCACTGGTCCCACAAGTGAGAGGGGAGTTTCCATTGTTGCATGAAGAAGGCAAGAGCTCGGCCTCCTGCCATGGGTGCAATCTTTTGTGTCAACACTAATTATTATCAATAGGATTATAGAGTCTATTTTCTCACTGGACAGTAGTGCCCCATATGGACATTAGCACCATGTTTTTTTAGTGTCCTTAAAGTGGTGGTAGTTTCCTATTTGAAAGGTTGTTCTTATTTACTAGGAGCACCTACACCTATGTTTTAGGTATGATTCTTGTGATATGAAACCCAGAGCTCTTTGTTATTCCTAAAAAACTTGATTTAGTATGCAAACCCTAATCTTACTTACAAGTATGACATGAGAATTAACTGGGTGTTTATTAGTAGGATAGGTTAGACATTCTCAACACCCTACTATGAATATAGTTGCTTACATACCAATACTCTGAAAAGGGATCAAGTCCGATGTATTTCTCCCACCTAGTGTTTGATGCAAGTGCAAGTGAATACTAGAATGAGAGTGGACTTAGATGCGTTGAATGTGTTTAAGATTTTAAATATTTGAAAAATAGGATTAGGGATGTTGTAGATGGTATTATGTAGAAGTAGGGGAAAATAAGGATCAAATGCCTTAATTTTGCTCAGCTTGTCTTTGGTTTGAATGTGCTTTTTCATATATTTTCCATATAGTGAATAGAGGTAAATAAGACTTGTATTTATAGAGTTTTATAGCTTATGAAGATAATAATATGTGCTTAGGCTAACCTTAAGAGGGGGACCCATTTGAAAAAGTATTTATTGGGAAGAGTTAGGGATAAGGAAAGTATCACCCAATTGGAGACACTAGTGCCATGTGGTTGTAGCATCCCAAATGTGGCACTAATGTCCACTTGGAAGACTACTAAGCAAGTTGGGTTGACATCTAAAAAGATAGTTTTTGGATTATGTTTGGTTGATTTTGGGTGAATTTGGTTTGCATAATGACTATAAAAGTGTGTCAAGGCTCTATGATAGGTCTAATGCTAAGCTAAGAATATGGTAACATAAGAGACACTCTTAGCATCCAATTACCTCTTTTAGGTGATTATATTTTCCCTACCATTCTATGATATTAATATAGTAAAGTGAAATAACTAGTATAAAGGAAAAAATAAGCATACTTGGACTTACCTCAGAAGTGAAGCCCATGTAATTGATTTTGAGTATGTGAATCTAGGTCTGCGTATGTGAAACATGATCTGAAGTAATGTCTTATAACGAAACATGCAAAAATAAGTCCTTACTTAAGAGATTATCAAAAGCAAGAGACTATGCTAAAATAAATTAATAGAGTAAAGTTGAGTAAAGAGAGAGGAAAAGAATGAATACACCTCATTAGGTACGTGAACCAATACATGAACCTGGTGGTAACCTATTTGTGTGTGTGTATAGCGATCATGTTATTGAATATCTTAGATTAAGTTGATGACTTGTCCAATCCTCATATGGGTGGCTCAATAAATCAATCTAATTTTAAATCCATCATTTCCCACCCTTGCTCGATGGATCCTGATCTCTGTGAATAGCTTGGATAAGACTATAAGTGTTTTTAACCCTCTCATATGGGTGGATCAAGAACTCAATTAGGCTATGACTCCATCATTTACAACTTGTGTGAAGTAGATTCATATATAACTATACTTAACAAAGTGATAAAAGTATCTGAGTAATTTTAATTGTGTATGTCATCTCCATAGCTACTCAGGTATATTAGGCATCTCTAGGCCACTTGAAAATGCCAACCACTACAGATGGAGGAAGGCATGAATCTAGTGACAACCTAGAATGTGATAGCAAGTGTATATAGTGTAAAGAATGATATGGATTTTTCCATTCCATTTGATCAACCTAGGTGTAGTTGAGTATATGGAAACTATGTGCCACACATATGCCCCCAATCTAGTATTTAAGTATACTAAATATGAACTGAGTATGTAATAGTTGAATTTGTGTAACTGAATTGAATGTGGGAGTTATCATGCCACACATGATGCCCTAAAATCTGATTAAATGGTATGAATCTGAGATAAAATGAATGTATCTAAGCAAAATGTGAACATAAATATCAAACATATGATTCTATCTATGCAAATTTGTATTGTACTTGGTGTACTAGTTTGAATGATCCAAACTATCCTGAATCTAGGGGTATTGGACAATAACACCTTATAGTGGATAGTAGTGCCTTATGGTACTAGTGTCCAAATATGGGAGTTAATGTCTATTTAGTCTAAAATTTGGGTGATTTGAACTACTGTCTTAGTCTCTATTTTTTCCTTTGTCTACCCTATGTCTAAATTCTAAAACTAAGCCTATGTGTTGAAATTTAACTATGACTAGAAAAGTAAGATCTTGATCTTTATGAGTGACAAACCCCTATGAATGCCCCCTCTTTTGAGGGTAGCTTTGAAATTTCCCTAGAAGAGAGTGTTTAATCCTCTTCCAAATTTGGGTAAATTTGGAACATTTCTAGCCATGTGGGTATGCTTATAGAGGAAATGAACCTCTAGATTTGAAGGGATATCTCCTTGAATGTATCTCTATAAAATAACCTCTATCTTAACTAGTTTTATCTAAATGAAAAGAGTTAGAAATTACACAAAAATGAAACCTATTCTAAGATTGGTGATGCACCAATATTATCTTCCATATGAATATCATATTCCAATGCACAATACAATAAAACACATAGACCATTTTTAAGATCTAATGGGTTCTAACATAATTATTTTAGTATAGAGGTGAGATGTATAAAATGACACAAGGAAAATTAACTAAAAGGAAAATTTCACATTCTAAGAATGGTTATACACTTATAGCAATTCAATTGACTTAAACACACTCTATATGACATGTTAGACTAATAATTTTTACTCATGCATGAAGGATAAAGGATAGAAGGATGGAAAATCATCACTTAATATCACTATATTTCTCTTACATACTCAGATAGTTGTCCAAAAATTGAAATAAAAAAAACTTGTACTAAAGCTTATAGGCATAATATAACATCAATCTAGCAGGGCTTCACCATACACTGTGTTGGTTATTTTTGCACTAGCCAAGAGATACATTTATAGTATAAAAAAGTGACAAGAGGAGGCTTTTAGTGCCAGAAAGAGGAATCAATGTGTTACTAATCTCCATCTTTAGCTCCAACCATCTTTTAAAATGATGCTCATTCAGGCCATTCAATTGATCCATGTTACCTCAAGTGGTTACACAACAAGCTTGTTCTCTCAAAGATGCTTCTCTAATGGTTTCACTAGTAGAAACAACATATTTTCAAGATAAGTAATGGAATAAATGTAGTTATGAAAATTATTCCACTTTTTGTTGATTTGTCTTGATGCTAACAACTTCTCACTAGCTTGCTAAGGTGTACAACAACATAGGGAAGAGTTACTTTCATTATGTTGGCTTTGGAGAGGCATTACTTGGAATCTATGTGTATGCCTTTATGTCATTTTTTATAATTCTAGATCTATGTGTGTGTTCCCATAAACATCCTTTGAAAACTCATTCCATCTCGACCAAGTTAAATGTTCAAAACCTGTAAAGCTCCTCAACCTTTCTTCCTTTGATTGGCCATCAAAAATGACTTAGATCATGATTTAATTAATGGTGATATGAGCCCCTCTGATCTACTTTGGAAACACTATTTGAACACTAATGGATAGATCATTACCTTGAATTTGACATCCATATAACCATCATTCTATTGGGACCATTCCTTCAGGGTATTTTCCTTGGGCCTTTGCTTCATCATTTTCTTGAAAAAATTTCTCATAGACCCTTTTCTCTAAAAGAAATAACTTTTTAGGCCCCTTCTTAAACTTACAAGTGGATTTCTCCTTTGATATACATCCCCTTTAGGACTTTGAAAAGTGCCCTTTAGGAGGCTCAAACATGCCCTTTGGCAATCTTAAAATGTCCCTTTGGGATTTTTGAATTGGATACTTTCCCAAGAAAAGACCCTTTAGAATTTTTGCAAGTGTCCCTTCAGAATTTTGAAAGTGTATTTTAGAGAATTTGAATTGTACCTTTTGGAAAGCTTATTTAGAAAAAAATTCTCTTCAAACTTTTTGAAAGTGTCCCTTTGCGCTTTTTGCAAAGGATCTTTCAAACTTTTTTGAAGGGCACTTACATGAGAAACAATTCTTTCAGAAAAACCCTTAAGAGCTAATTCTTTCAGAAAGATTATTTCAAACAAAATGTCCAAAATAATTCCTTCAAAAAAAATTTAAGGACCAATTCTTGAGAAAAGAGCCTTCGGGAATATTGAAAGTGTCCCTTCAGACTTTTTAAACTAGACACTTTACAAGAGAAAGACCCTTCAGACTTTTTGAAAGTGTTCCTTCAAAAATATTACAAAGGACACTTCAATGAGAAAAAGACCCTTCAAAAATATTGTTTTGGACAAAAATTTCTGAAACAATTCCTTCAGAAAAGTTTTAAAGAGATAATTCCTTCAGAAAAGTTACAAAGGACCAATTCTCAATAAAAGACCCTTTGGTAATCTTGAAAATGTATCCTTCAGACTTTCTACAAAGGACACTTCCATGAGGAAAAGACCTTTCAAACTTTTTTAAGTGACCCTTCAAAAAGCTTGAGATGGACCAATTCCTTCAAACTTTTTATTTCAGACAAAAATTCTAAAATAATTCCTTTGAGCCTTGAACTAAAAAACCCAAAGAAAAACCTTGCCAAAATAAATAACTCTTAAGAAAATATTGAAATAACAATTGCAAAAAGACTAAACAAAGGCTTTCAAAGGAAATAACACTTGACACTTGCTATGGGGATAAAAAAATTAAGAATATTGCACTTAGCCAAAATGAAAGATGTAAAACTTGGGTGTAAAAATTGGCTAACATTCTTTGTAATTCCTAAGGGTGGCATGCCTTTTATTCCTAAGACCATTTACCTAAATCCTTCCATTGGGCATGGAGTCACTCATATAGGCAACCAAAAAATGACTTGAAAATACCCTTGGATCAAAAAAACACAAGCTAGTTGATCACACACACAAAAACAAAAACACACACCAAACAAAAGGAAGTAAACACACTTGTGCTATAAGGAACTTAGGAAATGCAACAACAGACCAAAACAAAACTAGACTAAACACACACACCTAAGCTATTATTTACAAAACATGACCTATAAGCATTAATAGTAAAACTTTAGATGTATCCCATTCATAGGGATAGGAAATTCTTCTTCATTCATCTTGGTTAGCTAAAAGGAGTTGCTTTGATTATACTTGCTAATGATGTAAGGGCCACTCCATAAAGTGTCAAAATTTGTATGTCTACCTAGTTTTGATCTATCCTCATCCCATTTCAAGACCAAGTCACCTTCTTTGAACACTCTTACACTTTCTCTTTTGTTAAAGGACTTCTTCATGAGTACTTGGTGGTTCTCATAGCCTTATGTGCATTATCTCTTGCTTCTTGCAGCTACATTAGTTTTATCGATCTAACTTCCATTAGAGTATTTTCAAGTAGTTCCAAATATTGTGCAAGTTTTAGAGTAGGGATTTATTAAGATATGGACAAACTACCCTCTCTCTCATAAAAAAGTACAAAGGGAGAATTACCAATTAATCTCTTAGGATTAATCATGTCAATCCATAAGGCTATCTTATACTTGATGTGCCATGCTCTTTGATTGTTCTCTAATGTCTTCTTGATGATCTTGATGAGATTCTTGTTAGTAGATTTAGCCAATCCATTACCTTGAGGGTAATAGTTGGATGAGGTACTCAAGTAAACCTTATTCTTATTTTCCCAATCAAAAGTTTTATCACTTATGAAAGCAAGCGCATTATCATAAATGATAACATGGGGAACTCCAAACCTTGTTATAATGTTCTCATAGAACTCCAATATAGCATTTTCACTTGCCTCCTTCAATGCAATATCCTCTACCCACCTTGTGAAGTAGTTAATAGTAGTCAATATCCATTTGTGTCTAGTAATTGATGGAGGGTTGATCACACCAATGAATTTAAGGCCTCATTGCATGAAAGGTTGGTCCACATGGATAGGATTCAATGAAAGAGCTGCAAGTTTCTATTTTTCTACAAAGAAGGCACATTGAGGGTACATTTTAACACAATAGTAGTAGTCCTTAAAAATACCAGGCCAATAGTAACCAGCCCTCATTATCTTTGCAGCTATCATTCTAGGAGAGAAATGACCTCCCTCTACATCATTATGAAACCTTTCCACCAGCATATCAAACTAATCACTATTAACACACCTCAATAGCACACCATTTACATCTTTCTTAAATACAACACCATCAAAAACATAGTAAGGAATGGTCTATAATATAAAATATCTCCTTTGAGACTTGTTCAAGCCATTAGGACACCCACCATTTTGAAGGAAACTAATGATGTCTTGTGTCCAACTTTGAACATGTATGTGATAAACTAGTTGGGGGTGAACTTGGTTGATCAAGACTTCCTCTTTTGGGTCTTAAAAATATGAAGCTAAATGTCCCTTTTCCTCTTACCAAGTTTGTCACCTTAATATCCACATCATACTCCATTACTTTGGTAATCCATCGAACTCTTTTTTCATTAAGGTCTTTTCTCAGGAGAAACTCCTTAGTGATCAGATAGGAAACCATGATATGTATCTTATTGTTTGAAACCATGTATCTTGAATTATTCAATCCTCTTATCATAGCTAGAGCTTATTTCTCAACAAATGTATGCATGACCTCATAATCTTCTAATTCTTGGCTAAAGTATGAAATTGGTTGCTCTACCTCTTCATTATTCTTTTGCATAAGCATAGCTAAGATTGTATCAAGGTTAGAAAAGGTATAGAGTATGAGATTTTTGGAAAAGTTTTGGTTCAAGAGAGTAGGATATTTTATAATTGTTTGCTTGATTTCCTCAAAACTACTCTTACCTTCCTTTTTCCAAGTAAAAGCTTGGTTCTTCTTGAGCATGGATGTGATAGGCCTAACCACAGTTACAAAGCCTAGAAAAAAACTTCTTAAAAAGTTTATTTTCCCCAAGAAGCTTTGAAGTCCTTTCTTGTGTTGAGACAAAGACAAGCCTAGAATAGCCTCAATCCTCTCAAGGTTAATAGACAAGCCTTCTTTTAAAATAATATGACACAATAACTTACCTTCATAGATAGCAAAGATGCACTTTTTTGGATTAAGGGATATTCCATAGTCCCTAACTTTCTCAAAAACCTACATTAGATGTTCCATATGATCAGTGGCATCCTTTTAAAAAATAGTTATATCATCAAGGTATACAAGCAAAAACTTATTGATCAAACTTTTAAAAGCTATGTCCATTTCCCTTTGAAATGTAGCTCTAGCATTGGATAAGCCAAAATTCATCTTCTTATAGGCAAAGGTCCCCCATTTTATAGTTAAATCTATCTTGAATTGATCCTCTTCATTCACTAGTATTTGATTGTAACCTGAATAACCATCAAGAAGTAAAAAGTGTTGAGAACCTAAAACAACTTGTAGAATTTGTTCCATGGAAGGTAGTGGATAATGATCCTTGAGAGATACTCTATTAAGGTCTAAAAAATCCACACAAAGTCTGATCTCTCCATTATTATTTTGGATAGGTACAATATTAGCCACCCAAGTTGAGTGTTTGATAGGAAAGATAATCCTGGACTCAATCAATTTGGTTAGATCTTTCCTCATGAGTTCCTCTATCTTGGGATTGATGGGCCTTTGTTTTTGCCTAACTGGTTTAGCTTCAAGTTCTAACTCAATGGTGTGATGAGATAAAATTGGATCAAACCCTTTGAAATATTTATATTCCCAAGAAAATATGTCATGGAAATTTTGCATAATTCAATAAAGCCCTACCTCTTAGATAGAGAACATATCTTACCAATTTTTAGAAGCTTATCCTTGTAAATCATGACTCTCTCATAGTTCTCTTCTTTTGTGGACATACTAACTCTTTATTTCTTATTTTGATCATATTCATTGAAAACACTCTCTAAAGTAATCAGCCCTTTAGGTATCTTGTTTGTCTTCAGTTGAATAACTTGCTCTTCATATTGATCATGCAATCTCTTTTGGTTCCTCAAAGATAATCTTGCCTCATTTTATAAGTGTATAATGTGTTCATCAATTTCAAACACCTTCCATGACACTTCATTTTCTATAATAGAAAGCCTCACAATGACCTTGATATGAGACCGATATTTCTCATTATAATAGAAAGCCTCACAATGACCTTGATATGAGACTGATCTTTCTCATTTCCTACATCAACAACTACATCAAATTGTGCTCCTATGGTAGCCAATCTATTAGCATGTTTATTTGAATTTCTTGGTACAGATTATATGTTGAAGACCAAAGCCTTAAAGTAGGTCCCATAACCTATGATTGTAGGATTTAAGTAGGGGATTCTTATTTTTAGCTTGACTTTTCACTTGGTGGATGACCAAATCACTATCCCCATAAACCTTCAATTTTTTTATCCCTCTCTTCTTTGCACATTGGAGGTCATGAGCGAGGCCTTCATATTCTGCCACATCACAAGTGTAAATGAAGTGAAATATATATGAGGAGTAGTATTTATTATTTGATGGATAAAACATAACACCAGCTCCTACACCTACTTTATTTCTTGATCTATCAAAAAACATTTCCCATATTCTTTCAAGTTTATGGTCTTCATTAGTGAGTGAAGGAATTGAAACATATTTTTCATGCATACAATAAAATCCCAAATTATTCTATTCTATGAATGTATATGGATCAAGTCCATGCATTTCAATGATGTTATTATCAAGAAAAATATTATAAATACCTTCAAGGAGGGAGGATGCTTCACCATCCATGACACCTTCTTCTTTACTAATTAGACAATTCTAATTTAAACTTGTCTCCATATATGGCTCACTATGAAACCTTGATAAGGGATGAATCCTTATAGCCACCTTGGTTCCATATTTTGTTTTAAAAGATATAAAATACCAATAATAAGAAATGTATCCTCCTATCTTAGTCATGAAATCCTACAACAAGCAGATATAAAAATGAGCTGGATGTTTTACCACCACAATGTCTTGTAAAATAGGGAAACTTGGGAAATCATCTCAGAAGAATTTCAAACCTATAACCAATCCTAGTATCTTGGTTGGAGTCCCATCAAGCTAAAAAAAACCTTTACTATGTGGTTCATACTTTAATCCTAAATTATCAACAACCACCTTAGGCATGATAGTGGTACTAGCTCTACTATCTTCAATACAATTGTGAACCAACTTGTCTCTGACAATGAGTGTGAGGTAGAAGGGCAAATGATTTTCATATTTGGTGGAGGGATCTAAGACATGATTTGGAGTATTGGTTAGGGCTACACTATTGTGTTTTAAATTTTGGGGGGCTACATGAATGCTCATGAGTTATTCTTGTAAGAGCTCCTTTTAACCAAGCATAGGCTTTCCAAAGAGATATGCTTGTCATGGTATTATACAAAGAATAAACAATGTTTAGAGGGAAGTATTCACCTTTTATTTAATTACTGAAGGTAGTGAGGGGGTCTGAACCTGATGCATTGTAGGCTTGATAACCCTACTTTTATTATAACTTTGTTGAGGATCATGACTAGTAGTAGGTATTGAACTAGGATTCACACTTTATGGATTTGGAGAGGAATCACTTAGAGTCACATGTACTCTTAGAACATATCCTAGTGCCCTCTTCTTTGATCTTGTGTTGTCTACAATTGATGTGCTTTGATTTAACACATAATCATCCTTCACTTGAAATTTTATCATACCTACACTCTGGCTACTACCCTCTTCATGAATATCCCTTTGGATGGGATTTGATTCTTCTGATGTCATGTAAGGATTAGTTTCTTATTATTCCACCAAATTTTGGCTATCTTCTCCACCATCATTCATAAACTGACCTTGAAGTTGTCCCCATTAGTCCAAATGATCCTCCCCTTAGACCAGGTTAGCATGCACTAGAAAAATAGCCTTCATGGAAGAAGTGGAATTAGGATTATGGGCATTGGGATGCCTATTGAAACCTTGTTGACCTTGTCCTCTTCCTTGTTAGTTATATTGGGGTGGAGCTATATATCCTTATTGAGGATAATATTAAGGGTTAGGTGAAGCACTTGGCTAAAACTGAGATTATTTGAGTTGGGTGCATAATGACCATATGTCCTCATCTTTTTCCATATCATTATCCCCCTTCTTGGGAAAGGTTCTCATCTTGACATTGGTGTTATGAACTTGTGCTACGCTTGGAGCTTCAACCAAACTATGAGACAATAGAGGCATAGAAACTCTTGGAGGTAGATTTCTATCTTGTATCAAGATATTCTCAACTCTAATAGCTATCTTATATGCATCTGGTAGAGTGAATACTCCCATTGAATTTAACATCATGGCCACATCAATACCAATACCCTTGATATAAGTGGGGGACATAAAGCTTAGAGGAGGTCTCATGACAGGTGGTAACCTATGCCATGTCCTTTAAAATGTTTCATTAAAATCTCCCATAGATTCATTAAGACCTCTCTTTATCTTGTTTAGCTGATGGATCAGTGACATATGGTCACTCTTATTCTCAAATCTAGTTACCAAAAATTCCCCAAAGCCATCCCAACTTTTAATGCAACCACCTTCCAAAGTCCTATACCAATCAAGTGCCTTACCTCTTAGAGACATGAAAAGAAATTTAATGGATATGTTATATTGGGTGACATTATGGAAGTTACATAGATTTAAAATGTCCCTAATATGATTAGATGGGGTAATAAGACCCTCTCCATTGAAACCAAAGAGAATCTTGGTAGCATTGGGAGGAATAGGGTTGTATGCAGGAAGGTCAATTAGATTTTGGGTGTTGAAGGCTAGGAAAGGGTGATGCCTATCCATTTATCTTCTTTTCTCTTGATCTCCTATATCTTCAACTTCTTCTTATTATTATTCAAAACCTCCTTGTCTAGGATCTTTAAGCGTTATGAATGGTTCAGGGTGTTGTTCTTCAAGAAGAGCTTCAACTAAAACGGTTTGGTAAAAAATCCTAGATGACCTAGTGAGGACCATGAAGTATAATGTGGGAAAATTGATCTAAGATAAGATATTCTCACCTTTTGGAGTCACCAAATGTTGGATTAAGAATATTTCTACAACATTAGGCTTGTCAAGACCAACATTCACCTTAACATGTAAATAATTGGTCCCACCAAGTGTACCAGAAATATTGTCTCTAAATCTTACACCCTAGAAGAGAGTGTCCAATCCTCTTCCATATTTGGGAAATGTTGGAACATTTATAGATATGTGGGTATGTTTATATAGGAAATAAACCTCTAAATTTAAAGGTCTAGATCCCTAAATCTATCTCTACAAAACAACCTCTATCTAAACCAGTTTGATCTAAAGGAAAAGAGTTAAAAATTGCATAAAAATGAAACCTACTCTAAAATTGGTGATGCACCAAAATTATCTTCCACATGAATATCATATTCTAATGCATAATATATAAAAACACACGGACCATTTTCAAGCTCTAAGGGGTTATAACACAAGTATTTTAGTATAGAGGTGAGATTTATAAAATGACACAAGGCAAATGAACTGAAAGGAAAATTGCACATTCCAAGAATGGTTATACACTTACAACAATTAAAAACACTTAAACACACTCTATATGATCTATTAGACTAAGAAATTTTACTTAGGCATAAAGGATAAAGGATAGAAGGATGGAAAATCATCACTTAATGTCACTATACATCTCTTACACACTCAAATAACTATCCAAAAACTTGAAAGAAAATAGACTTGTACTAATGTTTAAAGGTATAATATAACATCAATCTAAAAGGGCTTTGCCATACATTGTGTGGTTATTTTTACACTAGCCCAATGGCTATATTTATAGTAAAAAGGAAGTGAGAGGAGGAGGCCTTTGACACCATAAAGAGGAATCAATCTTTTATAACTCTCCATCTTTAGTTGTAACCATCTTTGCAAATTATGCTTATTTGAGCCATTTGATTGATCCATGTCACCTCAAGTGGTTACACAACTAGCTTGCTCTCTCAAAGATTCTTTCCCAATAGTTATACTAGAAAAAACAAGATATTTTCAAGATGATTAATGACATCAATGAAGTTATGCAAATGAGTCCACTTTTTGTCAATTTATCTTGATGCTAACAACTTCTACACAGCTTATTGAGGTGTGCAATAGTGTAGGAAAGAGTTGATTTCATTTTCTTGGCCTTGGAGAGGCATCACGTGGAGTTTATGTGTATGCCTTCATGGGATTTTTTAGAATTATAGCTTCATGTGTGTGTGTCTATAAACATCCTTTGAAAACTTGTTATATCTCAACCAATTTAAATGTTCAAACCCTACAAAGCTCCTCAGCCTTTCTTCCTTTGATTGGCCATGAAAAATGACTCAAACCATGATCTGCTCAATGGTGATATGAGCCCTTTTGATCTACTTGTGACCCACTATTTAAAAACCAATGGCCAGATCATTACCTTGAAATTGACATCCATATAACCATCATTCTACTGGGACCATTCCTTTAGGGTATTTTCCTTGGGCCTTTGCTTCGGCATTTTACCAAACAATTTTTCCATGGACCCTTTTATCCAAAAGAAATAACTTTTTAGGCCCCTTATTAAACTTATACGTGGACTATTATTTTGATAGACATCCCCTTTGAGACTTTGAAAAGTGCCCTTTGGGAAGCTCAAGCATGCCCTTTGACAATCTTTAAATGTCCCTTTAGGCTTTTTGAACTAGACACTTTCCTGAGAAAAGACCCTTTGGATTTTTTTCAAGTGTCCCTTTAGACTTTTAAAAGTGTCTTTCAGATAATTTGAATTGTACTTTTTAGAAAGCTTATTTATAGAAAAATACCCTTCAAACTTTTTCAAAGTGTCCCTTCGGTCTTTTTGTAAAGGACCTTTCAAACTTTTTTGAAGGGAACTTACTTGAGATATAATTTATTTAGAAAACCCTTAAGAGCCAATTATTTTAAAAAGATTGTTTCATAAAAAATGTCTAAAAAAATTCCTTCAAAAAAAAGTGAAGGACCAATTCTTGAGAAAAGACCCTTCAAGAATATTGAAAGTGTCCCTTCAAACTTTTTGAACTGGATACTTTGCAAGAGAAAGACCCTTCAGACTTTTTGAAAGTGTCCCTTCAAAAATATTACAAAGGACACTTCAATGAGAAAAATACCCTTCAAAAATATTGTTTCAGACAAAATGTTCAAAATAATTCCTTCATAAAAGTTACAAAGAGCTAATTCCTTTTAAAAAGTTACAAAGGACCAATTCCCAAGAAAAGACCCTTCAACAATCTTGAAAATCTACCCTTCAGACTTTCTACAAAGGACACTTCCATGAGAAAAGGAACCTTTATAATTTTTTAAGTGACCATTTGGAAAGCTTGAGATGGACCAATTCCTTCAAACTTTTTGTTTTATAAAAAAGTCCAAAATAATTCCTTTGAGCCTTAAACAAAAAACCTAAAGCAAAACCTTGCTGAAAGAAATAACACTTGTAAAAAGACTGAACAAAGGATTCCAAAGGAAATAAAACTTGACACTTGGTGTGGGGATAAATAAATTAATAATGTTGCACTTAGCCAAAATGAAAGATGTAAAAGTTGGGTGTAAAAATTGGCTAACAGTAACTCTGTAAAATGTGTTAGCTGGAGCATGTGCATGATATTCTAATACAATATACAAACATAACTATTTTCACTTGGATTTACACCCTTTGATTAGAATTAAATCTCTCATCAAAGTGGCATAATGGAATCACCTTTAGGCTTGTGGGAAACTTAAGGAATGAGGTGAGTCTCTAGATAGGGCTAGCTCCCTTGATGTACCACTTAGGATTGAACCTAAAACTAAACTTGGGGGATGAAAATGGAGAAAGATAACTAAAAAAATAATCTAAGGGAGGTGATATGACAAATTTAATGATGACTCCCAACCGTATGTATGTTACACTTGAAACCAAAAACTAACCAAAACATACACTTTTTTAATCTGTCTTCTTGCATCAATATTACATTATGAGGTTATGGAAGAATGTATTAGGATATAAGGACTAGAAAAAAGGCCTATGAGGTCAATAATGAATATGATAACTCACTCAAACCATGAACATCTCTTGGAACACTTCACATGCCCTGCAAGAAGAAGCTATAAATAGGTGAGAGAATGTGATAACTTGTTAAGGAATCCATAGTCTTCACTAAGCAAATTCAACATTCAAGTAAATAACAATATTAAAATTCATGGAAGGGGTAAAACTTAGTAATTTTATTGATCAAAAGGTATAAAAATGAGTATGGATTCACCATACTCAAGTGGAGCATCTAATATAATGCCAAAATGGTTAGTTCTTATAGAACTTGTGAGAGAGAGAAGAGAGAAGTCCAAAGGTCATAAAGACACTTGTCAAGATAATAAAATAAAAATTCATGATAATATTATATGCGTCTAACCATGTAATTTAATAAATTACAAATGTCAATCCAAGTCATCAAAGTCTTGAAAAGTGGCACAAAACTCCTCATTATGGCTCAAGCAACTTGCTTACATAAATGGAACTATTTGGATGTCCCATAAATAATAAGGAGAATATATAATGATTTTAATTGAATTTTATACTCTCATACTTTCCTCTCCATGCATTAGTTTCATGCTTTTTCCTCTGAAAACCTCTGAAATTGAGCCATCATTATTTATTGTCCAAAAAACTGCCCTTCCATGCACCCTACACACTTGGCCTCAAAATTGGCATCATTTGTCCATGAAAATGTATAGGATGGAGTAAATGAAAAATTTAAATTCCCTCCATGGCCTTATAATCATCAAGGTCAACTTAAATTCATCTCACTTGAAGTTTTCCATCTTCTTCACTAGCTTGTCCACTATCCCATATTTGACTTACTAAGTTGAATCACCTAGTTGGGGAACTTATAAGTTTTTTAAAATAATTAAATTAATATTTAGAGTTATATTAATTCTTAATATTCCATCCAAAAAAAATTGTCTCTTAACTCTTCCTGTAGGCTACACAACACATAAAATAGTGAGAAAACCCCTTCCCCCCCCATCTGTACAAGTCCGTACAACTCATCTTGGTGTGAAGTATTTTTAGGGAGTCCTCTAAAACCTATAATAATAATTCTAGACAAAATATTTTATTTCAGTAGCTATCCAACTCCATTTCCAAAAATTGGTCCTTCACAAGGGTTTAGTAGGGTTTTAGGCCTATTTTTTGTCTTAAGGTTGGTTCATAAAGTTTGAATGTCCAAAATTCAAAAACAATTATCAAAAATGGTTGTTAGGGACCCTTATAACATTTAAAAATTCCTTGGACTCCTATCAAAAACATTAGATGAGATATGAGTGATCAAACTTAACAATTCAAGCTTGTTTTCACCATTCTACACAAGTCTGAGTGGTTTTGAGGTCCAAAATGACTTTTCTTGGTTTTATCTACAAAAAAATAGATTTTTAAAATTTATATCAACCCAAATAACATGTTATAATTCATATTAATTTTTTTATCATGCTAGGATTATGAGTGACTCCTCCATTTGGTCTTAGCATAAGCCTCACTCTATAGGCCTACCTATAACTTATATATTTTAGGTCATCCTATTTGATTTCCTTAAATATAAATAGTCTATACACTTCCATTTTTATCTCCCAACCAATATACAACAAATTATAACCATGATTAGGTCTATAAGTGTAAGTGACTCTTCAATTGGGCGCTAGGCCTCAACTGCCTCATAGGTCTGCCTACAATTTGAGCCAAAGAATGACCTTTTGATAGATTATATACATAATATTATTCTCTACACATATAAATTATCCATTTATACATGATCCAATCCATTTATATTCTTACTTCATGATATAATTTAAGATGATTCCTTATTTGTGTATAGGGCTAAAAACTTGTCTAGTAAATATGCCTGCACGATTGAAGGTTTGGGGTAATTTGTTGAGATTTATTATTTCCTTATTATTTATTCATGATTTTTTATATTTTTTTCAAATTCTAAAATCTAATTTAATTAATTACTCAATTTATATCTCATCCCATCACTTACTTTCCTTAAAATCTGTTAGAGTTTGTATTGAGGGGAGTGCCCTCTATCTGAGACAAAATAAAGGGAACTCCCCTATTTTCTCAAGTAAAAATGAAGTTTTTAGTGTCTTATACAATTTTAAAATGTTATATAAACAAAATATTAGTCCTTTTTTTTGTTTTTTGACCCCTCAAAACATCAAATTCCAAGACTAGTTCCTTAAAAAGCAAACTATGAGGAGATTTAGAAAGTTGACTAAGTTTTGCACTTTAGAGTGATGCCATAGGTGTAACTATATATTTTAGATCTCATTAATATAATTATTCTCATGGATAAGGTTATTATTATATTTTATCATCATTTTACCATTTTCAAGCATTACTCATGTAATTTGACCTCACAAACCTAACCCTCCATGTCCTTTGGCATGAGATTCCTAGCAATTTAACCCTGTTGTAGATGTCTATATTTGAATTAGGCATTGGAGAAATAAATTTTAACCTTAATAAGGTTTATATGAATATTTTATATTTTTTTTATCCATTATTTCATCTTGATTATCCCTAGGTTACCACTTAAGCACACTTTTCACATCTCTATTCACCTACAGTAGGCTATAGTTGTACATGGTTTGTAGTTTAGCTTTGGCTATGGTGTTTAGAGGTCTTTCTTAGATATTTAAAACTACATAACATATTATTATATTTGTATTCACATTAAAATGTCTAAAACATCACTAAGATCCCAAGTAAACATAACTTTGTCTCCATACCTAGCTGACTAAGACACCTCTTTTTCCTCTACCTGTAGGTGTTCATGCTTTGTTTGAGTTTGGTTATGGTGATTATAGGTCTTAATTTAATATTTTACATTACTATACCTTTATTATACTTGTATTAATTATTAATAGGATTAATATATCACATATCTACCATGTTAAGCCTCTTGTTTGAATACCCTACTACCTGACTCTTGTAGGTGGATGTATAGGAGCCTATGGGTAGTCATGTGAAGCATAGAGCCTTGTACTAGTCCTTTCTTGATGCCTTTGATTTAATTTTTCGCCTTTACACCAGTTTATTCATCCCATTCATGATTTTACTCTCAAAATTTTTATTCAAGGTAATAAAAACTCATTTACTCCTATAGGCATGTAGACATCATTAAAGTTTTTTAGTGTGTTGTGAGGCATATTTAAAGCTCTAAATGACCAACTTTGCATCATCCTCTGACCTATATTCTTGGTATGTATAATATCAATCTTAGGGGATATAAGATTTTATAGTCTAGATGTTTTTGAAAATCTTCAAATCATATTTTAAGATGCTTACAATAAGCCCCTTGCTCTCTATTTTCCATTTTTAGGGACTAAAACCCTAAAAATTTAATCACTATTTTGTAAAGGATTTTCCACCTTATCTCATGCATATGAGTCTTATATTTTACAATTCAACACCATAACACACCTTTAACATCTCTAAGAAGTTGGACTACAGGTCAAGCTTTTCACCCCCAAATATGACATCATCAATGGTTGTAGGTGTAAGTTTTGGTTGTGTGTAGACAATGAGGGTATGAAATGTGGAAAAACATGGTGGAAAATGGATTAAAAACAACTCAGAATGCATTTATAACCTTAAAAACATGGGATCTATGCTTGAACACTTTGAAACTAATTGCAAGACACCTTTTTCAACCTAAAGATCACTTGTATGCACATGAAATATAGCAAGTAAAGGAATCACATGACTATTTAGCATGGTGAATTGAGCATGTGACAACATTACAACCTTTTCAAAAGCATAAAAATGAGCTTTATTCAACTCCTAATGGTATAAAAAACTGATACATCATTAATAAAAATCTAAGAACAAGATAAACAAGCCTAAACATGTGAATGCAAGTGAATCTAAGCATGAGGCTAATAATGAAGGAAGACAAGGCTTTAAACAACCCAAGAGATGGCATGATGAAACTAAAACATAGGAGGAGGTGACCACATGACTTAGATACCTATATAACGTCATTTCCAAGCTATATGAGACCCCTATAGGAAAACACACTCAAAAAACAAGAAACGCTTCAACTAAAATTGTACATGGTGACACCCTCTTGTAACATAGACCAATTTTCTCATCCAAATAAAATGGAACCAAAAACCAAGAATGGATACCATGTGAGAAGGAATTATAAATATTTTTGAGCCAACATCACCAATTGGTTTATATGTATTTGACATAAATTGAGTAAACCCTATAGGGTGCAGGAAAGAACAAGCAAAATAGCATAGTCAACTTGTTAGAAATGGTTCATAAAGAATAATTGACAAATATTCAAACTCTATATATGAAAATTAATGTATATTAGTTTAAAACAACCTCCAAAAATCATTTTTCCTAAAACTACTTGTGTCGTCTGTACTGAGTAAAAACCTACAAGATACTTTAGCATGTCTAAAAAACCAAGAAAGGATTAAAAAAGTTTTGGATTAGAAAAGACACTTTCATATCACTCAAAATGTGTATATGGGTGTGTGGAATCTTAATAGTCACACATCCACTTTTTCAAGTGGCATACTTCCCAAGGAGGTCATACAAGTGCCACTCTCTCTTTCTTTTCCAAGAAAATTTACTTTCCTATAAACAACCTACCATCTTTCAGTTAAAAATAGTTATCTAAGACATTTAATGACACATGGTGCATGACATCACATTTGTACACTTTAACATTTCTGAATAAACCCATACAAAGCATTAAATTCACTATTTTGACCCCTCAAATGACCTAAAAAAGATAAATGGACATAAAAATTAATTGACCAAAGCTTATATAACATTATTTGACATTAATTAACTTATAATTCACCTCATGACAAGATATTATATCCCATAAAACACATAAAACTCAATTTTTTACCTAGGGTGCCCTAATTTGACTAAAAAGTCAAATTTGGTCAACAATTTGGTGACTCATAGGGGTAATATGCTTGCTATACTAACTAGACTAGTAGCCTTATCAATATATTGGGATTATGGATTCATATGAGGATTGAGACAAATAATAAAACATTTTACCAATGAATACAAACCTAACTAAGACAAGATAACTAATGGCTACCTCAACAGCACAAAGTAAAAGACACACACACCAAAGAAAGTAAACGCACAAGACACACACATGTGCTCTAAGAACTTAGGGGAATTTGGAAACAAATTATTATACAAAAATAGAAGCTAAACATACCTCCTTTCCTAGATCAAAATGAAAACTTATTCAATCATCTTTATGGTGAGATGAAACATAGTGCCAAACATGATTCTCTTTGGATTGAATACTTTATGGATCAGACCTCTTCCTTAGAACTTCACTTGATGTGATCTCACGTAGATCATCCTTAAACAAGTCTCCAATTTATAAATAATCATTTTGAACATGTTCACACACTTCATTTTTCTTCCCACTCTTCATTTCATAGTCAACTTGTATCTCCTTAGTAGGCATGTCTCTAAGAGGATTTATTTCTTATTCCTTAGAATATTGAGGACAATAGGAGCTTATTACATCCTTCAAGAGCTGATGTGTTTCTCCCAACTGATTGAAAGAATGATAGCCCATATTGATTACTTTAAACATGTCATCATTAAATGCATATGCTTCTTGAAAGGATAGATTTTAAAGAATGTTTTTCCTTTACATACTTGAGTACCAATGTTGCCTTCTCCATCTTTGACCAGCTCATATCCCTCTTAAATAGGAAAATATCCTACTTCAATTATTTCAAAAAAGTTATCTGAAAGCTAATTAATAACTCATCCTTGCCCATCCATGATATATTTCAAAGTGATAAAAAAGTTAATTATCATTTCTTCCTATTTGGAAAAAGGAAGACATCCTTCCTCATCAACCTAATCTAAAATCTCCACACAAGAAATCACCTTTTCTTCATCTTTGATTAGATCATCTTCAAGTGCTAATTCTTATATCTTAATCTCATGAGACTCTCTCAAGACTACCAATTCTTGAGGGATGGCTTGAAAGTGTTCTCCCTTCTTGATATCACATTTCATAAAAAATATGGAGGAAAAAGCTTGTGAATTATCCTTTTGTTCACCAAAGGGAGTCCCTATGGTGATTTATTCCTCTTAAAAACTCATGAGGTCTTCTTTATCATCCATATATCTAGCATGTTCCTCTTCATTTTCCTCTATCAAGATGGGTTCTTCAACAGAAAGAAAACATTCTTCATCATCAACAAAGCAAAGAGATTCAACATAAGGACTTACCTTCTCTTCATCACTTAAGACCTCTTGAGGGATTTCAAAATGAACTTTAGATTTGATAATCTGATATGTTTTGTCAAGGGATACAATATCTTCAACCTCCTTCATGGTGATGCCAAGACTACACATCTTGAAATCATGTGTTCTAGGCCAATGAGGCTGCCAAGGATGTAGGTTTTCTTCAAGAAAGAGTTATCTTTCTTTATCAACTAGATGATCCTCCTTTGGCTCCCATACCATAGGTCCATCAAGGCAAAGGGTGATAGGGTAAGGACAATATGAACTAGTTGGTGGAGGTGGTACATATAACTCAAAATGAGATTGAGAATGTAAGGTTGGAGGATCTTTAAGAAGCTCTTGAGGGAGGAGAAATGGGATGTATTTAGACATATGATCTTCTCTTTGGTCTAAACCTTCCATCACACCTTGACTTCATAGCTTCATTTTTGTCTCTATCTCCTCTATTTTCTTGGATAAGTTCTCTTGGAAAATTCTTTCTTGAAGCTCATACGAATCATCATGAGGATAAGGAGTGCATGAAGGCTTCCATGGAACACAAGAAGCTTCTTGAGGAAGGGTGGGAGGGGCTTGAAAAATATCAACTCCATTTTCCACTTCACACTCTTTGACAATGCTTCCATCTTCTTTCTTTCCCCATAACTCTACTATTTTTCTCCAACTTAGGATATAGGATTAGATGTATTCTCAATTTCACACTCTTGATCAAGCCTTTTCTCCTCCTTCTTTCCCCATGACTCCACTATCTTAATCCAAATTAGGACATTGGAATTATGAGTCTCATTTTGAGGTGGTGGGGATGCAATGTGAGAGGGTAATGAGGGTTTGAACTCCACTTCCTTTGCTACCAACATGGATTATTTCATATGCATATTTGCCAACTCAATTTTTCTATCAAGATTTTCCTCAAAAAACAATATTTCTCTTTTCAACTCTCTCCTCCAATTGATCAAGAAAAGGATGACTTTGATGGACTTGATTTGAATCATGAGTAGGGGTCATGTATGGCTAATAAGGATCTTGGGTAAGTAGGTACGAAGGTTTATAGACTTGGTAAGGCTGCCTCTCATGAATATTTATCCTCTCCTCCAAAGATGCAATCAAACCACTCACATTTAGCATATCACTCATCAACCTTTGCTAATTGGCTCTTTCAATAGGTACCCACTCTTTTTTGACCAACTCTAATGCATTTCTCACTTGATAAATGGAATGATTAGGAATCCCTTGATCACACCCCCTTAGAGTATCAAGCTCCAACATATACCTTTCATAGATCAAAATTACTTGTTTAAAGGTGGAAATGGGTTGATTGGAGAAAGGATTATGTTGATAAGGAACAAGACATTGAGAAGGCTAAATATAGGAATGGTAAGGATCATGTATGGGTTGGATATGATCATATTGAGGTTGATTAAAGTCATATTATGGCTGGTAAGGGTCATGATAACATTGACCAAGGACTTGTTCATATTGATAGGGAATGGCACAAGCTTGAAATGTCTCACCAACTTGTGTAAACAAGAAATCAACACCAAAGTCAGCCATTGATATTCATTAAAAGTAATAACACAAACAAAAAATGTTATTATAAATATTCAAAAGATAACTTGGGTAACTTTACTAGTTGATATGTCTTTGTAGTTGCCATTGATGCTTAAAAACATGCCTCTAAAGGCTGATTGTTGAGAGATAACACCAAAAATCTTTCAATCTCTTGGAACAAGAGTCCCACTAGGTGTGCCAAAAATATTTGTCACTTGTATTTTCACCTTTGAGGATATGCAAATCTATCCTCATATAATTAACATAATGGAATCACCTCTAGGCTTGTGGGCAACCTAAGGAATGACATGAGTCTCTAGATAGGGCTAGCTCCCTTGATGTACCACTTAGGATTGAACCTACAACTATACTTGGGGGGTGAAAAGGGAGAAAGATAAATTAAAACAAACTAATATAATTGAGGTGATATACCAAATTGATTGATGACTTCCAATCATATGTATGCTCCACTTGAAACCAAGAACTAACCAAAATATACACTTTTCCAATCTATGTCTTCTTGCATCAATATTACATTATGAGGTTATGGAAGAATGTCTTAGGCTAGGAGGACAAGAAAAAAGGTATATTATGGAACTAATGAATATTATAACTCAATAAAAACATGAACATCTCTTATAACACTTCACATGCCCTGTAAGAAGAAGTTGTAAATAGGTGAGAGAATGTGACAACTTGCTAAGGAATCCATAGTCTTCACTAAGAAAATTAAAAATTAAAGTAAATCACACTATTAATAGTCATAAAAAAGGTAAATCTTAGTCATTTTATTGATCAAAAGGTATAAAAATGAGTATGGTTTTGCCATACTTAGGTGGAGCATCCTATACAATGCCAAAATGGTTAGTTCTTATAGAACTCATGAGAGAGAGAATAAGAGAGACATACAAGGGTCAAAAGGACACTTTTCAAGCTGATAAAATAATCTATCCATACATTATAAGATGATATGGGTCAAATCATGCAAGTTCATGAAGTACAAATGTCAATCCAAGTCATCAAAGTCTTACAAAGTGGCACAAAACTCCTCATCCTAGCTTAGAAAAACTAATTACATAATTGGACCTATTTGGACATCCAATAATTGATGAGGAATAGGTATAATTATTTTAATTGTAATTTTATACTCTCATAGATTAATTTTCTTGAATTGATTTCATGTCTGGTTCTCTAGAAACCTTTGAAAATGAGCCATCATCATCTATTGTCCATAAAACTGCCCTTCCATGCACCCTACACTTGGCCTCAAAATTGGCATTAGTTCCCCATGAAAATATATGAGAAGGAGATAATAAAAAGTTTAAATGACCTCCATGTCCTTATAATCATCATGGGTACCTTAAATTCATCTCACTTGAAGTTTTCCATCTTCTTCACTAGGTTGTTTGATATGCTAAATTTGACTGGTTGAGTTGAATCACCTAGTTGGGGAACTTATAAGTTGTTTCAAGGCATGAAATTAATATTAGAAGTTATCTTAAGTCTTAATATTCCATACAAACTTTGTTTTGTCTCTTAACTCTTCCTTTAGCCTATAAAACACATAAATAGTGAGAAAACCCCTATTTTTCCCCCATCCTTACAATTCCATATAACTAAACTTGGTTTGAATTATCCTGAAGGAGTCTTATACAACCTCCAATAATCATTCTAGATAAATTATTTCATTTATTTAGCTATCCAACTCCATTTCCCAAAATTGGTCCTTGGCAAGGGTTTTAGGCCTATTTTTGGTCTTAAGATTGATTCATAAAGTTTAAAACTCCAACCTTGTAAAAAATTTCATAAAAATGGTGTTCACAAACCCTGATAACATATACAAATTCCTTGGACCCCCATGCAAAAACTCAATTGAGATATGAGTGATCAAACTTGCCAATTTGAGCTTGTTTTCACCATTATGCACAAGTTTGAGTGGTTTTGAGGTCCAAAATTATTTTTATTGGTTTTATATACATAAAAATATATTTTAAATCTCTATATCAACCCTAATAACATGTTTTAATTCATATTAATTTTTTTATCATGGAAGGATTGTGAGTGACTCCTCCATTTGGTCCTAGCCTAAACCTCATTCTATAGGCCTGCCTACAACTTCTATGTTTTAGATCATCCTCATTAATTTAATTACATATAAATAGTATATAAACCTCCATTTTTACCTCTAAAACAAGGTACAACAAATTAGAAACCATTTTTAGGTCTAAAAGTGTAAATGACTCTTCAATTAGGCACTATGCCTCAATTACTTGATAGGTGTGCCTATAATTTGAGCCAAAAATGACCTTTTGATAGCTTATATACATACCATGAGTCTATAAACATATATCATATCCATATATACATGATCCAATCCATTTATATTCTTAATTCATGATATAATTTAAGATGACTCCTTATTTGGGTATAGGGCTAAAAACCTATTTAGTAAATAGTGCCTACATGATTAAAGGTCTGGGGTAATTTGTTGATATTTATCCTTTAATTCTTGGTTATTCATAATTTTATATATGTTTTTCAACTTATAAAACATACTTTAAGTACTTATCTCAACTTCTATCTCATCTCATCACTTACTTTCCTCAAAATCTATCAGAGTTTGTATTAAGGAGAGTACCCTCTGTCTGAGACAAAATAGAGGGCACTCCCCTATTATCTTAGGTAAAAATAAAGTTTTTAGTGTCTTATAAAAGTTTAAAATGTGATATACACAAATTTTTATTCCTTGTTTTAGTGTTTTGACCCCTCAAAACATCAAATTCCAAGACTAGTTCCTTCAAAAAGTAGATTGTGAGGAGTTTTAGAAAGTTGACTAAGTTTTACACTTTAGAATGATGCCTATATGTGTAACTATCTGGTATAGAGATAAATAATCTCATTATTATCATGGATAAGTTTCATATTTTATTTTCTCATCATTTTAACCTTTTCAATCATTACTCATGCAATTTGAACTCACAAAATTAATCCTCCCTATTATTTGACTTGAGATTCCTAGCAATTTAACCCTGTTGTAGATGTTTATATTTCAATTAGGCCTTGGAGACATGTATTGGACCATCCCTGAGGTTTATATGACCATTTTATATTTATTTTACCTATTATTTCATATTTAGTATTCTTAGGTCACCACTTAGGCACACTTTTCACATCATTGTTCAACTACAGTCACCTACAATAGGTTGTAGGTGTATATGTTATATAGTTTAACTTTGGCCATGGTGTTTATAGGTACTTATTAGATATTTAAAACCAAATAACATATTATTATGTTTTTATTAACCTTTAAATTGATAAAACATCACTAATATCCCAAGTAAACATAACTCTATCTCCATACCTAGCTGACTGAGACACCTTCTCGTCTTCCTCTGCCTCTAGGTGTTCATGCTTTGTTTAAGTTTGGTTATGGTGCTTATAGGTCTTAATTAAATATTTTACCTTACTTATCCATTTATTATACTTTAATTAATTATTATTAGGCTTAATACATCACATAATTTCCATGTTAAGCCACTTGTTTGAATACCCTATTGCCTGACCCCAGTAGGTGGATGTGTAGGAGCCTATGGGTAGTCATGGGGAGCATAAAACCTTTTACTAGTTCTTTATTGATTAATTTTATTTAATTTTTCCTCATTAAACTATTATATTCATCCAATTCATGAGGTTTTGACAAAAAAATTTATTTAAGGTAACAAAAATCCATTTACTCCTACAGGTCTATAGACACCATTGAAGTTTTTTAGTGTGTTCTGAGGCATATTTGAGGCTCTAAATGACCACCTTCCCATCACCCTCTGACCTCTATTCTTGGCATGTAGACTCTCCATATTTTATGATATGAGATTGACTAGGATATATATTTTTTAAAACCTTCAAAGCATATTTTAAGATGCTTACAATAAGACCCTTGATCTCTATTTTCCATTTTCATGGACTGAAAGCCTAAAAATTCAATCACTATTTTGTAAAGGACTTTCCACCTTATCTCATGAATATGAGTCTTATATGATCCAATTCAACACCATAACACACCTTTATCATCTCTAATAAGTTGGAGTACATGTCAAGCTTTTCACCTCCAAGGATGATGTCAGTAATGGTTGTAGGTGTAAGTTTTGGCTATGTGTAGATAGTGAGGGTATAAGATGTGGAAAAACATGGTGCAATATGGCTTAAAAATAACTCAAAATTCATTTCCAACATTCAAAGACATGGTCTCTATGCTTGGATACTTTGAAACCAACTTTAAAACACCTTTTTCAACCTGAAAATCACTTATATGCACATGGAATATGATAAGCAAAAGAATCACATGACTATTTAGCATGGTGAATTGAGCATGTGACAACATTGAAACATTTTAACAAGCATAAAAATGAAATTTATTCAACTCCTAATGGTCTAAAAAATTGACACATCATGAATACAAATCCAAGAACAAGATAAACAAACCCAAACACATGAATGCAATTGAAGCTAAGCATGAGGCTAACAATGAAGGAATGACAAGCTTACAAACAACCCATATTATTACATGATGAAACCAAAACATGGGAGGAGGTGACCACATGAATAAAATACTTGTAGAACAAAAAATTTGAGTTATATGAGACCCCTATAAGAGAACACACTCAGCAAATAAGAAACACTTTAGTTGAAACTACACATGGTGACACCCTCTTGAAACATAGGCCAATTAACTCATCCAAACACCATGGAACCTAGAAAAAATAATGGAGACCATGTGATATGGAATTATACATCCTCTATATCCAACATCAACCAATTGATTCATACGAATTTGATAGAAATTGAGTAAAACCTATAGGGTACATGAAACAACTAAGAAAATAACACAGTCAACTTGTTAGTGATGGTTCATAAAGCATAATTAAAAAATATTCAAAATAAATATATTAATATTAAGGTCTCCTATTTTAAAACAACCTCCCAAAAATATTTGTCTTAAAACTGCTTGTGCTATCTGTACTGAGCAAAAACCTGTAAGTCACTTTAGTGTGTCTAAAAAGCCAAGAAAATAGCAAAATGGTTTTAGCTTAGCAAAGAACACTTTCAAATCAATCCAAATTTGGATATGGGTGTGGTGAAGCTAAATAGTCACATTTCCACTTTTTCCAAGTGGCACACTTCCCAAGGAGGCCGTACAAGTTCTACTTTCTCTTCTTTTCCAAGAAAATTGACTTTTTTTTAATAACCTACCATTTTTTAGTTACAAAAAGTTATCTAAGACTTATAATGATACATGGGTCATGAAATCACATTTTGACACTTGCACATTTCCCAATAAACCTGTATAAAGCATTAAATGTGTTGTTTTGACCCCTCAAATGACCCAAAAATGATAAATGGACATAAAAAATAATTGACCAAAGCTAATATAGCATTAGATAACATAAAATAACCTATAATTCACCTCATGAAAAGATATTATACCCCCTCAAGCACATAAAACTCATGTTTTTACCTAGGGGTGCCCTAATTTGACTAAAAAGTCAAATTTGGTCAACAATAACATTAGAATGTAAACAAATATGATCATAAGTAGGTAATGTAATATGTATGTTGTAATATAGCATTACATAGAAGTGTAAAGATAGATGTAATCAATGTATAATATCAAATTTGTGTAACTACCTAGGATGATGGGGTATGATGTCCACCATGGCACCCAAGTAAGAAGGGTATATGCATGAGGTCCATCATGGCATCGAAAACTAGTTTGTGTGTAACAAGCAAATACAAGTGTCATTTTGTATAAGCATACATACAAACACATGAGACATGCAAAGGTAGGCCAAGGGGCCAAAATTAAAGGGACATGGCAACATGCCACTAAATATTATAATGAAGACATACAATGACATGTTCAAATGTCCACATATGCAAGCAAAAAATAATTTGACTTAGAGCCACATAGAAGGACATGTTTAAATTTACACATATAGAAGCATAAAATCACACACAATGGAAATGGGCACATGTCCAAGGCATAAAAATAGATAAGTGGTGTATATCCAAAGATGAATGGCATATTCAAATTCCCTCAAATATGAAAGAAGCATAGGAAAAAGAATCAAGTCTAATCTAGGAAAACTAGAAATGAAAACATGAATAAATATGTAGTAAAAATCTATATAAATGATAGGATGCACATATATTGAGCCTAACTAGTGATAATCAAAAAACAATCTGAGTAATGAGTATCAATGATCAATATGAAGATATATAAATTCATAAACTAGAATGTATAATATGTAAAGATACAACCTACTTGTAGAAGCTATGTATGATATGCCCTAAGTGGGAAAATGTATCAAATGTATAAACTTGGATTGGTGTATATGCCATCAATGGGTAGATGATAGGTAGTGTGGATTAGTGTAGTGGTCTAGAGTCCTATCTAGAATCTGCAAGCACTCAATAAGAACAAGCGAAGCATATGTGCAAGATAAAATTGACCATACTATGATAGCTAGAAATATGCAATACCTAAAAATTAGTATAAATGTAAACATAGCAATGCATATAATCTGTAAAATTTATGTTTTTGAAATATTTGAATTTTTTTGTATTTTGATATGTTATATTGTTTTTGTGTTTTTTGAGTATAATCTATGTACAAGAAAGTGAAAATAAACTATGTACAAGGATTAAGAGAGAGAAGGAAGTATGTACAAAGGTAGGAACCATACTAAATAATGAGTCTCATGGGAGACTCACTATCACCATGACCTGTGTTAAATAGGGGAACTATGATTGTGCATGAAATATGAAAGGGCAACTATGACCCCATGATCTACTATGCTATTTAATCTAAGTCTGAAGCTACCTATGTAGTGATGTTATGATGATGTGGCACTAACTATGATGCCTTGTGAAATATAGGGGTTTTAAGGACCCATCTAGTAGAAGTAGAAGTTGTAAATGATGTAGGTTCCCTATGATGAGAACCCCTAGAACCCAATATAACTGATCTCATCATAAACTAAGGAGAGGAAGGTCCTTTAGAATCTATGATGTATCTTTAATGTAAGGTCATATCTAGTAATGGTCTCCATGGGATAGTATGTGTATTTGTAGATACCGTAGGAGTATACATAGTTTGCACCGTAGTCTACATTGATGAATCTACTAAGCATTGTGATATATGCATATGATCTATACTCTCTATTGTATCTAATAACCATGTAATATTTGTTAATAATGCTAGAACTATAACTAGTGTCTATGTTGGAACTCTAGTTAGAAATTATGTTAGAATTGCCTTTGGGATGGGTAAAGGGTACTCATATGAGACACCCTCAACCATAACCACCTAATTAACATGTATATACTTTATACATTAGTGTATTATATATGGGATGGCTTAGATTTATTATAACCATGGCTTTCCCAATAATATACCAAATACACCTGTACTAGGTACTACTAGGAACCAAGTGGTTAAGTGTGTTGGTCCAACCTATAATGGAATCACTATCTCCTTAAGGGAGCTTTGAACATGGCCATTTAAACTAGTAATGAATATATTTATGGGGAATATATCCCACTCTATATATCCCAATTTTTATAAGAGTGTCATGGTGCACATGTTTATGTTTGACCCATTATCAACCATAACATTGTGATTATGATGGTGGTCTATATATGATCATGTGAAGAGTGCATGTAAATCTATGTCACCATCCATAATATCCTGCTCTAAAAAATGTGATAAGTGGTCTAGGTGGTATTTTAGTGTGATATATGCCACTAATGTTATGTAGTGGATGTGTTTCCTCTATAACTATGTGATAGGAATCTGGTGGTGGATGTACTTGGTATGTATAGTGAATACTTTATGTTCCCCCTAACTCATTATCTATATGTTTTGGTAAATGAATCTAAAAATATATTAAGTGTTTCATCCTCTATTTATTTTTTGAGTGCCTCTATGGGTGTGCCCACATTAATAATGTTAGCCTCAATGAGATTTTATATCTTGTGCTTTAGGCTAATACATCTATTTTTTGTGTGGCATGGTGCCCTATGATACTCATATAATGAATTTAAATCATAACTCTTTGGAATATACAATGTCATATCAATTTATTTAATTGGAGGGAGAGATATGACATTGCATTCTAATAGTTATTTTAGAACTCGTGCTAGTGACTCTAGAAGATTAGTGAATACTTTATGCTAAGAAGTAGATAAAACTAATCTAGGAGAAGGCTCAAAAGCTATGTTAACTGTGGCCTTTTGAGCACTTTTATTTTATATGGCCCTTACCTTGTATGGAGATTTGTTTTAACTCTTAATAGTTGATTTTGGTTTCATTTGTGTACTTGAATTTTCCCATTGATAAGAGTTTAACCTCTCTTTCCTTGACTATGTGGCACATATCATTAAATGAGGGAAGATTATTTAATAAGATATATTCATGTAATGTTGGTAAAATACTCTATTTAAACATATCCTAAATCTCTATTTATACTATAAGGCTAGTCAATTTCAATAATACTATCTTGTATCATAAGACATAATCAGTAATAGGCTCATTTGAGTTTTGATTTAACTATGCTACTTGTGCATATGATATATTATTACTGATTTTGATAGAGAAGTGTCATAGGAAAATATAGGATAAAGTATTTAATGTTGTGATAGATTGATTTGACAAATCATAGAACCATTGTAGGGCATAATCATTGAGACTGTGTGGAAATAACTTCATAAGAAGACAATCATTGAACACATAGTCCAAGCATATTGTGTGAAAGGCTCTAAGGTGAAGCTCTAGGTCACCCTTTCCATCATATAATGTGATCTTGGGTGCCACAAAACTAGATGGAAAAGGAGTTTCCACTATGTGATATTCCAAAGGTGTATGCAAGAGAATGTTGGAATCCAAGGCATGTGATGGCCTAGCTTCTCCCTTCTTGATATGTAACACCTTAGACTATAGAGTAAGAACCTCATTCATAAGAGATTGTACATTTAGAGTAGAGGAAATATCCAAAAGTGGTGTAGCTATCATTGATATTTGAATATAAATCTTGGGTTGTGTTATTTAAGTTGGTTGAGTTGACTCTATTTGAGGTGTAACAACATTATTAACTAGAGGGGTTAAAGATTGACCATTATTTATTTTATTCTTGATTTATAATATAGCTTATAGAATTTATGCATGATCAAAGGGTTGTTCCCAAATTATATATGTAAATCCTTATAATACCTCATCTTTGTTCATAATTAGTCATTAGCATTAAGTGGAGGTAGTGTGTCTTGACTCTTAATGTTGACCTCATCTTGATATTGGTTATATTTTTCATGTTTAGATGCATTGTCATTGAATTCCACATAATCAGGGTGTGAAGGATTCATAGCTAGTGTTGTAATAGGTTTCTTTTACTTATTAGAGGTCAGTTAGTAGGAATCTAAATATGTTATATAGGATTACTACCTAGTCTATCACTTGTTCTTAATCGAAGAGAGATAGCTTTTTTGGATGGAATGTAATAGAAAAATTGAAATATAAATACTAAAATAGAATATATGAATTTTGAAAAAGTAATAAAAATTAATGAAAATAAGATTAAAAAAAGGATACAAACCCTAAGAGCATATAGGGTTAGGGTTTTTGAATATAGGGTTTCTTTTCACCAATTTAAATTATATGTAAAATAAATTGAAACCCTAGTGTGAAATTAAATTAATTTAGCTAGGTTGTCTAAAAAAATTAGAAAATAAAAAGTAGGTAGCCCTAAATTATTGCATAAAAATTTAGATTAATGCAAGCTAGCATTTGAAGTAATATTTGCAGTAAGATGAGTTCACCAAATGATTTAACCTTTTAGGGTTTAACTATGTAAAACCTACATTTAGATTAAAGAGCTGAGATGTATAAATTAGTTAACTAAATTTTAATAATTAAGCACTGATTTCTTATGGCATTTGAATTACTTTAAATTTATAAAAAATAACAATAAATAGGCATAAATAAATACTTATCTAGAAAATGACTATCATGGATGATCTAGGTTCTAAAAAATGGGTTTTTGATAGTTCTGAGTGTCATGAACAAAATTTTGGAGTTTGTTTACTCACTAGGTAGTAGCACCCCATATGGATAGTAACACAATGTTGTATTTTCCTCAAAGTGGTAGTAGTGTCCCATTTTAAAGACTCTTCTTATTTTTTGGGAGCATATACACCTATGTTTTTATGTCTTTTTCTTGTGCACACAAAACCTAAATCTCTGTGTTGTGCTTAGAAGACCTGATTTAGTGTGTAAACCCTAATCCTCATTTCAAGTATGGAATGTTAAATAATCATGTGTTCATTATTAGGATAGGTTGGACATCATCAACACCTTTTTGTGAAGAGAGTTTCCTAAATACTAATTCTCCAAAGAGGGATCAACCCTGATGTAGTTCTCCCACCTAGTGTTTGATGCAAGTGAAAGTGAATGCTATAATGAGAGAGGAATTGGATGCCTTGAATGTGATTGAAATTTTAAATCTTTTAAAACTATTATTTGGGATGCTATAGATGGTAATATGTATAAGTAGAGAATAATAGGGATCAAATACCTTAATTTTTTTCAACTTATCTTTGGTTTGATTGTGCTTTTGTATATAGTTTCCATCTATCAAATAGAGGTAAATTAGACTTATAATAAAATGTTCTTAGGCTAACCTTAAGAGTGGCACATATTTGAAAAATTATCTGTTAGGATGAATTAGGGCTAAAAATAGTAGCACCTAGTTGGGGACACTAGTGCCATGTGGATATAGTGTCCCAAATATGGTACTAATTTCCATTTGGTTGACTCTTGTACAAGTTGGGTTGGTATTTGAGAAGGCAATTTTGGGATTGTGTTTTGGTTGATTATGGGTGAATATTTTTTTCACAATGATTGGAAAAGTGTGTCTAAGTATCTAAGATAGGTATAAGGCTAAGATAGGAATAGGATAACTCAAGTGACACTCTTAGTATCTAATTACCAATTTTAGGTGATTACAAAAAATTATAAAAAACATTATATCAATAATTAAATTGAAAAAATATTCCCTATTTCCATACCATTCATAGGGACTATACATCTACAGGTCTAAATTAATAAAGGAGCAACCCAAGAACTTGATTTGCCAAGTTACAAGCTAGGTCATTATTGTATTGCTTTGCATATATTGCATGAATTACACATAGGCTAACACATAGGGGATAAAGATATGAGTTTGAGTCCATATTTTGGAGTATTGTGTATGTAATTAGTTCCCTTTGATAGTGAGGTCTTTAGGGTTAGCTTGACACTATGTGCCCACTAACCCATTTTTACCCAAGTTCACTATGTAGATGGAGAATTAGGGTTTTACAATTTTACAAGGAGAGAAAGTCTTTAACCCAAATATGAATGCACCCAAGTGATGGTAAATCAAAATCCATAAGCATTTTGGTGGCCACATCCTATTTCACTAGATATTCCATATAGGACACAATTATCAGACCTAGAAAATAACATCGATGTAACCATCATAGGATGATGTTATTGTCTAGAGTGTTAAAAGTGTCAGATTTAGAATCAGATGACTTATCTATAACTCTTTATATCCTAATTTCTACCTATTCTATATCCAACACTACATTAATATTAGAATAAGAAAAGTACATCACTTCATCATTTCTATATTTAGCATAGTTGTACTTTCCATATTTAAATTATATTATCATAATAAATTCAATGTATGATTATATCTAAGTCCAACATCTAATTAACCTTCTATATATTTTATTATCACCCTTGTGCCATTTCATTCATATATATCCATTTAATGTATATCTATGATTATTGATAACATCACCTTAGATCAAACATTTTAGGGTTAAACATTTGGTGAACCCAATTCATTTGAATGCAAGTTTTTATGATTCCTAGGGTTCTAAAATAGATAGGGATTTAGATTTTTTTAATTTTAATTTTCATACTCTTACTATTTTTCATACAACCTATGCATAACCCTAACATATTTATCTTCCATTCTAACCATTTAAGATGTCTCAAACTAATTAGTAATCTCATATATTTGATCATGATGATACCCATGTTGACAATGAAAAAAATATTTATAGGGTTATCATAGAATAATATTATAATAATGAAAACCATTAAAAAAATGAGCAAATAGACCATGATCAAGTTCATGTAATTACATTATTTCATGAGCACATTCAATAAAAGCCTAAATATCTTGATGAGATCTTAAAAATTATACTCAAAAAAAAAAAATCCAAACTATAGTGGAAACATCCATCCCTTTAAACATAATACAACCTAATATATCTAGTGGGGGCATGGGTTATGTGTTTAAACCTTGTTCTTAGAAACTACCATACTATTTTTATCATGTAATTACTAGTGTCAACATAAATACCAGTTTCAATTCCTATTACTACTCAAAACATGACTTCAACCCCTTTGGTGACTACTTAACTTACTAATATAAATCCCACTAGGGCTATATTTCAATCATTCCTTCAAGTTATAAAGACCTTGGAGGATAAGATTACAGACATTGAAAAAAATGATGTAAAATCCCCTCATGCTATAGAATCTAAATATGTATTGCATAACCCTTTTGCACTTAAAATATATTCTCACTCTTTTCCAACTAGATTTGTTTCACCTAAGTTCACATTTTATGATGGCACGGTTGATCCTAAACATCTTCAAACCTTTTATGTGGCATACCTTGACTATGCTTATAATGATAAAATTTTGACCAAATTATTTCCAGGAAACCTCAAGGACTATGATTTGAGGTGGTTATATTATTTACCTCTCCAATCCATAAAAACATTCAAACCTCTTATAGACTAGTTCTTAGCACACTTTTCCATTAATATTTTTGAAAAGTTTTCCTATGCCCAAATTGCCAAAATCAAACAAGGAACTAATGAACTTATCAATGAATATGTCTTGAGATATAAGACAATGCTAGCCAAAATGACCAATATTATGGCATACAAAGAGTTACAAGATATATTCAAGAAAAGTTTTCTCTCTTTTTTACACAAGTCCATTATTTTTAAAAATTTCAAATCTTTCGATGAATTATGTCATGTGCAGGACCATGAAATGAAACTTATGTCATTAAATAATCTTGAGTATGTAGTAAACACACCAATGGCTTATACATATAGTACCAAGTTTTTAATCAAAATAGGTTATAGGGTAAAACCTCCTAAGCCAAAAAAGGAAACAACCACCACAATTTATAGAGTTACACAATAGCCTAATTGGGTTGTCTTGTCTAATGCACCAAGGAGATAATTTACACATTTGCATGAGTCTATAGCCTCATTGCTCCTACAGTTACTAGAGTGTCAATTTATATCTCTTCCTCATCCTATCGAGGTTAATATGAGTTTACCTTTACCCAAAGGATATGATGTGAATGCTTATTTTGATTATCATCAAGGACTAGGGCATTATACAAGTATATTATTTACCTTAAGCATAAGATAAAAGATCTTATCAATGACCAAAAAAATATATTTGAGGATCCTTCAAAGGAATCAGTTTTATAACTTGATGATCACCATAAATAGAAAATATTTAATAATCTTTTGTAACACCACTCTAAGAAGGAACCATAAGTTCAAATGACATATAATTCACTTCATCATCCCTCACATTATGGGTACCCAAAAGATGGTATTATTGGTACTTACACATGACATATAGCTCCCATGGTTTAGATATATTATATTTGATTTTATGATAGTGAAATTAAGGATGATGACTCTGATATTCATTCTTTATTCATTTGAGCATATCTTGATAAACACCATATATGCAATGTTATGATTGATAATGATGGAAGTGAAAATATTTGTACCATGACATTAATTAAGTAATTGGGTTATACTCATCCTAATTTAAACCTCTCTACCAAAATAATTAAATAATTTGATGGGACCTCTAAGAAGGTTCTTAATGGGATTGACTTAGCTTTACATGTTGGTCCTGCACATGTGGTTACTACCTTCTCAATTATCCCTTCCAAAGTTATATTTGATATGCTACTAAGAAGACCTTGGATATACACTCTTTGAGAAATACCTTGTATAATGCATTGGTTTGTTAAAAAAATCACACCAATAGGGTAATTATAATTTTCATAATTCCATATGAGAATCCTCTTTAATAAAATAAAATTATACCCAAACAACCAACTGTTAAGCCTATTAAGGTTAATTCACCACAAAAGGGTAAGCAAAATCGAATCCCCTTTACTAGGTGGCAAGTACTTGAGAGACCACTACATTAAAAACATACATTATATTCCATAGAATCCCCATCATCTACTACACACCATGATCAAATATCTATATAAACTCATAATGTACATATTACTTTTATGCCAAAGAAACCACATAACACTCAATGATGGGCTCCAAGAAACACTACTCCTATTATTATTACTACTACTACATGGCCATAAAGTCTTATTTTACATACATAGATCACCATTTATACCAAAATTATAGATATTAAACCTATACATGTTTCTTAATAGTGTAAATAGGGTATTACACTAGATTTAGAGTTGGGAGGTATCTTTGACCATCCATTGAATGTCATCATAGTATGATCTTTCCTCTTCAAAAAATCCAAAAACATTCAAAAAATCCAAAAATTACTTTGGCACCTACATTTTCTATTGTATCTTTGGCATCCATGTGTTAGTTCATTTTTGATGGATGACATACTCATTTAATCCTACATACACATATGTACAAATACATTATGCAATCCTATTTCAGTGTTGGGCCTTCCATCTAATCATGTCATATAGACATTGGGGGAATACACTTCTTTGATATTGATACATATAAGTTTTATGGTTTGATGATCACTCTATATCATTATGTTGAGATTACATATGCACTTACACATGCATTTATCCATGATTATATCTTACAGGGGTACTTGATATGTTATACACTTGACATTTTTTCCTAACACATTTGATCCATGGGATACTATGAAATGTTTATGTTGGTTTCTTATGCTTTACTTTATGCACTTCTTTGAGTGTTTTTCCTTGCTATTGTATTCCTTGTTAGATAATTTGAATATGCTCCTTTGCTTGCATCCCTTGTGCCTATGTATTATTTCTTTGAAATTTTCATATGTCATGGTTTGTCATATGGACATTTGAATATGTTATCCTTTCTTTTTGTGTAAATTTGACTAAGTAATTTCCCCTTGATTATGCAACATTTGAAAATTTCCCTTGTTTGTGGTCTCTTTGGACTTTTACCTTTTGACTTATTTTTGAGTGATCTTGTGTGTGTGATTGATTTTATTGTTGATTTTATACTATTATTATACATATGTTTCCATAATATTTATCATGTATCTTAGGCCTACATGTGATCACATTGGTTATGTGCACCTCAATGATACATTTACCTACACATGTTCCTTTTATATGCTACATGGTTACATTCACAAATTATATAGTTGTCTTATCCTTTTGAGGTGAGGTAACTATGAGTTCCTATATTTCCATCACCTCAAATGGGTGGGGATATTAGTGGGGCATGTCATAGAGGAATGTTCTCCACACTTGGCATAGTTTTTAGATTTAGTGGGGGCATCCTTTAGAAGTATGTTCTCTACATTAATTTAGTATAAGGTACTTATATCAATTTTCATATTTAGTGGGGGCATGCCATATGGGCGTGGATTTTACACATTCACGTCTCCTATATTTAATGGGTGTATGCTTTAGAAGCATGTTATCCACACCTATTTATTATTCAAAATCTTCGATTTATAGTGGGGGAATGTTTTGGAAACATGTCCTCCATAATGGTACTTATATCAATTTTCAAATTTCTCTACACATAGTGGGGAAATGCTTTAGAAGCATATTCTCCACACTTACATAGTTATCTAAATTGGCTAAAGTACATAGTTATATGATTCAGATTCATAGTTGTATCATAATTATATATATTACCTACATAATTTCATCATGAGACACATATAAGGTGTAAATTCTATGCAACATGTGATTAATATTTTAAAATCTAAATTAGTTTCAGATTACAAAAATCTTTTATGGATTGTTACCATATCACATACTTTTTTTACTGATACCCCATAGAATTTTATTGAGCCAATATATTGTAGTAATTAGTTCACATTTTGGTATAGTTGAGGTGATCAAATCAATCAATATTTAGAAATTTTCAAGTTAGACTTGATCATCTAACCTCACAAAGTTATAAGTATCATTGGGTTGAATAATTGAGCTAATCTAAACTTCCAGGTGGCTAATCATTTTTTCTCCAAGGTTGGGGGCATGTGCTTTCTAGTCTCTCTCTATCTCCTCGGATATATGTACTTTAAATATTTATCTATATTTTTCATAATCTTATTTTTAGATCCTTACAATGATTCATATTTTTCAAAATAACTTTCTAATAAGAAAGGAAATTAATTAACACAGTTTTAATCCTAAACCTTGCTCTTTCAATTTTAGGTAATTTCAACCTAGATTATATGAATTAATTTTATACTATAACATGTTATTGATTGTATGTCATTCACCATTAAAAAAATCAAGTTTGGCACACATAAATATAAATTTTTCATACACACCAAAGTATGTATTCTTTTCCTTTAAACTAGTAATTTCATTAATAGATTAAAGGGGCAAGATAAATGTAGATGATAGTTTATGATTATATATCACCTCAGTCTTATACACTTAGAAAATTCAGACCTTGGTTGTCCTCTTATTTATTTACTTTCCCACTTCCACATGTATTTCATATACTCTATCATTGTGCCCCTTGGCCTATATCTATTAGTCTAATCAATCTTATGTTGATGACCTAGGTCTTATATCTTACCCAGAATGTTAAAATGTACTTATCTTCCATATCTACAAGTTTAGAACCTATATATTATGTCCTTCTCCCTTAACACTAATGTCCAAGACAAATAATAGCAATGACATTATTTTCCTATCCCAATGCAAGTGTCTAGTGACCTAAAATAACCAAATCTATAAATGAAACGTATCCTAGTGGTCATCACAATCGATTTAATGTGATTTATTACTCCAAATGGATTTATATACATACAATCTCAACCCTCATTCATTCCTCACCTAAAAAAAGACCAAAGAGACTAAGGAAACTTATCAAAAACATTCTATCAAACATTTAATTGAAAAAATCTTACCTATTTCCATACTAGTCATAGGGACTACACATCTACAAGTTTGAAATAATAAATGAGTAGCCTAAAATCTTGATTTTCCAAGTTATAAGCTAGGTCATTATTGTACTTGATTTACACATATTTCATGATTCACACACAAGCCAACATGTAGGGGAGAACTAAATGAGTCTAAGGCCCTCTTTCGGAGTATTAGTTACGTAGATAGTGCCCTTTGATATCAAGTACTTTAATATCAGCTTGACACCATGTGTGTACTAAGCCATTTTTCCCCAAGGTCACTATGAATATGGAGAACTAGGGTTTTGACATTTCATAAGGAGTGATAGTCTATGAACTAGATCTAAGTGCACCAGAGTGAAGGAAAAATAAAACCTAGAAGCATCTAAGTGGTTTCATCCTATTTTAGTATAGATTTAGTAAAAGAAACTAACATTAGACCTAAATAGTAGCATCGACTCAACCATCCCAAGTTGATGTTACTTTCTAGAGTGCTAGAAGTTTTAGAGCTAAAATCTGATGATTGTTCCAAAATATCTTTCCAACATGATTTATACATGTTCTATATCTAGTACTATATTATCATCATAACAAGTTAATTACATCACTACTTTATCATTTCTATATCTATCATAGTTGTACTTTCCATATTTAGACTATCTTAGCATAATAAATTCAATGTATACTTAAATATGATTTTAGCATCTAATTGGCCTACTATAGATCTAATTATCACCCTTATACAAATTAATTTATATATACCCATTTAATTTAAAAGATAGGGTTAATAATAACATCACCTTAGATCAAACATTTTAGGGTTAAATAAATAGGTACATGCCCCTTGTGGGAAAAAGTTAATTTGTGAATGGAATAAGATGTGTAGGCATATAATATATGTGATCATGTAATATAAATTTATTCCATGACAAAATTAATAATAGATAGTCAATATTCATAAGTTGTCAATTAATATTCCAAACAAAGGTGTAAAATTCCTCAAATAATGGAAATTATATATGTATATGCCAATGTAGAATAACTAGCATGAATGTCTAGATCAAGACACACAATAAAATAACATGATCCAATAAAATATGACAATGAAACAAAATCAAAGGTATAAAATAATGATAAAATAAACATTTCATATAAAACATGGATATAAATAATGGATACATAAATAGTTCAACTCAAGAGAAGGTGATCAAGAAATCAAATAATTAGAAACTATGTACAAAACATCATACCCAAGCTAACCTATGATCCAATCAATGGCATGCTAAAGTGAGGAAATTATATCAACTAATTAAAATTTCATATGATGAGGTGTATCATGTATATAACTATTGTAATATGAAAAATTGGTCAGAAGCTGTATTAAAATTCAAAATCATTAGTATGACTGATATAACCATGTATTCGCTATTTATCTCTAGTATTAATAATAACCTATAGAATTCATTATATGCTAGGATAATTCATCAATGTTGTTTATGGAACATGATCACAAGCTTTATTTAATAATACCATGATATGTGACAAACTAGGTAGTTTATTTTGAATTTAAATAACCACTAATGTAGTAGACATCAAAGAATTGGTTATCTTGATTTCATATATTAGAATCCATCAGTTTTAGTTATTTCACATATGATATGTAGAGGATAATTAGATGACATTTCAAGAGTTGAAAAAATGGTTTCCATAAGTTTCTATTTTTAATAAATATATTTTGTAATCATCTCTTGTGTATTATATTATACATTGCTAGTAATAAGTGTGTCATTTATAGGTAAAGATAAATATTTTGGTATAGGCTCTTTTGCATAGGTAACTCATATTTAGGAGATGAACCAACCATTTGGATAGGTTTCTCAAAATGTTTTTTTTTCAACCCATACTATATTAATAAATTATAACATTGCCATGATTAAAAAGATCAACAATCCTTCTTTGCTAAATCCAACACACATATGTAATATGTCCATTAACTCTATGATATCGACAAAATGGTTTACCACTTTTCCATACCAAGTGATTTGTAGGATGAAATATAGTATAATGTAATGTATTAAATTTAGCCTTATCTAGTAAAATTTATAATATATCACATAGTTTATGAATAGGTATACTAGTTTAATAATTAAGAGATACTTTCCCTTGAGGGGATATCTTATCTTGGAATCCTAAATTCATATGACCATATGAATAACTACTTTCAATAGACACAAAATTTATATCTAAATGGTTTTACCTACATCCACAAGCATAACACAAATTTAATTTAATTTTAATGTCATGTGAGAAATTTGGGATTGAATCTCACCATTGGTGTGATTTAAAGAGGAAAATTTACTAAAATAGATAAGACCACACAAAATCTCATATAGAGATCTAAACTTTCCATTAATTACAAATATAATATTTAAGTAATCACAAGGAATATAACCATCAATGGAAGTCATGTAAGGAATATTAGAATCATTTTTACCAATATGTGAGAATAAAGGAGAATAAAAATTCACATCATTATGTATATTGAACTTTTATTATGTTTCACAACATGTGCATAAGCTAACATTTCTTCACTAAACTCAAATAAATAAAAGTCATCACTATTCCAATAATCATCATCGTACTCATAATTTATATTAATATGTATGACAATCTTAGGAGAAATGATATGGAATGCAATTTTGTCAATTGTGTAATATGAAGGAGGAGGAACCCTACCATATTATTAAATATAAATGCAATCCATTAAAAATATTAAAAAAAATAAGAACATGACATTTTTCTTTCCAAATTGTGAATTTTTTGAAACCTTATTGTAAAGTAACCTATGGGTTTCATGCTCAAATGAATTATTTCATTCAAAAAAAATGTTTTACTTATTTTACACTTAAGAGATATGAAATATGGATAATAGGCACTAATTTAGATTAAGGAAAATAGATAAATAAATACACTAATTTGAATTGAAACAAAGTGATATATATTACAATTACCTAATTTATAAAGGATAAATAAAGAGAAGGATCATTTAATTAGTTAATTATATCTTCCTAATACTCACATAAGTCATCACCAAATCTGTAAATGCTCTATATGTGCTTCATCAACTTCTCAGATTAGAAACAATAGCCAAAAACTTCCCTAGACACTACTAACAAAATAAAAAATCTACTATAATTGATATTATCAAGCTTTTTTTAGAAGTGTCTTTGTACACAATTTAGGTATAATACTTTTGAGACCCTTGTTCCTATTCTTGTAATGTGATTATTTGGGTGTACACCTCTTTTATCCCATGTTAAGATTATTATACTACATATCTTTCATACAAACCCTAATTGTGCCTATTTGAACCATAATATGCCCTTAAAAATTACTTAGTATTTTGGGATAGAATTAATGAAACCACTCCATATATAATTACTAATCATTGCCTAGGTTTCAATACTCCAAAGAGGGATCAAATCACATGTACTTATCCCACTTATGCCTATGTGAAACATATTAAACAGTCTATAATGCTATTATATCTTTTAATTTTTTATACTTTGTACTATGTAACTTTGAATTTATGTATTCATATTTCAATCTATAGAGTACTCTAGGGATGTGTTGTCTTGAAATTTTACATTTCATGAAAATACCCCCATTTGTGATTAGACATGCAATTAGAGGTGTTTTAAAGACATCGATGGTAAATATTTTGTAGAATGGGACATCAACCTCGTATCCCAATGGACAAGGCTAGGGTAGAATAATGAAATATAACTATCTTTCAAATTTCTAAATAGTGTGTTGAAGATATCGCAACAATTTATCCTTCATTGAAATTATATTATTATCTTCATGGAAACAATACTATCACAGAGAGAAGAGAGAAGAGATGAATTCATTTGATCTTATCAAGAACAGAGTGAAAATTTAAGGTAAAATCAAACTTATCTGAAAGTTCTTGATTTTTGTTCCAGTATGGAGACTAGATTTGAGAGATGAATTTTGACTATAGACACTTGGTATAAATTTTTTAACTTGAACTACAAAAATCAAGGGGGAAAATCATAGTTGTAGGTTTCAAGTTGTGCAAATTTTTTTTTAACAAATTTTGAGTCATGAAAAAATACCAATTCACTTTTACAAGTCGAGTAAATTTGTTTTTGAAAATTTCAAGTCATGTAAAAACACTAACACTTTTACAAGTCATGTAAATTTTTTTGAAAATTTTAAGTCATGTAAATTTTTTTGAAAATTTTAAGTCATGAAAAAATGTCAACACACTTTTACAAGTTGTCCACATTTGTTTTTGAAAATTTCAAGTCCTGCAAAAACACCAATGCACAATTTTATAAGTCGTGAAAATTTGTTTTTTTTTTAATTTCAAGTTGTTAAAAAACACCAATGCACTTTTACAAGTTGTGCAACTTTGTTTTTGCAAACCTCAAGTTGTGTAAAAATGTCAATGAATTTTTTCACATGGTATTATCTTTTGAAAATGTTGGTTTCACTTTTTAATTTGTGGGTTTTACCCAAATTCATGGTAAATGGAGAATTATAGTGGTTTCAAGAATAAATTTGTGGTATTTTGAAAATGAAGTGGTTTATCAATAAAACTCATGTGTTTGAGTGTTTACAAGGTTATTTTGGTCCCAAAACCTATGGTATTCACTACAAAAGCATGGTATTGGCTAGAAATTTGCAATTTTCACTAGTAAAAGGCAATTTTAATGAGACAAAGTTATTTTTCGTGGACATATCCAACAATAATTCAAGTGTTAGATGGATATATGTTAGATGGATATATGTTGAGTAATAATTAGTGTTGGGTTTATGGATGTGGACATAAGTTACCAATCTAAAATTTTGGAGGCCAAATGCATATGGGAGGTGTAAATTAATTTTTTTTTACAATTGAAAATGCCCTTGCAGCCCTTGAATCATGTCAATGACTTGATAAGGTTAAATATTTATATGGCAGGATTCAAAAAACTATTAACATGAAATATTATTGTCATATGAAGAAAACATTTTTATGGTGAAAAAAAAGGATGACTAGAAAACATCAATGGTCATTAAAAATTCTTGATCAAGTAAATTTGAGATTACTTAAATAGATGTCAATATAAAATACAAGCATATACAGGATGAAATTCCTTGACAAGTGCAAAGCAATGATCGAGATTATCTTCAGTAAAGGAGAAATTGAATGAATTCTTCATCAAGCTTCTGGTCTTTTCATGTTAATTTTGGATCCCATTTTGTAATTTCCAATTTCAAATTTTATGTAATTGCAACCTTGTAAATGAAATTCATGAAAATGCACTATGTCACTTTTGTAAGTCTCAAATTGTGTAATTTGGATTTACACATTTCAAGTTGTGTAAAAGCACCAAAACATTTTTGCACTGTTCAAGTGGTGAAATTTTGTAATTTCACTTTTGCATGAAGTGTAATTACACCAACACATATTTATATCATGTAAGTGATGCAATTTTGTAATTTCACATTTGCATTCTGTGTTATTACACCAACTCAATTTTAAACCACTTAAGTGGTGCATTTTTTTAAACTCACTTTTGTACCATCTATAATGCCAAAAAAAGTGGTTACACACCATAACCACCTTCCCACACTATAAATATGAACATTAAGATCATTGTAAGAGGAATTTTGGTAGTGAGACTCTACATAAATGTTTTAAATGATGAGATTATAATTTCAACTCAATAAAGATCAGAACAAGGAGATTTTACAAGATTTGTGTTCAGTATTTATTCATGAGTTATAACTTTATGTATGATTCATCTATATCTATATCTTTACTTTAAAATTATTTTCATAATCACTACCAAAATGTTAGAAAATGAGAATTTTACATTAAGTATTTCTTTTAAAATCTTTTTGTGTTATTTCTATGAATGTGAAATCTCAGTTGGGTTTAAGAAATATTTTAGTTGTCTTTTATGAGTAAATATTGTGATCAAGGAATTTGACAACAAGAGGAGGTTAGATCAAGTGTTAGTCCATAAAACTATGAAATCAACACACTAACACACTAACATCTCTAAGCCTAGATCTTCTGGAGAGCTTAATGAACAAACAACAATTTAAAACCCAACTAAAATGCAAAGAACAACAATCTTTACATTCCTTGAGAGATTCAAATGATTTATTCATTTGGCTTGCTTAGTTTATGAATAAGAAGTATTAATCAATGACATATGGATAAAATAATCTCCTCTATGCACTATTTTTGAATGCTTGGATTGATTGATATGGCTTAGCTCAATTTCAACATTATAACACTAGGCTTTTAGCTTCATGAATCTATTCCTACATTATAACTCTACTTTTATTATGCTCCTTAAATGAAGGGTTCTAGGCTTGATTTTATAATATTTCAAATCCCTTGGAATGGGTTAAATCTGACCATGGTTGAGTTTATTAACTTTGTTTTGAGTTTGGCATATTTCTAAGATATTCTTTTAGATATTTTCCAAAAGTGACAACTCACAACCATGGTTGAGTTTATTAACTTTGGTTGAGTTTAGCATATTCCTAGGATATTTTTTTAGATATTTTCCAAAAGTGACAACTCACAAAGGTAAGATGTTCTTGAATTTCCTTTTTAGTAATTGATTTATTAGCTCATGGGTGAACTCAATTAGGCTTTTATATTGATTTAACTTGCTAATTGATTTTTATTAGGGTGTGCAAGTTAATTAATTCTTTTTAGGCATTTGGTCATTTGTTTGATTTTGATTAATTCAATGTATGTATTTGCCTTATTTAATTGATTTAATAGGCCAAATTGATTTAATGCAAGGTTATAAATCTAAATTTGAGACTAATAAAAAAATTGGGCTAGGTATTCAATAATTGACAAGAATTTGTCTAAAGTCAGATATGAAGCCATTGGTGGCCAACTTTAAGTGTCTATAGTTTGCCCCTATTTGGAAATATGTTGTAAGCTATAAGCATAGTAACATATTTTAAAAGAATAAACTGATTCTTTATGTTTACAACTGTAATGGTAATGATTGAATTGTAGCTACCCCCTCGAGGGAGCAGTTGGCAAGTGGGTCAGCAAATGGTCCCTCGAAAGAAAGAAGAAAAACAAGTGGAACAAACAAATGAATATGATAGGGTGGCAATAGAATAATTTACTCAAAGTTAGGGAAAATCATTGAGAAATGTAAGTGGGATGGTGTACAATAGTTTTTCCAAAGGTGGTTATATGAATTATACCCCAATAGTGGCAATGCGGTATGATAACACAATGATTTGACCCAAAAGGCGATATAATAATTGAGAAGATGGAGCTACCCCAGTTAGGACAAACAAACACAAAAGGAAAATTGGTGATAACATAATGATTTGCCCTAGCAGTTGATATAATTATTGAGAATACATGTGGAATGGTGTAAAGTGATAATGCAATATACCCTAATTATGAAAAACATGATTAATGTTTGAGGATTGATAAGTTGATATAGAGGATAAATATGAATTAGGACAACCTACTAATATGGAGATGCTCATCTAAACTAACAAAGGCTGAAATTCTTTCATTACTTAATTAATGTATTGGGGATATGATTGGGTATTGGATTGGGATTGTTACTAATGTTAGTGTCAAGGATATGGTGATGCTACATTTATGTTGTAGACCTCTCAAAGCTGATTTTTGCTATATAATTTTATGGTAGGCTTCATGATAGAACACCATGGGGTCTTGGCCAAAATATGCATAAGGACTGACTCTCAATCTGATACTCAATGAAAAACAATTCAACTAATGATAAAAATCATGATGATAATGTAGACATTTAAATATGGATAGATTCAAGAATAATGTGCAAGGAATCACCCAATAAACACACATAGATTGAATCATGACCATAGTGTTGAAAGAAAACAAATAGTCACAAAAACAAACAAACAAATAAAGAAAATAAAAAAACAAGACAAACAAAGAAATAAACAAGAGTTAGTCCCTATGTTAGTATAAATAACATGACAAACATTACCCCTAAAAACTAGGTGACAACTGAACAAAAAAATAAGATAGGGGAATAGAAGAAAAGGAAGAGTGTGGCTGAGTTGTCTCCATATGTGTTAGGCAAGTCGAAATCGCCTACATAGTTTCATGGATATGATGATCCAATGAAACTTTAGAACAAATGTAGTTCTCCCAAGAAATGGGAAGAAAATGATGATTAATAGAAGACATGATGGATGTGATAAAAGAAAAGGGAAAAACTCATAAAACCATGATAGCATAGGATAAAATGCCAAAAAGGATGGGGAAACCATGGAACAAGTGATTTTTTTTATGACTTAGTGAGGGCTCCCATAATCCTTAAGGCAAAGAAGTGGTCAATGTTTTTGGTTTTTATAAATAATTTTCAAATAAGCTCAACTCAATAGAGAATGATGAGATACTAAAATGGTCCAAGATCACAAAACAATAAGAGTGTTATAACTTGAAATGATGCTCGTAAAATGGCAAGATTATGGTTGAAGTTGCTTGAAAAATAGTGAGAGCATTATAACTTGATATGATTCTCAAAAAATGGCAAGAGCATGGTTGAAGGGGGACTGAACTGACCTCAACATGAATCAAACATGACCCACATAGTTCCAAAATGGTTTTAGTTTACAGTAGTTCACCTCATAGCAAAGGAATATGATTAGTGTAGTAGCCAATTCAAACAAAATAGGCATAGTTGGTATGATGGCATAGGAATGCTAGGTGATATGTCAAGGCATAATAAACAAATGTTACCCCTAGTTTTCCCATATGTGGTTATAAATAGGAAATAATTGATAGATTAATTATACCAATTTTCCCTAGTAAGTGATATAATTAGTATCAAGATTGGTAAATATAGTTGCCCCAATAGGTGATATAATCAAGACCACATAAACAAACTTGATAAGAAGAGAATAAGAAATGAAAGATGTAACTACCAATACTTATATCATACTAATCCAAACTACTACCTCTATCTAAAATGCTTAAAATAACTGCTAAAACTAGTCTAATTTTGTATGTTGAAAACATGAAACCAATGGATGAATGAAGGTCAAATGGGCTAGGTTGATAGGATTCAAAATATGATTAGTCGAGTAGGAATTTAATGCTTAGATGGTCTGATTGGAATGTCAAAATGACAGAATGGTAGAACAAATAGTTTGATAATGGTATAAATACAAATATTGATAATATGATATAACTTGAAATGGTCCTTAAAGACAATACATCAAGTTACTCAAGCATAGTACCACTTGAATTGAATAATGTTCATTGGCTCATCAAGTTCATTGTTGTCTAGTGTGGTGAGCCTATATGGTCTAGAGCCATAGTCTAAAGTGATGATGAAAAGACCCACCCAATTGGGTTTGAACTTTCCTTTATGTTTCTTTTTGACTGTGGTAATCTTTTGGTTCTCTTTAAGGACAAGATCACCAAGTTCAAATGTTTTATGTTTTACACTCTAATTATATTAACATTGAAGTCAATTCTAATAGGCCTACAGATTATTCATAGAATCCATACACTTCTCATCAAGTAAATCTAACTCTTGTAGGTGAGATACTTAATAGTCATTATCATTGAGAACATGCTTGAAATATATGCATAATGAAGGCAACTTGACCTTAATGGGAAGTATGGATTTAGTTCTATAAATAAGTATGGAGTGGCTCCAATGGGTGTGCGATAATTGGTAAGGTATGCCCAAAGGGCATGGAATATCTGAAGGTGCCAATCTCAACCAAAATCATTGACAATATATTTGAGAGTGTTGAAAATTGTTTTGTTTGATGCTTCAGCCTAACCATTACCTTGAGGGTAATATGATATTAAAAAGTGTTGTGTGATCTTATATTAAACACATAACTTTTCAACATCCTTGTTCTTAAATGATCCTCCATTATCAGATATAATCTTAGAAGGGATACCATAGTGATAGATGAGATGGTTAAAGATGAATTTGGAAATTTTCTTTTCGGTCATGTAAGTGAGGGGTATAGCTTTGATCCACTTAGTGAAATATTTAGTGGCAATGAGAATGTGTTTATGGCCATTTGATGAGGTGGGGTTTATCTTTCCAATGAGATCAAAGCCCCATGTATAAAATGGCCATGGTGTTAGCATTGGTTTGAAGTTCTTGGTAGGTACATGAATCAAATTAGCATACCATTGATACTTGTCACATTTCTTGACATATGTAGCTGCATCTACATCTATTGTCAGCTAGTATGTAAGAGATTTCTGGATAAGACTACCCCATTGGTGTGGGCTCCACATAATCTTTCATGAGCTTCCCATAATGATAGTATATATTTTGCTGAAGGTAAATAATGAAGTAGAGTTCCATCAAAACTATGGTGGTATAGGGTTGGTCTGAGTAGGGTGTAACATTGGGCACTGTGGATGAAAGATTTGGTTTGTTTCTATGATAAATATAGTGGGAGGACTCTCTCATGTAAATAGGCATATAGGTGTGAGTACCAATTAGAGTTGGGACCAACAATATCACATATCATTGCAATAGTTGAAGGTTCATGAACTAGTGCCATTAGATTTTCTATAAGAAACTAATACTCACTAGTTGTGTGTGCATGATGAATCAATGATCCAATGGTAGCCATGGCATCTATTATTATATTACTCACTCTTGGTATGTTTTCAAATTGAATGTCAATGATTTGGTTCTTGAGAGTGTTAACCATTGCCTTGTATAGAACCAACTTATCATTTTTAGTTTGGAAGTGGTCGGTAACCTGATTGATGATTAACTAATAATCACCATAAATTGTTAGATGACATATGTTCCATTATAATACCTATCAAAGACCTAAGATGAGTGCTTCATATTTAGCCATTTTATTGGTACAAGGAAAGTTGATTCTAAATAACTTGGGGATTAGATCCCCTTGAGTTTTTATGAACAAAAGGCTTGCCTCTTATCCATGTGTAGTGCATGATCCATCAAAATATAGCTTCCAAGGATACTCCTTAACATGTGTTTCAATGATGGTCATGATGGATTCGTCAAGAAATTGGAATGTTAATGGCTCTGTGTCTTTAATAGGTGCTTCAGCAAGCTGATATGTGAGAACTTGGCCCTTAATTACTTTCTAGTTTAGATACTCAATCTCAAACTCACTAACGGCCTTAAAAAACTATTTTTGATAGTAGATACTTAAGCAGATCTAATTTGGAAATAACCATGGTATTACTATTCAACATGTAGTGGCATAGTTTTTTAGATACAAAGACCATAGTAAGACAATATTTTTTGATGGGTGTATAGTTATGCTCATATGTAACCAGTGTATGACTTAGATAGTACACTAAATGTTCTTTTCCCTTATCATAGTGTTGAGCTAGAAGTTCCCCCAGAGCATTATTAGTAGCAAAAAGATATAACAATAATGGTTTCCCTGGAGTCAAAGGCAATAGAACTAGGGGATCCATGCGATAGTCCTTCAACTACTAAAAATCTTTTTGATAATCATTATCCCAATGAAATGTGACACCTTTATTTAGTAGGTGTGTAAATGGATGGCACTTATCTGATAATTGAGATATGAATCATCAGATGGATTTGATCTTTCCCTATAAAATATGAAGCAAATTCAAATTAGTCGGTGGTAACATATTTTTTATGGCTCTTACTTTAGTTGGATCAACTTCAATGCCCCTGTGAGACATGATGAAGCCTAATAATTTGCCTGGTGTAACTCCAAACACACACTTCTTGGGGTTGAGCCTAACTTTGTATTCTCATATTCACTCAAATATCCTCTTTAATGTTGCTATATGGTCAGCCCTAGTTTTGGATTTGCCTACTATGTCATCAATGTAGTCTTCAACAGTGTCATGCATCATATCATGAAATATGATTTTCATAGCTCTTTGATAAGTGGCCCCTAAATTCTTAAGGCCATATAGTATGACCTGATAATAGAATGTTCCCCATGAAGTGGTGAATGCTATCTTGTGTCAGTATTTTGGTATTATTTTTATTTGATTGTAACTTGAGAAACCATCTATTAGTGAAAGCATTTCATATCCTACTGTGGAGTCGACTATCATATCAATGTTAGGTAGTAGAAAGTCATCCTTAGGGTATTTTTTTTAATGTCATGGAAATCAGTACTAATTCTAATTCCTTTAGGTTTATTTTTGATAGGTATTATGTTAAAAATTCATTCTAAGTAGTCAATTATTCTAATACACCCTGTTTCTAAGAGTTTCTCCAATTCTTTCTTCACTAATATAGCAATGTGAGGATGCATCTTGCACAAATTTTTTTTACTAGTTTTACATTAGGATTTACCACAAGGTGGTGTAGAAGCAAGGTGGGGTCCAAACCAAGCATGCCAGTATATTCCCAAACAAATATATCTACAAACTCTCTTAGTAGGGCTATGAATACTTCACACTCCTTAATAAGGCATGCACCTAGATTGATCCACTTTGGGTCATCTGGGGATCCAATGTTAACCTCTATTATATCTTTGAATAGAAGAGTGGAGCCATTGTCAGGGATAGTTGGTAATGATTTGAATTTATTATTAATATTAGAGTCCTCTATTAGGAATGGTTCTTTGACAAGCTCTCCAAGACATGAGGAATTAGAATCTCCTAATGGGGGATCAGGCCATGTGACAAAGATAGTCAAAAATTCATTTATGACTTGATCAAAGGCTTCCTAAATTTCAAGATTAAATTTAGACCCATTATCATGTTCATTATTAGCATCCTCTTGAATGATTTGATCAAAATCCTATTGCTCTTCCGGGTTGAGCTCAGATCCATAGTGAACTTCATCATTATTAGTTTCTTGCATGATTTTCTCAAAATATTGATGCTCTTCAATACAAAATTTAGACCAATATACAAGTTCATCATTTGTGTTCTCCTAGTCTATACATGAATAAGGTTGAATTACCCCATCTAGTGGTGCCTGAAACAGGTTTTCACTACTAGATTGGCCTTTACTTTTACTATTTACCTAGTCAAAAAGTGTCTCAAATAGGTTTTCAATTTGAGACCTTAATGTTTTATTTATTTTCTTTTAGATAAGGTTAAAATAGGCTTTAGGATCTAATTCGATTGAGAATCCTAATTTATGATCTCCCAACAGAACATTGTCCTGAAGGCCTAGAAAATCATAGAATGCATCATCATTTTGAAACTCACCAATTGGTATGTGTCTCTTATTGGTCCCAATCTATTAGTTATGGATAATATAATGGTATGGGATTATTATGGGTGATGGGGTGAAGGGTGTCAATGGTGTGATTATCAAATAGGTTGGTATAGGCTAAGTCATCAAATAAGCTATGATTAAACTCTACTTCATTACTGACATCCTCATCACTACTCGATGGTGATGAAACATGAGTAAGGTATATAAGGTCACCCCCAGGAAATTTAAATCCAAGTCCATAGGTTCTTTCATACTTAGTCATAGAAATAGGTTCCAACATTCCCTATAGATTTTCCCTAAGGCCCCCTCCTTCATAATCTTGATTTTCCCTGATGTGATTTGGAATGAGATACTTGGGGTTCTTCTAATAATTGGCCAAATTATCATTATATAACCATGACTCATCTCATTCAAGAGGTTCTTATTCTAAGCTAGAATTTGGTATGAAAATGAGTGGTCCTAGATTATGAATGTGACCTTTTCCCTTTCTTTGCTAGTGCATGCATGACATAGCTTTAGGTCTTCCAAAGGCTTTTGGGTTGTGAGGAATATTTTTGAAATGAAATGTATCATGAGTCAAGTACTCTCCTGGGCCATTATTTGAGATGGTAAAATGATTAGATACTTCAAAAGGTGGCATGTGACTAAGATAATCAAGGGTATTAAGATCAATATAGTTATCATTTAGTAATCCAAGGAGTATTACCTTACACTTTCCTTATTATTAGATGGAATCATGTTGAAATGGTAGTTTTAGATTTGAAACTTAGCCTATAGATGTTTACAATGATCATATGAATGCAAATCTCTTGAAATGTTAACCTCCATCCCTGAATGGGAGAACTTGATACATTGGTGCAATGTTGATGGGACTACATAGATCTCATGTAACCAAGGCCTACCCAGAAGCATATTGTATGAAAAATCAAGATCTAACACATGGAAAAGGGTATCATGAATCAAGGGCCCAATGATAACTGGAAAGCTAATGGTGCCCTATGATTCATGCTCTTGATTGTTGTATGATTTGATGGTGATTATTTTTTCTTGGAGATCCATCATTATATACCCAAGAAGCTTGATGAGCTTGAGAGGCACTATGTTAAGACCTGATCCATTGTCTATAAGTACACATTTCACTATGTGCTACATTATATATACTTAAATGTATAATGGATTGTTATAAAGTGGACCAAGAGGTGACATATCATTTTGGTTGAATGTGACTTGTTGGGTTAAAGCTAGGTGTCCAATGAAAGATTGAAATTGGTTAGGGGTTATGTGATTCAAAATAATGGATTGGTTAAGGTATTCATTCAATATTTACTTATGGATTTTTGATGTGCATAATAAAACTAAAATGAATATTTATAATGGAATTTTTTATAATTATTTAACTATATCAAATGTCTTTTCTTGAACAATGTTAAATAGCTTATTCTAAGGCTGAACAGTGGGTTGGATGATGGGTGAAGTGGTAGGTGGTAATGAGATTGGTATGGTAATTTTAGACCATTGAGTTGTGATTGCACAATCAGGATTAGATACAAGACTATTTTTACTAACCGTTGATGGTGGAGGGGGGCTAGATAAGATAAGTCTCAATCATTGATGCACTTGAGTGTGGTCATGAGCCAATGATGAGTTATCATTATAAGGTCCTAACATTGGAAACCCTAGTTGTTGGTAAACTTGTGTGCAGTCCTAAGTCAAAGAAGGGTTACCAAAATGATTAGATTTATTTGGTATGACTAGAAAAGGTCTTGTTTGGTTGAAATTCGGTCTAAGATTGATGGAAATGGTATCAATGCTACTGCCTAAGTTATGACCTACAACTAAGTTATAGTCATGTGCAACAACATGATAGGTTTATTGGTTGTGGCCACTATTCTGGCCTTAGTTCTATCCATTATTTTGGCTTTATTGGTTCTACTACTGATTATATTGATTCAAATGTTATTGTTGATGTTGATGTTGATGTTGTTGTTGTTATTACACTTGCTGATTGTTATGTTGAGGAAATGCGTTTTGATAGATGCCAAGATTTTGATTAGATGTGGAAGCTTTATTATCTAGTGTGATCTCACAATTATCCAACATATTTTAGATGACATGTTTTATTTGCACATAACATTACAAGCTATGGCCTTCAACCCTATGAAACTCATAGAATTATTATGGCTTGTACCAGTCTAGCATGTTTGTACCTTCATGATATTATTCTTTTGGAATAGGGTATATAATTATGTTAGCTATTATAAGCTTTCAAAAGACTACTTTAATGGGTTCTCCAAGGTTGGTAAAAGGATGATGAGTATGTGGGTTTCTCTTTAGAGGAGGTGGGTTTTACAAAGTCAAAGGCTATTGTAATTATTGCACTAGCTTAGGTTGTGCTTGTTGTGTGTTGCGACTATTGAAGAGGTTGTTGGGTAGGAGTAAGATGAAAAGGTGGTGTTGGCTGAGAAAATTTTGTTTGCACTATTTGAACATGGCATGACTTTATTACTCCATTCCTGACAACATTCTTATTACGATTAAATTATTTTAGCCTATCATCATTATTAGCCTATGTTAGTTGCAATGCTTGCACTTGGTTTAGATTTTGATGCTGATTATTAGTCTAATTTTGGTTTTGGAAATTATTATGGTTAGTTGAGTTTATTTTTATTATCCCTTTGATAATAAGGTCTCTTTCAAATACTAAACCTTTGTTGATGATCTCTTTGATCATATGAACACATTGTAACTCTAGATAGTAGGATATTTCACTATGTAGATTTTTGGAAAACATAGCTGCTAGTTGCTTATCTGGTAGACTATGGGTAAAGTGGATGGCAAGAGTTCTCCATCACTATAGATAACTTGTGAATCTTTCACCTAGTTTTTTCTTTGCTTGTGTTAAGTCAACCAATGAAATCTCATGCTCAAGATTATATGAGAAGTGTTGCACAAACTTATTTGATAGATCATCAAAGTTAAAAACTAAGTTCTTTGGTAGTTTCAAAAACCATTCCAAGGCCTATCTAGCTAAACTCCTTGGAAACAAAAATAATATATAGATAGCACTATATTCCATTGGTTGACATGCAACAAAGAACTTTATCAGATGTGCTTTGGGATCAACTTTCCCCTTGTATTTTTCTAACTTGGGTAGCTTATATCCTAGAGGGAATGGAATATATAAGTAATCCATGTTAAAAGGATATGAACACACATCATTCAATTTGAACTTTTTAATCTATTTCCTAGCTTGAATGGTAGAAATTACATCCTTCATTTGTTGTGATTATTATTCAGGGAAACTTGTTGAAATATTGGCTTAGGTTGATGGTTGGGCATTCATAAGTGGATGACTTAGACTAGGATATGGTGGAGGGATTTGTTGGAGTAGGTTAGATTGGCTAGGGAATGGTCCAAGAATGTGCATGTGTAGATTAGGGTACAATTATTGAAATTATACCTATGGTGGTTTGACATTATAGTTGGGGTTGGATATATATGACTAATTTTGTGGATATTGGGGTTGGGATGGAGGGATATAACCAAACTATACTTTTTCTGGTTGAATAGGGACTTATTGTCAACTATTCAAACCCTATTGTCAAGTGGGAACTTGTGAGCTAAGACCTTGTCTCTGAACTTATGGTACGTTCTACATAAAAGGCAATTATTGCCTATAAGATACTTGAGGAACATTGGAACCTCTTTATTGTATGAATACCTATTGAGAAGTGGATTTATGTTGGATATTTGGTACCTATCATTGACCAATATGAATACATTATTGATTAGATATTGTTTGATTTTGGATTGGTATATTGTCATATGAAGGAAGAGGTATGTTCATTGCTACCTCGTGAGGTGGAACATTGGTTACCCCTATTGAGGAGGTAATGCATTCAACCTCTATTACATTGGGATACTTGATTGTGCCTACTATTATAGAATACTACTCATCACATTTTGGGGAGGAGTAGGATTCATCACATTTTGTTGTGGTGTAGTAATGCTTGTTGGTTGGATACTTAATCCTATTAGTTGTGAGCTTGAAGAAATGGTTGGTTGAGGTTGGGACATATAATCTCCTACTCCTTGATTTTGAAAACCATTAATATTACTAGCTAAAGGCATGCTTTTTTATTGATTGATTGTTTGTGTGCCAACATAATTTTGGTTTAAATTGGAAGTTTCTTGCACATTATCTCCTATGTTTTGCTCAGTATTATGTGTATAAATCAAACATATTTACTATATAATCAATTTATTGAACATGGTTTCTACTAAACTATTTTAAGTAAATGGATCTAAACCCTAATTGGCTTGACCTATCAATTTTGATAAAACTTCTGTTCAAAGAGCTAGATTAATAAGAGATGCATTTGATAAGGCAATATTAGTGAACTTACATGCTAAATTGAGATATGTTTGGTATGCTCGATGCATTTGATCAAAGTGGTCATCCTTGGGACCTTTTTATGGGATAAGCACATGGTGGTTTTGATAAGGTATTGGTACAATGGCATTAGGACTTTCTAGAAGAGAACTACCCATGAATTTGATTGTAAAACATGTTGGAAGGCTCTCTTTCTATATTTTTAAAGTTTTCATACCCTACTTTATGGTTTTCTTGGGATCATACATTGGCAGCATTATGATGTGATAAGGTTGTTGTTGAGTACTTTTTGCAGCCGATGGTATGATAGATAAGTATTGGGACATTATCTCTTGGTCTTGCTATGTATATGGAGTTGTACTAACCAAATAGTTGGCCAAATGATCTTGAATATTTCCCCCTATTTGAATGTTTCAGGGTGGATAAGAATCTATTTCCCAAATGACATTGTCTTCAGTAGGGTTTTTCACAAAGTCCCCTTGTGTAAAAGGATTTCCATGTCCAAAATTGTACATAGTTCCACTACGTGTATAGTGAGCCATGTTCAAATTAAATGACAAATATTTCACAACAAAAGAAGGGATTAAGGTTATATAAACTCTAGAAAAGCTATGCCTTTTGGAAAGATAAAGGGTTCAAATGTGCTCTAACTTGGTCAAAGGTGGAGTTGAATCTCGAAAAATTCTATGCAAAGACTTGATAAAAATAGTGTATCATCAAATTACAAATACTAAGTGTCTGATAATGCAAAGGTCATGCAAAATGGCCTAATAATAAAACTTCCAAACTCTAATGTTGAAACATGTTCCAAGTAGGTCTAAGCTACTAAAGGGAAATGTTGCTAGGTTTTTTGTCCAAACATCGAGTCAAAATCTAGGCTCAAATATGATATGTGAGGACTAATGGTCAAACAGTGGTAAAATCTTAACTTAAAAATGGTGATTTATTAATCTAAAAAACTTGGAATAGTTTAACATAGATAAGGTACATGACTCTAGGCATAAAACATGATCTAATTAGTATAAGATGCTAAACAAGAGATGTTTGAAGATAAACTAATTTGACCAAAATAAAAGCACAAAACAATACAATGTTTTGAAATGTGAGTGATGAATTAACCCAAGTTATATAATCCAAAGGAGAAAGATCTAGGTATCAACCCCACGAATTGAGGTCTAAACCAAAATCAACCAATATTTGAATTTGAACTTGTAATAGTTAACCAAGGACTCAACTAGGTATAAACTATGAATTTGATGACAAAGAGCTAGAAAGAATTGAACAGGGTAACCATGCTAATCCAAGATTCAACAAGGCTCAAGTGATTGGTTATAAATAAATGATAATGAAGATTGAAGATGAAACAAGATAAGTCTTTTGAAATAAAATATGCAACCTAATGGCGTTAACACTCCCAAAAGATGATGTGACAAATGGTTTATGTTTCAAGACTTCAAAGGCACAAAATTTTGAAATTATTTAGGTAGCATAATGGTTCCCTCCTTAGTCAAGTGCTACTCCCAATGTTTTAACACAAAAAGGGAATGTTTTCTAAGTTAAATAAAAGTGTCATACATATGACATGATGCCTCCTCAAATAATAGAGTGATGTGGAATCATGACTCATCAAATGACATGGTTTGAACAATACAAGTTTTAGTCTAACACACCAAGAAAAAATGACCAAAATACACTAAGTATAATCATCCAAATCCTAAAAATGGTATGGCAATGTGGGGTTGACTAAACTAATTATTTTGTGAATGTTCTAGATAGATAAATTACATAATGATTTTCATCCCAAATGATACAAAATAAATGCACTTTAATTAAGTGTCCACGGCACTTGTATTGTTACAAAAATGTCTTTCCCTTTTTTCAACCATTATATCCATCACTTGCTCAGTGTAGTGTAATGTCAAATGTATAGATAGATCCCAGTGCTTAAACCCAACACTAAAAGGTGGTTTAACTACTCAAACCTTTGATCCTAGTGAAGGTGATGAAGTTGATGCTAGGAGATAAAACCCTAGGTCAAATATTTCCTAAATAACTCATGGGAGGTAATGAAGTCCCCCTCAAAAGCCAAGATGCATGAAATAAATGACATAATAGAAAGACTTTATGGTCACCTCAAGATCACCCAATACTATTGCAAGTTTTTAGGGAGGGCTTTAAATGATATTATTTACATGCATTAGACTAATCTCAAAGTGTGATGAGATGGCACTTTTGATCTCAAAATTTTCCTAAAGGGGATGGATGGGAGAGCATACACGCACGTCTCTTTTCATAAAAACACACAATCAACAAACAAGTTTGTAAATAATTGAAGTAAATTTAATTTCATTGCACCAAATTGAAAGTGTTTGATTATATTCATTACTATCCCCTTGGCTTTAAGAAGTGAAAATAAAAATAATTTCAAACCACCTAAAAATAAGTTGGTACTTTTGATCCCAAAAGTTCCCTAAAAGGGATAGATGGGAGAGCATATACACACAACTCCCTATTTACTCAAAAAAGATTAGACTAAACAAATAATGAAACAACTTGAAATTTTTTTTGAAGTGTATTCATTTTTATAACACTAAACAAAATGTGTGGTGGTGTTTTTTTAGCCCCTTGGAATTAAGTTGTGAATTTTAAAAGAAACCACAAAAACTTAACCAATAAAACACCTTAAAAAGTTTCTTTAAACACCAAAATGAAGGATTCCTAGTTTGTTTTATACATACAAATAAAGTGTTAAAATACTGATTTATATTGAAATGGTTTTATCCAAATAGGTCATGTAAATAAATGGTCATAACTTTGTTTAGCTTTGAAGCTTATTTATCAAATGAGAGAAGCAACTTTGAAGGGTTAAATCTGTTGAACCAAAGGCAAAACCCAAAACAAAAAAACATGTTAGGTTAAGCAAAGGTTATCAAAAATATAAATAAAAAACTTAAAAAAGAAAATCAACCTATGAAACATGCAAATAAGTTACAAGGTAAAAAATAAGAAAACTGAACACAAAAATCATAAAAACCTACAGTCAGTAATTTAGCCATAAATTTTAAAATATATATCTATTTGTCATGAAATTTTTGGAGGTTATTTATAGGTTAAGGATGCACCTCTCTAAAAAATTCAGGTCAAATAGTGAAGAACAAAATTTTTATTGGCTCTTTACTAACCATTTTTACCATAAAATTTAAAAATAGAAAGTGATAGTCACTAAAAGAGTTATAAATTATAAAATATAAAGATGTTTTTTTTTTTTTTAAATAGAGAATATAAATAATATATTTATCTATAATCCTAAAAAAATTTATAAAAAAATATTAAGTAAATAAATATTTCTTAATTGTTTATGGGTCATTTTTACTTTAGGAAAGCAAAAATAACAAAAAAAGAATTAAAACTATGAATACAAATAAATTTTTGGGTTGCACAATCATGTAGATAGTCCCAATAGGTGTGCCATTTATGATCAAAGAATTTGAAAAAGAGAATAGGTTAGATCAAGTGTTAGTCCATAAAAATATGAAATCAATACATTAACATACTAACATCTCTAAGCCTATATCTTAGTGGGAGCTTAATGAACAAACAACAATTGAAAACTCAACTAAAATTCAAAGAACAACAATCTTTACTTTTCTTGAGAGCTTCAAATGATTTATTCATTTGGATTGCTCGATTTATGCATAAGAAGTCTTCATCAATGACATATGGCTAACATCATCTCTTCTATGCACCATTGTTGAATGCTTGGCTTGATTGATATGGCTTGGCTCAATTTCAACACTATAACACTAGACTTTTAGCTTCATGAATATATTCTTGAATTATAACTCTACTTTGATTGAGCTCCTTAAATGAAGGTCTCTACGATTGCTTTTATAGGCTTTCAAATCCTTTGGAATGGGTTAAATCTAATCATAGTTGAGTTTATTAAATTTGGTTGAGTTTTGTATATTCCTAAGATATTCTTTTAGATATTTTCTCAAAAGTGAAAAATCATAACCATGGTTGAGTTTATTAACTTTGGTTGACTTTGGCATATTCCTAGGATATTCTTTTAGATATTTTCTAAAAATGACAACTCACAAAGGTAATATGCTCTTGAATTTCATTTTTAGTAATTGATTTAATGAATTTATTAGCTCATGGATGAACTCAATTAGGATTTGAAATTGAATTAACTTGTTAATTGATTTTGATTAGGGTGTGCAAATTAATTAATTTTTTTTTAGGCATTTGGTCATTTGTTTGACTTTTATTATTTCAATGTGTGTATTTGCCTTGTTTAATTGATTTAATAGGCCAAATTGATTTAATGCAAGGTTACAAGGCTAAATTTGAGACTAATAAAAATTATTTAGATAGGTATTCAGTGATTGGCAAGAATTTGTCTAAAGTCATATATGAAGCCATTGGTGGCCAAATTTAGGTGTCTACAGATATGAGATAATTTTCTTTCATTCTATTATCAGTAGTAGATAATTGTCTCAATGTATATTTTGTATTATTAAGAGTGAATTATGTCTTTACCAACAATTAAATCAGATAGGTTTCCATGAATACAATGATTTCCCCTTCTTGGGCTATCTAGTAAGTTTCTGTATTTAGCTACCCAAAGTTGTCTTTCACTTTTCCTAGGATTATCATGTAGCTTTTATATTTAGCTAGTTACAAGAATCACATTCCTCATTTCATTTCTTATTACCCATTTTTTATATCAATCCTCTCATTTTCATTTCTAACTCCTTTCTATGCTTTGTGGTTAAAATTACAAAACCCCCAATAGAAAACATTTTATTGTAAATAGATGTGAATAAATTTTTCCCTGCTTTTCTATTTTTGGCTTTAAATAAAGGTAACTCCACCTGATAATAGGATAGTTATTTTATCCATTCATTGTTGACTAATGTGAGGACTTATTTCCCACACTGTTAACTCAAAGTCACCAATTTATCCCCCTGACAAAGTTTTGAGCCAACAATTTTTGGCAACTTTGCTAAGGATCAAGGTGATTTATGCACATTATTTTCATACATTTCAAGTAACCTCCCCTATAATTAATGTTGGTGATTCTTTTGAATAAAATTACCTAGTAACTGCATCTTCCTAATTGAGTAAATGGTATTGTTTCACCCCAACCCTAATGTTCTATGTGTCCCATAGGGAAATTTTTTAGGGCCATTGGCTTTGGCCCAATACAATGAGTTACCATTATAGTCAATGAAGAAATTTATAATGTCTTTTGGATAAAAATCTCAAGATGTAGATAACTTTATCTTGGCCTTCACAGTGTTCTGTAGAATCTTGGGAGTTATGCATGAGGATGTCATTGTCAGGATTTTTATTGAAACTCTCACTAGATCTATTATTGAGTGGTTGTAGTACCTGGAAGATAGATGTATTATGAATTGGGACTCATTAAATAATGATTTAATAAACATATTAAAATTATTTATGGATGTGTGTGCCTTGTCATCATAATTTCTTCTAGATTCAAAAGCGAGATGATGAGTAGATAAGAGAGTTCATATCATGTTTCAACAAATTTTTGAGACTGATATCTCAAACAAAAAAACCAAGTCTCAATAATCAAATCTTCATCTTCATTGGTTCTCTTCACCTAGAGATAAAGTTCATCTTGATAGGAAATAAGGTAAATGACTTGGAGGTTACACAACAAGAAGCCATTAATATTGAAGATAATTTGATCATGTCTAGAATGTAAAATAAAGAGGTTTCAAAAGGTGCTACAAATATTAAAAATGGTGAAAAATAAATAGTGAAACTAGATACAATCAAGAGTCTAAAATATTCAAAAAAGAGACTTGGAAGGCAAGTTCTTAATCAAACATGTTGGAAGTCTAGTAGGGAGAAACAAAAAGTGATTCCTATCATATATGATTGTTTCAATTTTGCAATTGTGGAAGAAGGTGATCAGTCAGAAGAAATAATGATTGATCAACAATTAGATGAATGATTTAGCTTCCCCTTGGTAATTTTTTTTTCATGTTTCACAAGATTGCTCAAATCTTGTGATCCTAAGATAAAATGAGTTATTTGAAGAAAAATGCATGGAATCACAAATAGAAAGGAAGAATAGTGCATAATATGATCTTTCAACTTCTAAAGATGAATATAGTATGGAGCCAATTTTGAGTAAATTAAAACATATTTCTTGTATCATAATGGAAAAATCAATATTAAAACATGAATAATCTTTAGGTATTTCATTTTTAGGTTCTACTAAATAAGAGTTCTATATAGAACATTAATATAAAACAATCAACCCCACATAGATTGAAAAACATAAGCAGGCCAAAGCTGAAATCAATAAATACATGAAGCCAAATCAAAATGAATGGTACCTGATATTCATTACAAGTGAAATGAAAACTATCAAGGAAAAATATATTGATGAAGATGATGACAATGATTCATTTAATAATGAATTTATCTCTATTTTGTGAATAAATGTGACAAGGACTATATGTACTTAATTCATTCCATAAGATACTCCTATTGTTATTCCAGATCAAAAAATAACATGCAACACACTTCTCTCTTTTTTAGATCTTGTATTTGGTACATGTACATTCAAAACCAACCAAGAAGATATTGAAAATTTCTATTATTATTCAATAGTTCTCACAAAAAATTAGAGAGTTCATAATGATTTCATTTCAAAATAGAAAACATTGTTGATTTGTTAATTCATGATAATCCCTATGTGAATAATAACTTTAAGTTTCTCTTCCCACCTTCTTTGTCAATGCTACTAAATGTGTTCATAGTTTGTAAGTCAAATCCTTTGTTTTAAAATGGTGGGTACTTCTCCTAGCCAATGAATGGTTTTGTATAGTCTTTTTGTTTTCTTTTGCCCTCTATAAATAGTTTTACTTTCCTTATTTTGGCTTGTTTCCTTTTCCAATTTTGTTTTGGTGTGTGTCTTTTTATTTCAATAAATACAATAGGTTGTCTATTGTTCCTTACTCTTCTTGTTTCAGTCCTTCTTACACATGTTCATAGACATGATTTATAATTGAATTGAATCCCAATCTATAAGACATATCAGATTCTCAAGTGAGTTTTCTTGGTTTATGATTATACACCTCTCTAACCTAGCCTTGCACACTTGAATAAAATGGTGAATAATGATGAGAAACCCACTAGTATGGTATTATAGCTGAGGAAGGGTTGGATATCAAAAATGGACTAGACTAAGAAAATGACTGAGAGGTATTAACAAAGGGAATGGTTAGCTCCCTACTACTTTTGGATTTACCTGAACCAAGGTGAGAGAACTTATGGGGTAGCTTGCTCACATGGAAGGATTTTATAATTCAATCTCCATAGGGATTCTTGGCACAAGGGACAAATATGACCAAATAATAACCAATTTTGCACACTTCACCTATGAAGGGTTTTCACATGAAATACACAAATTCTCTATGTCATACACAATCTACTAAAGATAGATGAAGGGATGATTAAAATCTTAATTTTATATAATATTCAATAATAGGGGCCAAATGGAAAACTACAACACTAGAATTTAAAGCAAAAACTATAAACACGTTTCAAATGTGTAATATCTTATGCATTTACAAGGCAAGTAACACTTATAATATGCAATAAGCTATGTTATTTTTAGGGTAGGATAGGGTAGGACAAGATAGATAATTATAGAATGGAGGGTGGTGAGATAGTGGCCTCCAAATAATAGGGTATCTAGTATTATTTAATGATAATGGTCCTTAGTAAAGATGTAGAAAAAACTTCAAATGTAAGATAATGGTAACCACAAAATGATTTTTGAGAGACTAGAACATACACTAAAACTAATCTTTTAAATTCTTTTTCCTACTAAATTCATGGACCCAGGGTGCCCTTAAAAGTTATTCAACAACAAATTTTTGCATATAACCACAAAAAGGGATTTATAACTAAGGTACATGCTTATAATGACAACTAATAATGAACACAAACCCAATTATCTAATCAGAAAAACTTATAAAATATATTATTTCATTTCATTAGTAGGATATAGTAAAGAACCACAAATATTTTCCATAGACTTGAAAATAAATATTACAAAAATCAATAGTTCAAAATGCTACCATGGGGACAAGCATGTTGAGATTACTCTTTCAACAAGGGAGACATAAACATGCTCTCAAATCTTGGTAATGGTTATACAGATGCAACCACCTTATCAAGGGAGAAAATATCTACAAACAACAGTTGATCCCAAAAAAAATTAGAACCTAGACTTAGAGAAAATGGATGCCTAAAATGACCTAAAATAACCAAAAGCCAACAAAAACCTTAGAACAAAGGACAGAGACCCTATTTATATGATTTTATATCTAGAAATGTGGGTTACAACTTGTAGAATTGTAGAATAAGCCTTCAATTCTACCAAGATATTTCTAGCTGGAATATCCCCTTTGTAATGTTTGAGATCCTCATCCACTTGCAAGAAAAGAATCATTGTTACAACTACCTTTGTAAGTAATGATGAAGATTTGTAAAAAACCTTTGATATTTTGACTAAAGATGCTAATGAATTCATGATTTGGATGGTGAAATACATAGTAAAGGTCCAAACAACTATTTGTCATCATATGTAACTCCCTGGAGATGTCCTTGACTGCTCATTTGCACAGTTGGAGGGAGAAAATCATTTGAAGAGACAAATAGATTTTGTCCTCATGTGTAACTTATTTATAAATGCTCTCCTATTTATGAATTAAAAATAATAGAAACTTCTAGATAGTAAATATTTTTTTGTGCATTTCAAGGAAAGCCCATTACCTTGTGATGATTATCATTGGAAAGCTCCACCTGTGATGAAAATATAAAATATCCATGTTAGCTAAGAAGATATTAGCTTAAATGGAAGTTAAAAATTCTTATTCACTTCAAATAATTTCCATGTCCATGAAATAACCATAAATTTTATCTTTTAAACCAAATTTTTCCACATACTAACATTTGACATGTAATATTAGATCCAATTAGGAATTTGTGGGGCGTAAGAGTGACTAAGTCAATTGATTGGGTCTAATATAGATACTTGTCACTTCTTCATGCAATCTAACCCCTTTAAAAAATCAAACTTGGCTTGCATCATTGGATCATATTTTTTAGAGAAAACCCAATCCATAGATCTTACGTGAAACACTTAATTTCTAATTGGTGGCATGCATCTATACTACTTGGCATTTTTATATTTTCCTTTAGGATCCCTAATTTTTAAACCTTGGCTACACACCTTTAGATCTAGATGGGGTGAGAAAATGTACTCTATTAGATCATGAACTAAGGTATGGATCATTATTAGATACTATCTTTTACTTGGCCCCAAATATATGCCACTTGGCAGCCCCATGAGCTTCCTATGTACCTTGCAGATAGTCTCCACTACTTTGAGTGCCCTCATGCCACATGAAAGTATCTCACTTGATCTTGGGTTTTGTTAAATTATCAAATTCTAGCTCACACCATCAGATCTTTGAAACATGCTCAAAACTAAAACCATGCCCTATGAGATTAAAACTTGTCATGTCTATATTTATCTTAGGCTCCTTTGACTATTTAGCTTTGATAGTGCATCATCAAATCATCTTGCTCCATGAAAAAATATTTCATTGGATCTTCCTCCAATTGAAAACAAATGGCTACTTCATGGGGTCTAAAATTGATTCTCACACGACCATATTTGAACATTTAAATCCTAATGGCTAGTCCCTATAGCTTAAATTTGATGTCTATTCACCCATTAAAAGATGTTTATGAGACTATCATACCTACAATTTAAAAATATTTCTTTGAGGAATTTGTTCCACAATAATTTTGTCTGAGTCTTTATCTTTGGAATTATTGTTTGTTTCAAAACTTCTACTTTGGGCTTCTCTTCAGCATAATTATCCTTCGACAATTATTTCAAGAATTTTTTTGGGATAATTATTTCAAACAAAATATTCGAGACAATTTCCTTGGAGGATTTGACTTCACACTTTTCTTGAAAGAATTGAGTCTTTGGCCTTTTGTCTTCATTGAGACAATTATTTTGGACATTTTCTTAGAATTAATTTCCCCATATAAATTGAGATTTACAATTTTCCTAAATGAATTGGACCTCTGCACTTTTTCCAAAAGAAATGAGACTTAACTCTTTATGTTTTTGTCAAGACAATTATTTCATCATTTTGTCTAAAAAAATTCCATCATAGAAATTGAACTTGGTACTTTTCCTAAAGAAATGAAATTCTTTCAAACTTTTTTATCAATCAAAATGCTCAAAACAAATAAGACTTCTACTCCATATCAAAAATTTTGAATGTACCCTTTAGCCATTTGAACATACCCTTCAAGAGTTTTCTCAATAGCACTTTCCATACAAAATTGCCCTTCGACCTTTTGGAATGGGCCTTTAGATCTCTTTAAAGTTCCGTTTGAAATTTTTGAAGATGCCTTTTAGGAATTCTAAAGGTGCCCTTCTGGAATTTTTCAAGGGCAAAATGCTTGAAGGAAATGACCCTTTAGAAATTTTACAAAGGCAAAATGACCCTTTGAAATTTTTGTAGATACTTTAGCCAAAATAAATAAGTCCTTACATTTATTTTGGTATTTTTGTGTGGGAAAAATGCCTGAAGGGTAAGTGTCCTTCACAATTTTTACCATGGACAAAAAATCTAAAACAAATAAGACTTTACACCTTTTCCAAAACAAAAGGTTTTCGTTGGGCTATTTGTGTGGGAAAAATGCCTGAAGGGTAAGTGCCCTTCAAAAAAGAATTAGTAGACAAAAAATATAAAACAAATGACTCAAAATAATGGAAATATCCCCTCAATATTTTTATCTAGACAAAATTCCCAAAGGAAATGGCCCTTCATACTTTTTGGGCGGACAAAAATCCTAAAATAATATGGCCTTCAAAAAATTTGCATGAACACCTTTTTTGAAAGACTCTAACAAATTTGCATCTAAAACAAATCAAATTAATAGAAGGAAATACCTAATTTAAAGTTCTCAAAATAAATACACTAAGTAAAGACCAAGTTAAATCACCTAGCCTCTTAAATATGAACTTCACATTTTCAAAAGAACACTTTGAAATAGACGCTGGGATAATGACTTAGACATTGATATTTGATAAGGGACCAATTGTTTCAATGAAATTTTGGACACTAAAATTGGTTCTCACTCATGGATGCATACCCCTTGTGTGTGTGTAACAAACTATAGAACACAAGATCAGGTGCCAATCCATTGGGCTACAGAGTAAGACTTAGAAATTTTCATCAAACATCCATGAAAGCTCAAAAAAACATGGTAGATTTAACAAAAATAGATCAGGAGGATCTAGAAATGAAGACACAACAAAAAATATGAATGAAAACTATACAAACAAGGCCCAAAGCAAAGGGGCTAAAATAATAGAAAAATAAAGAAATAAAACACTACACAATATGGTACACATTTGTAGATATAATCAATCAAAGAAGTGTTTTAAATGTTTGTCATTGATTGGTAGCTCCATTATTTCACCATACAGATCTCTCAAGAATAAATTATTCTCCCCAATTTGGCAGTTAATGGAATAGGGACCCATCCAAAAGGATCAAACTTGCCACATTTTCCTTTCTCCTCATGCTTATTATCCCAAAGCAAAACCAAATCACCTATTTGGAAGGATCTTGGAGTGACATTTCTATAAAATATTTTATTCAACTTCTCATTGAACTTAAGGTGTCTTTCATGATCTTGTCTTTGAGGTTCATCAAGATCAATAATCTAGTTTACCTTACTTTCATAGTGGTAGATCTAGTCAGCATCCCTTATTTACTTCATGAGATGATAGGTGGGCAGTTATAAATTCATATACAAAAATACTTGAGCTCCATAAACAATATCAAAAGGGACTCTATTTGTAGCTCTATTAGGCATGATCCCATCAGCCCATAAGGTAAACTTTAATTGTTCACCCCACTTCTTGTTTACTTCTAAAGTTCATTTGATGATATTAAACAAGTTCTTGTTACTTGATTATACTTTCCCATTCCCTTAAGGATTATATTTGGAAGCATAGATCAATTTAATTCCATAGTATTTTCATAATGCCACCAAAGGGTTGGCTTTGAATCTCATGGCATTATCAATAATTATCTTGGTAGGCACACCAAATCTATAAATAATTTGATTTAACAAAAATTCCATAACTACCTGGCGTGTCACTTTCATTGTAGGGTCTGCCTCAACCTAGTTTGTGAAGTAGTTAGTTTCAAATAGTATCCATCTATGCCCAACACTTGATGAATCAATAATTTCCCAAATGAAATCCATTCCCATTATCTAAATAGGACTTTAATTATCATAGGTTGTAAGGGAAGAGAACTTGAAACTTTCATCTTCCTAGCAAAGCGCTAATATTCTCACACCTTCTAACTATTTGAGAAACATCTTCGAATAGTGATGGCCACCAATAAAAAGCTCTTAGAATTTTATGACCTATAATTTTAGGTGTAAAATGGCCACCACAAAATCCACTATGGAAGTCTTCAATTAGGGCAATAGTTTATTCTTCCAGCACACATCTTAGGAGAACCCCATTTGTATTCTTCCACGCGAGTCTATCCTCAGTCAAGAGGTACTTTTGGGAGACAAGCTTGAGAGTTCTTCTTTGATTCTTATCTAATTTAGGGGGACAATTCATATTTTTTAAGTAGTAAACAATGTCTCTATACCATGAAGATGCATTAAATTGATTCAAGGAATCATCAACATTAAAAATAATAGTGTTTACCTCAATAGCTTACAAATTAGTGTCAGCCATAAGCTTGACTAGACCCATCCCCCTTACCAACTTTGTGGTCTAGATATCCATGTCATACTCTTCTAGCTTGCTGACCCACCTGCACCTTTTGTTGGATACTTTGGTCTAAGTTTAAATGTCCTTCACCATGGTGTGTAGGATGTAGGCAATAATATTTGAATTCAAATTATATGGTCTAAATGTTTTAGTAGCCTTTAAAAGAATGAAATATTATTTCTCTATGATGATGTAGTTCATCTTAAGACCCTACATAGATTTGTTAAAGAAATTTATGGGCTAATCAAGACCTTCCTCATTCTTTTACAATGAGACAATAACAATAGTATTATATGATGCAAAAGAGAATATATGGAATGGCTTTGTGTAATTAAAACTGGCCAAAATAGGGGCAAACTTTAAAGCTCCCTTGATGTCACTTAATGCCTACATGACCTTATCCTCCCATTTAATTTTCTAGTCCTTCTTTAGCATGGAAGAAATAGGTAGAGTAATCTTTGCAAAATTAGACACAAACCTCCTTATAAAGTTAATTTTTCCAAAGAAAGATTGAATTCCTTTCTTAGACTTTAGAATAGGCACATTGTCAATGAATTCAACCCTTTTTGGGTCAATCATGACACCATTTTTGGACACTATATGTCAGGAATCTAGAACATAAATGCTCTAATACCAACTGATAGGACCTAGGAAGCACAATTGATTACCAAGCAACTAAATGCGGAATTAACCAAAAGCAATAACTAGAATAAAAAACAACATAGAATATGAGAGACAATACCCAATTGTATTAATACTCTTCCAGAAGGAAATACAATAAAGAAGTGCCACAGTCTTCTTCCCACACCTCTAGGGCTTCCCACACACACCTAGGCCATACAGAGATTTTCCCTCAAGAGCTCACTCTCTCAACTATGGTCCCAACAAACAACTCACACATAGAGTTGTTCACCTCCACCAGCTAGTAACAATACTACCAGTCCACCAGTCAGTAACAATACTACCAGTACAAACAAGTACGCAATATACTCCAAGTAGATCACACCTGATCTTGCTACCTGTTGTGTTGCTGACTTCCCTGATCTTGCACACCTACAAATAAACCTAGTTTTTCACACCTACAAACCTAGATCTCGCACACACACACACACACACACACACACACACACCTATAAATCAACTGACCTTACTTACCACATGTAGATCTCTAACCTGATCTTGCACACTTGCAGACCAACCTGATCTTGCATACCATGAAGAACACTTGTCCTCCAAACCAGCACCCTGGTGGATCTTCTACCAGACCTTGCTCTCCCACAAATCTACTTGATCATACACACTTGGCACTATGGCACTATGAGGAGCCAAGCTTGCTCTCTCTATCTAGCACCCAGGGAATCCCTGCTTTGATCCCTCACACTTTACAATACAGCCCATGAGTCTATTATATAGATCCCATGCAAACAATAATTAGACATCCAATTACAATAATTAGATCCGTAACTCCAAGACTAAAATTAGCCTTTAACATGCAAACTGGCCGTTCAACAACTAACTATTCATGCAACAAACAATTTTGGAATGCATAGGCAACCGACATCAGTCCCTGTCTACTTGGGGATGACCGATGTTGGCTAATCCCTGACCGATGTCAGTAGCTTCCTATCTACACCTAATTGACATCAGTTGGCTAACCAATGTTGGTGACTGTGACACTTAGCAACCTCCTCCAATGTTTGCATTAGTGAAGTTTTTAGCTCCACAACCTAACAATCTCCCACTTGGAGATAAATAGCTACACTATACCTATACCTGTACACCATCTAATCTATTTCTTGGCTTGTATCCCTCTTCAAGCTCAATCTTGAAGACTAACCACCACACATCCTATGGTGCAACACATGTCATCTAAGTAACCTGCCATATTTGAAGTCCTAACCCTACATAGCATGTCAACCTACTACTGGTCCCTCTCAGATACCTAAGAACCCACTGAACCACTTTTCAGTGCTTCCTTTTCAGATTGACTACAAACCTACTGACAACTCCCACTACTGGGGCAATATCAGGGAGTACACATGTACTCAACCTCATCATGTGATTGGGGACCCTATTCTATGAACTATCCATCCATAGGTGTGCTACCTGGTTCTGCATCCTACACTACCTTCACATAATCATCCTGTGACAACATCAACTTGTGATCTTCCCTATCTCTAGGATTACTCATGCCAAAGAATTTCACTACTCCCAAATCCTTCATGGCACACCACTGAACTAACCTTACCTTTAGCTCAGCAAAACCCTATATGTCTGAACTTACAACAAGCATATCATCCACATACAGTAACAAGATAATGTTGTAATCATTATCCAACCTGGTCAGACAAACACAATGGTTACACTGACATTGACTAAAGCCTTGCTTTGTCATACACCCGTCAAACCTGTACCACTATCCTGTAGCTTGCTCAAGACCATATACCCTGGCCTTCCATCTCACGTGTCCATTCTCTCTATTCTTTAACCTTGGAATCCATTCATCTTTCAATGCTTTCATCCCAGCTGGTAACTCTACCAAATATACCATTTGGTTCTCTTCCAAATAATTCATGCCACGCTCCCACTATTTCCTAGATCTTACCTGCATCACTTCTTTAAAAACTTCCTAGTTCTGACCATCAGTGAGCAACAAGTAGTATAAAGAAGAGGAATAATGAATTTGAGGCTTACATACCCTTTCAATCCTCCACATGGGAATTTGAGACTCTTTGATAACTTGTTGTCCACCCAAAATTCATTCCAATGATCGACCTCGATCACCACACAGTCTGCATCTGACCGACGTCAGTTCCATGTGATTGTCCTGACTATCAATGCTAGTTTCTTGATCGACATTAATGTCTACCTATCGCTGATGTTGGTTCCTTGACCGACATTGGTCTTACACTGCCTGACACCACCAGCTCTGGTTTGCACATGATCAATGTCAGTGCCTATCTGTTTGATGTTGGTTACCCCTGACTGATGTTGGTACCTATGTTTTCCTGTGAGTGATGACTTTTTACTTGTGAGCTTTCTTTGAATCATACCCATGTCCAAACTACCCTGATCAGAGGTATCCATACCCATCCGCTAATCTCTATCCATCATCTCCTCCAAGAACACCAAGTCTTTCCAGTTCTTAAGTTTGTCAAATACATCAAACTTCCTTTTCCTGCAATAAATCCAATCCTTTCTTGTAGCATCCCACTACTCACAGAAATCCTAGTCTATGCTCTCTAAAGCTGAACTCTTACCATTTGACTTAAGAACATCCATTCCCTTCTCACTCATGTGACCAAGCCTACAAAGCCACATCTTTGCAACAGAAGTGGAATTAGTAAAACAAGTAGATAGATAAAGAGTACCTACTTTCTTACCACATGCTAATTCAAGTGCATCCTTGGTAACATTCCAAGAATCCGCTATGAGAGTTACTATGCATCTCTCATCACCCAACTTTCTTGAAGAAATTAGCCACATATTCAAGATTGGGACCTGCATGACATCCTTCAACACTCGTGTGTTGGCCGTCTACAATTTTAGCTGCACTTCCCCTTTGCCAATACTTTGACAAGGCTCACCAACCCCTAAATAAATATTTCCAAAGTCTCCATGGACCTTAACATGGAAAAATACTCTATTTGGGGCTGCATGGAAAGAGGCAATAGAATCTATAAAACAAGATTCTACTTTATCCAAGGAACATACCAGAGCATCTTGTGTAACAACACTTGCAACATCTGCTTCTTCAATTCCTTCATGCTAATCTTCTACCAACCAACAATATTTCTTTACCTGCTCTTTCTTTCCATAACACCGTAATTAACCATTCGTGCCTTTGAATTCCTCCATTCTTAGTGTACTTTCTTCTGCCATTGCTATACTCTCACTCAATCAGAAACCCCTGAGAGTGACCTGTAATCAAACACAAACCTGCTCCCTACAACCTTAGCTCTGATACCACTTGTCAGGAATCTAGAACATAAATGCTCTGATACAAACTGATAAGACCTAGGAAGCACAATTGATTACCAAGCAACTAAATGTAGAATTAACAAGAAGCAATAAGTAACTAAAATCAGAAACAACATAGAATATGAGAGATAGTACCCAATTGTATTAATACTCTTCCAGAAGGAAATACAATAAAGAAGTGCCATAGTCTTCTTCCCACACCTCTAGGGCTTCCCACACACACCTAGGGCATACAGATATTTTCCCTCAAGAGATCACTCTCTCAACTACGGTCCCAACAAACAACTCACACACAAAGTTGTTGTTCACCTCCACCAGCTAGTAATAATACTACCAGTCCACCAGTCAATAATAATACTGCCAATACAAACAAGTACACAATGTACTTCAAGTAGATCACACCTAATCTTGCTACCTATTATGTTGCTAACCTCCCTAATATTGCACACCTACAAATCAACCTAGTTTTGCACACCTACAAACCTAGATCTCACACACACACACCTGCAGATCAACTGACCTTACTTACCACATGTAGATCTCCAACCTGATCTTGCACACCTACAGACCAACCTGATCTTATATACCATGAAGAACCCTTGTCCTCTAAACTAGCACCCCTGTGGATCTTCTACCAGACCTTGCTCTCCCATAGATCTACCTGATCATACACACTTGGCACTATGGCACTATGAGGAGCCAAGCTTGCTCTCTCTATCTAGCACCCAGGGAATCCCTGCTTTGATCCCTCACACTTTACAATATAGCCCATGAGTCTATTATATATATCCCATGCAAAGAATAATTAGACATCCAATTACAATAATTAGATCCATAGCTCCAAGACTAAAATTAGCCTTTAACATGCAAACTAGCCATTCAACAACTAACTGTTCATGCAACAAATAGTTCTAGAATGCACAGGCGACTGACGTCGGTCCCTGTCTGCCTGGGGATGACTGATGTCAATCGATCCCTGACCGATGTCGATAGCTTCTTGTCTCATCTGACTGACATCAGTTGGCTGACCGATGCTTGTGACTATGACACTCAGCAACCTCCTCCAATGTCTGCATCAGTGAAGCTTTTAGCTCCACAACCTAACACTATATGTCCCAACCACTTGGCATTTTGTATTCCAAATTGTCACTTCTTGGGATTAAGTGAAATGTTGAACTCCCTGCATCTGATCAACACTTTTTCAAAATGCTTTAGATGTTCTTCTCTTATTTTAGAGTATAAAGTAATGTCATCTTGATACACAACAATGAACAAGTTAATTTTCCCTACAAAATTGATGCCTATATCTTGATATAACATTGCACCAAAATTCATCAACCCAAAAGGCACCCTTATATACACATATGTGCCCCAAGGCATATTGAATGTGATCTTGGACTTCTTAGATTCCTTTGCCATAACTTGGTTGTATCCTAAGAAGCCATCCAATGTGGACAACATTTATAATCTAGTAACTCTTTGTAGTAGATTATCCATATTGAGTATGGGATCATTATCTTTTAAATAAGTTTTGACCAGATTTTTGAAATCCATACACAAGTGGATGTCACTATTTTTATTTTTTATAAGGTCTAATTTTCTAACCCATGATGAATACCTGATGGGATGAATGATACCATTGTCCCTTATCTTATTTAATTCATCGCGCATCTTGATGGCCAAGATGGGGTTAATGGGTCTCTAATTCTACCTAAATTTTTTGCTATCATGATACAATGGGATGATGTGATGGAACAAATCTTCCCTATATGATTTTAGCTTAGAATAAGACCATGCTAAGCAATCCTGGTACTTCCTTAACAACTACATGTAAGTTTTCTTCTCATTTTCACTTAAGTGAGTACCTAGCCAAACCTTTCTTAGATTCTCATGAGAACCCAAGTGACACTCAATCACATTCTTTAAAATGAATTTGTCTCTTGAGTTGATTATATCCACTCCATCAAAAGATGCCTCCAAACTCACCAATCCCCTTGGGATCATGTTTATATTCAATTGAATGATGTCTTTCCTAAACAAGGTTTCTTTTCCATCACAAACTTGTACCATAGATTTTAGGTCTATGATTTTATCATGGAACTCATCTTCTTAATTTAGAAACCTCTTATTATATTCATCATCATCAAAAAACTACCAATTATGAACATTGTCTAGGATTGAAGGTTTGACAAGTACCTCCACTTGATACTGACAATGAGGGCTTGTATTTTCAACAGCAAATTGAGTGCCTAATCTTGCAAGTCTATTAACTTCTTGGTTGTAAATTCTATCATAATAACATAGATTAAATGCATCAAAAAATTCAAGTAACTACCAAAAAACATTTCGATATTATTTTGACCTTTTATTTTTTGTGGTAAAATCATTGCAAACTTTCCTTACCACTAGCTCAAAATCACCCTTGACAACTAAACATTTAATTTCATACTCATAGGGAATCCTTGAACCAAGTAAGAGTGCCTCGTACTCAATAGTATTGTTAGTGCACTCAAAAGAGAGCTAAAAACAAAACATGAGACATCTACTATTACGGGCATAGAAGACAACCCCAACTCCATTTTCAAGGTTGGATCAAGCTCCATAAAATCACATATTCCAAGTTGCTTTTTCTTTGTCAGGCTCAACATCAAGAACAATAGGCTATTCACTAGTATCAACATTCCCAACAAAGTTTCCAAGCTCAATATCTATGTACAACACTTCATTAAGAGCATGTTTCAGATCTTTAATGGCATGAAACATATTTGGCTCTCTATAAATCTTTACCATCTTACCCTTCAAAGGAATGGTGGCATAGAAAAGGTCCATCTACACACTTCTACCCATGCTAACAACCCATTTTCATGATAGCAGTATCCCCCACTTTAGTAAATAGTCTACAACTACCACATCCATATTCAAATACTTACAAGATGAACTACCAACTATAAAACTAATCCCTTGACTTATCCAATAATTGGAACCTCTCATGAGACCATGGCTTAACACTTGAAAAAGGATAATTTGATCTTAACTCCAATTTCATTTAGGATACCCAAGGGCATCACATTGTAAGAAGCTCCAAAGTCAAACATGTAGTTGTGAATAATTAGACCATTGATCAATAGGGTTGTATAGATTGAATCCACATTTAGATGACTCTCTACTAATGTAGTCCCAAAATAAACCTCTAAAGTAGGTTCAATAACCTATTCTGATTGTCCATCTTCTTCCAAGGTTTCTTAGGGTAGCTTGATTTCATTTGCAATCGGCCTTTCACCAAATTTCAAATATTCAAATTCCCTCTTCCTATGTTTAGGTATTCACAATAACTCAATAAGTGGCACAATGATTTTTAGTTGGCTCAATACTTGGGCCATATCACACATGTTATACTGAGGAAGAGGCATATTTGGTGGAAGTTTAATGACACCTTTAGCTATGATGCAATCATTTAAGGTCTAAAGTGGAGTGGGTTGGGATAGATTCATGTTTTTATTAACAACCTTCAAAAGCAGATTAGTTTTGGCATCATTAACACCCTTAGGGATAATAGATAGCATGGGTACTATATTTTTATTTAGAGAAACTCTTGGCTTACCACCTAGGAAAATAGGTGGAGGTTTGGAAGCTTTAGGGACTATTGTCATTGTCCTAGCATCCTTATTGGCATCTTGTGCCTTTAGATTTGTACGTATAGTGTCTTGAGGAGTAGTAGCCTGATATTTCCTTCTCAAGTGATACTCCTTTTCTTGGGAAATTACTGCATTGATTAGTATCTTCCTATCCTCAACTAATCGAATCCCCCCATCATATTTATTGATCATCATAGGATGTAATATTGAAATCATGAATGGTAAATTCATATTCTTGTGTCATATTGACATCATAAGTAAATTCAAGAGCTGGGACACTTACCTTCTCAACTACACTCCAAAATTGATTCACGGTAGTATCACTCAATAATTATGTGGAGGTGATAATCTCATTCTAAGGGATTTGAAAATTGAACATCAGGATCTCATCATTAAATGATGTAGACTCATATTCATCTACATCTTCAATAATTAGTTTAGTTGTATCACATGGGGGATGTGGAAGGAAACACTTGTCATACTAGTCAATATCAATGTCACAATCTGCAACATTCACCTTGGTGTTTAAAAGATCAGGCACCTCTTTTCTAGCCCCTCTATTGTGATTTTTTTTTGTTCTTTCTTCACATGTAAGCCTCTTCCCTCTATCATTATCTTGATGGTGGAAATTAGGCCCCCTTTGTGATAGATTCATATTTGGATCCTACTCATAGCTAGTAAACTCCTGAAGGACCCCCTTTTCTACTCTAGCCAACTTGTATAACATTTATTTGATAGCAAATGCCAAAGTCTTGAGAGATTCCTCCAAGATGGATGTCTTCATGGGTTGTGCCTTTTTTGGATTAACCTACTTCACATCAACCTGCTTGTTCATGGGCTTTCCCACAACCGTGATATTATTCTTAATTTGGATGATCATATTGAATGTCAACCATAGGTTAATGAGAGCCTTATCTCTCAAGTATTATGCATCCTTATTATCAAATACATCACAATAGTTTATCAAGCACATTGTATCATTAGGATTGATGTTTTTGGGTAGCCACATCATGGTATCATTGAACTGTGTGTTAAAGTCCTGCACACACTCATTAGGATTTTTCTTGATATTTTTAAAATTTTCCAAGAAAAAACTTAGATCAATCCTATCACCATATTGAATTCTAAAAACATTCTACATCTCTTCCTATGAATAAATGCATCCAATGGGAAGGTAATTTTTACCATTTGTGAGCATCTTCCTCCAACATGTGCACAAATGACTTGATGCATGCATCCTCATACTCAACCTCATAATCTTCAATAATATTTCGAAAGTCCCTCAAATGATAATCACCATTCACTACATTATTCCCTTGGAATTTTGGGAGGCATTTCTTAACTTCAATTGGGACTTTATTAGGATATCCTGCCATTTCATAAAAATTAATAGGCTTGAATTTGGGAACATAGAATTTAGGACATGCATTCTCATCTTGGTCCTTATGCCTCTTGATTGGTTCAATAGGAGGTTCAAGAAAAAATGCCAAAGGGATATGAGGGGTTGAATGAGGTGTACTTGGTGGATCAGACTTGGGAGGGTATTTATCTAGTTGAGAAGGAAATGGAAAATAAATAGGACTATGTGTTCCAAAATTAGTAGAAGAGTTGTGATAGTCCTTAATAATCAGGGGATCAACAAAGATCTCAAGATTATCAGAAACTAGACAACCTTTAGAAGCTGAGTTTCACCCTTCAATAGGCTTCCATACTTGTCCCCTTCTTCTTTGAGTAATACCTAGGGGTGGAATAAGTCTCTTAGATGGGTCACCCTTGAAAGATGATCTCAGTCCTTCTAGCTTTGCAAACAAGAAGATACTCAAAACTGAAAGTTAGTAGAATATTCAAAGGAGGAACCAATCTTCCTTGAAACTAGAAAATAAAGTTAGAGTAGCCACTAAAATCAAACTTATAGAATATAATAGTTGATAAATTGTTATGATACAGATTGAAATTAAAGTTGATAAATTATTATGATATAGATTGAAATTAAACTTACTAAAGCTTAATGAGATAAAGAACAAAGACACTAAAATTTTCAAAATATGTTCCAAAGGGGAAAGACACATTCCAACATGTAATGTTAGTATCTCTTTGCAATACACTTAGCATAATTCAAATTTTCAAACCTTAAAACTTCTTGGCACATCCCTAGTGGAGTGATGTCATGTCAATAGACAAGATAGTCAGATCAGTGTAGTAACAATAGAGAGCTTCACAAGATGAAATACTCACATCTCTCAGAAATTCTTTTTGGTAACATAAGTGACCAGAAGTTTAGTTTAGTCCCCAACAATGGTGACAATAAAGTGTTGTTTCCCAGTTATACACCTTTCTAACCTAGAATTTCACACTTGAAGAAAATGGAAAAAAATGATGATAAGCCTGCTAGTATATCATTATAACCAAGAAAGGGTTGGACATCAAAAATGGACCAAAACTAATAAAATGATTGAGATGCACTAATAAAGGGTATGGTTAGATCCTTTCTCCTTTTGTCTCTACCTAAACCAAGGTGAGAGAACCGATGGGGTATCTTTCTCACATGGAGGGATTTTGAAATTCAATATCCATGTAGATTCTTGGCACAATAGACAAATATGACCAGAGCATAACCAATTTTACACACTTCACCCATGAAAGGTTGTCACATGAAATGCACAAATGTTCTATGTCATACACAAGCTACTTAAATATATGAGGGGATGACTACAATCTTCATTCTATAGAATATTCAACAATAAGGGCCAAATGGAAAATTGGAGCACTAGAACTTAAAGTACAAACTGCAAACACATTTCAAATATGCAAGATCTTATGCATTTGCAAGGCAAGTAACACTTATAGTATGCAATAGGGTGTGTTATTTTTAGGGTAGGATAGGGTAGGATAATTTATATAACTATAGAATGGAGGGTGGGATTTTAGTGGATTCCAAATAGTAGGGTATCTAGTATTATTTCATGACAATGTTCCTTAGTAAAGTTACAAAAAAACTTAAAATTCAAGATAATGGCAACCACCAAATCATTCCTAATAAACTAGAACATACACTGAAACTAATCTTTCAAATTCTTTCTCTTATTAAATTTATGAACCTAGGGTGCCCTTAAGAGGTATTCAATAACACATTTCCAAATATAACCATATAAAAGGATTTATAACTAAGGTACATGCTTAGAATGACAACCAGTAATGAACACAAACCCAATTATCTAATCACTAGAACTTGTAAAACGTATCATTTCTTTTCATTAACAAGTTACAATAAAGAACCACAAATATTTTACATAGTCTTGAAAATAAATATTACAAACATCAACACTTCAAAATTCTACCAGAGGGACAAGCATGGTGAGATTTCTCTTTCGACAAAGGAGGCATAAACATGCTCTCAAATCTTGGCAATGGTTGTACATATGCAACCACCTTAACAAAGAAGACAAGATTTACACACAATAGTTGATCCTAAAAAACAATTTAGAACCTAGACTTAGAGAAAGTGGATGCCTAAAAATACCTACAACAACCAACAACCAACAAGAACCTTAGAATAGAGGATAGATCCCCTATTTATACATTTTTAAATCTAGAACTCTGGATCACAACTTGAAAAAATGTATAAAAGGCCTTCAAGTCTACCAAGATATTCCCAGCTAGAATATCCCCTTTGCCATGCTTTAGATCCTCATCCACTTTCAAGAAAAGAATCATTGTTACAATTGCCTTTCCAAGGAATGATGAATATTTACAAAAAACCTTTGATCTTTTGACTAAATATTTTGGTGAATAAATGATCTGGATGGTGAAATCCATAGTGAAGGCCCAAATACCTTTTCCAAAAGACTCTAAGGACTTTGCACCAAAAATAGACCAAATCAACACAAGGAAATACCTAATGCAAAGTTCTCGAAGGAAATACACTAAGTAAAGACCAAGTTAAATCACCAAGCCTCTTAAACATGAACTTGACCTTTTCAAAAGAGCACTTTAAAATAAAATTTGGGATAATGACTTAGACATTGTTATTTGATAAGGGCCCAATTGTTTTAGTGCAATTTTGGGCACTAAATTTTTATTTAGTGTAAATCTTCTCTAGTTCCTAAATGACATGCAAAAATGGGCCTGAAGTATTTTGGTAAAGTGATTTTCCAAAATAGATAATTTAATAGTTTATCCAAAAAATAGTTGTTGAAATTATGAAAATGGTGATATAGATGCTCATATCTCAAGAAAAACAAAATAGGTTTATCATGGATTTTTTCAAGTAAACATGTGGTGAATAGGCATAATTTCAAGATCAGGTGATCTAGTCTGACATCTCATGTTTATTTCTCATATGATTAAGATAGGTAGACTCATTGTTAGTTGGTTAGATCAAAATAAGTAAATATTCAAAGCAATATATTTGACCCTATAGCATGTGTTCATTTATCATATGATTGAGATAGGATAACTAGTTGTTATTTGGTCAGATCATAACATGTAAATGTGAGCTATATATTAATTCTTTAGGAATATGTGGCAATGAGGCACTAATCATGTAAGATTTTATAGTTTTCCTTCATTCCCTTTAGAAACATAGTTCCATAGTTGGAGCCAATTATTGTCTTGAAATTTTTCATTTCATGACAACACCCCCAATTACACTCATACAAGAAACTAGAGGTGTCTAAAATATAAGGATGGTAAAAAAAATTAGAATGGGACATCGACCTCGTACCCCAATGTACAAGGCTTGGATAGAATAATAAAATCTAACTATCTTTCAACATTCCAAATAGTGTGTTGAAGATATCTCAACAATTTCTCTTTCAGTGAAACAAGATTCTTATCATCATGAAAATGATATTATGATAGAGATAAGATCAAAGTAATGAGTTCATTTTATATTATCAGCACTAGAGTGAAAATTTAAGGTAAAATCAAACTTCTCTAAAAGTTCTTGATCTTTATCCCAATGCAAAGACCAGATTCGAGAGATGAATTTTGACTATAAACACTTGGTATAAAAATTCCATATTAAACTTCAAAAATCAAGGGGGAGAATCATAGTTACAAGTTTCAAGTCGTGCAAACTTGTTTTTACAAATGTCAAGTCATGCAAAAACACCAATGCACTTTTACAAGTCATGAAAATTTGTTTTTGTAAATTTCAAGTCATGTAAAAACACCAACGTAATTTTACAAGTTGTTTAAATTTGGTTTTACAAATTTTATGTTATGAAAAAATGTCAATGCACTTTTACAAGTCATGCAATTTTTTGTTACAAATTCTAAGTCATGCAAAAACACCAACGCACTTTTACAAGTTGTGAAATTTTGTTTTTGTAAATTTCAAGTTGTACAAAAACACCATTACACTTTTACAAGTTGTGCAAATTTATTTTTACAAATTTCAAGTTGTGAAAAAATGCTAATGCACTTTTTCACGTGGTATTACCTTTTGAAAATGTTGGTTTTACTTTTTACTTTGTTATTTTCCCCCAAATTTATTGTAAATGGAGAGTGATCGTGGTTTTAAGAATAAATTCATGGTATATTTAAAATAAAGTGGTTTTATCAAACCCATGGGTTTGAGTGTTGAAAATATTGTTTTGGTCCCAAAACCCATGGTATTTTCTACAAAAGCATGGTATTGGTTAAAAGTTTGTAGTTTTCACTAGTAGAAGGCAATTTTAATGAGATAAAGTTATTTTACATGGGCATATCCAGCATTAATTCAAGTTTTATATGGATATATGTTTTTTTATTTAGTGTTGGGTTTCTAGCTATGGGCATAAGTTTCCAATCTAAAATTTTGGAGACTAAATACAAACGGAAGGTGTAAATTAAAATTTATTTACCATTTCAAGTGCCCTCTCAGTCTTTGAATCATATCAGTGACTTGATAAGGTTAAATATTATTGTGGTGGGCTTCACAAAAATATTAACATGAATATTATGATGTTATAAAGAAAATGTTTCTATGGCGAACAAAAAGGATAACTATAAAATATCAGTTTTCAATGAAAATTCTCAGTCGAGTAAATATGAGATAACTTAGATTGATGTCGCTATAAAATACAATCATATGCAAGATGAAATTCACTAAAAAGTGCAAAATAATGACCAAGATTATCTTCAATGAAGGAGAAAGCGAATGAATTATTCATCAAGCTTATGGTCTTTTCATATTAATGTTGGATATCATTTTGTAATTTCCAATTGAAATTTTTGTGTAATTGTAACCTTATAAATGCAATTCATGAAAATGCATTATGTCACTTTGTAAGTCTAAAATTGTGTAATTTTAATTTACACATTTCAAGTGGTGTAAAAGCACCAAAGCATTTTTACACCATTCAAGTGGTGCAATTTTGTAGTTTCTCTTTTGCATGAAGTGAAATTACACCAACACATGTTTATATCACTTAAATGGTGCAATTTTGTAATTTCACATTTGCACATGGTGTAATTATAACAACCAAATTTTACACCACTAAAGTGGTGCATTTTTGTAAAATCACTTTTTCATCATTTATAATGCAAAAAAAGGGTGGTTACATACTAGAACCACATTCCTACATTATAACCATCTTACCACACTATAAATATGAGTTTTAGGTCCATTGTAATAGGAATTTTGGAAGTGAGACTTTGTAGAAACGTTTTGAATGATGAGATTGTATTTTTGACTCAATAAAGATTAGAACAAGGAGATTTTGTAGAGTTTGTGTTCAAGATTTCTTTGTAAGTTATAACTTTACATATGATTCATCTGTATTTGGATATTTAATTTCAATTTTTTTCATAATCACTACCAAATTATTAGAAAATGAGAATTTCACATTAAGTATTTCTTTTAAAATATTTTTGTGTTATTTTTATGAATGCAAAATCTCTATGGGGCTTAAGAAATATTTTAATTGTATTTTATGGGTAAATATGACATAGTTGTCTTTCATTATGTTACCAGTAGTAAATAATTATCTCAATGTATGTTTTATATTCCTAAGAGTGCATTATGTCTTTACCACCCATTCAATCAGAGAGGTTTCCATGGAGAAAGTGTTTTCCCCTTCTTGGGCTATTATGGTAACTTTCTATATTTAGCTACTTAGAGTTGTCTTTCATTCTTCCCGAGATTATCATGGTATCTTATGTATTTAACTGGATACAATAATATTTTTACTCATTTCATTTCTCATTTCCCTCCTCTTTTATATCATTCCTTTAATTTTCATTTATAACTCCTTTCTATGCTTTCTGGTTAAAAGTACAAAACCCCTAACAGAAATCATTTTTATTGTAAGTAGATGTGAATAGCTTATTACATGATTTTCCCTTTTTAGATTTAAATAAAGGTAGATCTAGATACTAATAGGATAGGGTCTCTATCTCTTCATTACTAACTAACACAAGGACTCAATTCCCACACTATTGACTCAAAGTCACCAATTTATCCCCCTAACAAATTTTGAGCCAACAAGATGATCCTTGATGATTTGGTATATGTTTATGCACTTTTAAAATGTTCCAAGAGAGCTTTAAGTTTTACCCAAGTTATGTACAAGTAAATAATGGCATTAATGTGATAGATGACTATTAGTTATTTCTTATTATGACTAATCTAGGGAAAATGTCTAAACTAACCTAATGGATAATTTCTAATTTTCAAAATACCTATAGATTACCCCTAGACACTACTCGTAGAGGGAGACAACTATGGTAACCAAGCTACTTGGGTTTATTGGTACTATATTGTAAGAGAAAAACATGGATTTGAAATGTTGAGATGATATAACTTAGATTATAAGAAGTTGTTCTATAAATTCAATTGATCCCAAATAAATTCATCTAGTGAATATAAGTGGCTAAGAGAATATATGGGTAAATCAATAGTGATAAAGTGTGCTCAAGATTAAAATATATGATCAATCTCAAAATTCATGAAAGTATATCAAAGTTAATGTTTCCAAAGTGAAAAAAACAAATTAGGTGAATATACGAAGATGGATGATATGTCTAAGCATGTGATAAACACTTAACTAGCCTTGATGAGTGAGCATGTGGTGCATCTATTCATTATGAATAAAAATATAGAGTATATTCTTAGTGAGAAATTTTAGGATATAAAGATACCATTGGACACTACAAAAGGGGAATATTAGAGGTTCTGTTATAGATATATATATTACTAGATTGATGCCTTAGGGATGCTAAAGAAGTTACGCACTCGCATCATATATCCCCACACTAAAATATAGGTGTAAGTGGTATGTGATGTGATATTATGTATAAAACACTATGTGTAAATGATGTATGTCATTTGGTTACATTATTTTCTTTACGCATGTATGTGTTTATTTTGTTTTTTTGTGGATTACATTATGGCATGGTAAGATGATATATATATATATATATATATATATATATATATATATATATATCATTGATGTATGTGACCATTGATGTCTTAAAGTGAAATAATTAATGGAAAAAGTGTAAAATGAGTATGTGTAGATGATAAATATGGATTTTATATGATAGAATAGTCCTGTACATTTGTAAAATATCACTCATGGATCAACCCTTTAGTTCATGATATTCTCATTGCTAAAAGGCTCACACTAACCATATCACCATGTCAAATTACATATCTTATAGTCTAACCTTGATATTCTAATTACCTAGATCACATTCATATATCCCATTGTTTTATTAAAACCTTATTTATATCTTAGCCTATCAGTTATAGATCTTAAACAACTTTATATCCTCTTAAACACTACCATCTAGATTAGGACACTAACATCGATGTTATTGTCCCAGGTCAAATGCTAGTGATTCTATGTCACAATAAAATTTACAAATATTTCAACATGTGTGGGTGCCTATAGTATTATTTTAACCCTCATATGAGATCATTTCCAAAGGTGTTTTATAAATAAAAGTGAAATATCACTTAATCAAGTATATACCAAGCACACATCTATTTTATACCCAGAAAAATCACCTCTAATGCTCACAAAACTACCATATTCTTCCTTATTTCAAAATCAATCATTTGATTAGTATTCTTATAGGTATGAATAATTCAAAGTGTATACCATATTAGTATTTATCAATTTACAAGATACATCACTACATGCACTCAAATATAACATATTGAATAATTATTCAATTACAAGCCTGCATAAGGGATATAACTACATGATTCTGAGGCTCTATTTAGAGAAGATGGATATGTAGGAAAACATCATTGATAGAGGTGTATTTGAGTTTAGCTCAAATTCAAGTGAACCCACTAACCCTTATTTTTCAAAGTGACGTATACAAGTTGGAAGACCTAAGTTTTTGAGCTACATATTGATATCTAGAACCTATATGCATGATATTAATAGAGAATAGGCAAGGTGAAAATGAACCCTAATAGGTGCATGAGGAATTTACATGAAATAACATGTAATTCATCCTAGATAAAAGTGTCTAAACTAGGATAAAAACATCAATGCTAGTGTCCAAATCATATAGTAGTGTTTAGGTAGCTAGAGAGATAATTTACAGAATCTAATGAATCATATCAGAACATCAACCTATCTTATTCTGCACATGTATTATGTCAAATTAGGCCACAATTGAAGATATATTATATAGATTTGAATGCATGATGAAATTACCTATGTGTAGTAGCAAAATCAAACATGAGGTAGAAGAAGTAATTGCTTAACAATTGAAAGATTATAATAATAACATTAACATCATTATCCATAAAATATTTAATAAGGTAAATTATATAGGTGAAATATAAGCTTGTCCTCACTTCCTAATGAATGTGATATTATCTTTCAAAATGACCTAAAATACACCTAAGTAAGCTAAACCAAACATATGTATGGAAAAGCAATTAAATGGAATAAAAACTTACACTAACACCCCCCTTAAGCATAGCTTAGGTGGGTAGTATAATTGGGTCCCATCTATAATTCTTGATGAGGTACTAAGTAAAATAAAATGCCCCTAGATGAGGATGTCATAGTTACACGAATCCCAAGAAGATCCCATAAATGAATATATTTACTCTTAGTGAAAGGTTTAGTGAATATATCAGTAATTTGATCTATTATCTAGATATAGTAGAGATCAATGACTTTTCTAAGGACAAGTTACTAAATTAAATGCATTTTAATCTCAATATGCTTGGTCTTTTGATGTAGGACTAGATTCTTGTAGATATAGATAGTGCTTTGGTTATCACATAAGAGGACTATTGGTTATCAAAATTAGATACCAAACTCAATGATAATCCCCTGAATCCAAATAGCCTTAGTGGTAACATTAACATCTCCTCTATATTCTACCTATGTCTAAGATAAAGTAATAATAATATGCTTCTTGCTTGACCAACTAATCAGTCTTGAACTGAGGGAGAAACTATAACTTGAAGTAGACTTGAAATTTTGAATTTCACCAACCCAATCTAAATATGTATAACCAATCAAGTTAATATATATGCCTCCTCCATAGTTAATCCTAAAATTATGAGTACCTTGAATGGAGTGAGGATATTCTTAGATACTTTCTAGTGTATCTCATGTGGTTCTTATATAAATCTAGAGAGTATGCCCACTGCATATGAAATGATAGGTATAGTGTGTGTATGGTAGATGAGACTACCAAAAATTCATTGATATGAGGTAGCATCAACCAATGGAGATGGGAAATTATTCTCAAGCTTCACATTAGATATAAAATTAGTTGATCTGGCTTATAGTTAACCATGTTAAACTATGTAAGAAAATCAAGAGCATACTTAGATTATACAATAGTGATCCCAGAGTTAAACTAAGAAATTTAAATCCTAAGAAAATAATGTAATTATCCCAAGTTAGTCACTAAGAACTTATCAGATAAATCAATTTTCACTATTGATATGGTAGATGTAGGATTCTTTGTGATCAATAGGTCATCCAAGTAGAAAACTAAAATCAAGAGTGAATCATCCTACTGTAAGATGTAGACATTGGAATTAGAATGGCACCTAGTGAACCCAATTGAAAGAAGAAAGGAGTTCATCTTAGCATACTAAAATTGAGGAACTTGTTTGAAGCCATAGATATATTATTGAAGTTTGAATATTAAGGAAGAATATTATAAAAATCCTTATGGTTGTGACATGTATATTTCCTCTTTGAGGTCACTATGAAGAAAGTCACTCTTCATATCCATTTGATGAACATCCCAATGATATGCTGTAAAAATAATGAGAGTAAGTTAGATTGAGTTCACTTTGTCAACTAAGGTGTATATCTCAGTATATTGAATGCTAGGTACCTAAGAAAAACCTTTTGTATGTAATGGGAAATGCAACAAATCTACAAATCAATCCTATCTTAGAGAGGATAGATCCTACTTACACTTATAATTGGAGATACATTAGGTAATCAGGGTCATGACCAATATATATCTACTAGACCTATCCAAGGGATATCTTACCACAATAATAACATTAGGGAGGGTTATAAAGCCTCTATTCAAGAAAAATTATGTAATAACCCTAACTAGGTTTTATGTTTTCATATTCACTAAACTAATAATAAGTAAATATTAAAATTAAACATGCCTAGAAGACATATATTCACATCAATGTATATGGAATCCTAATGCATGGAAGATAAGTTTAAATTCATATCTATATACTCTTACAAAGGAGGAACAAAATTAGGAATACTTACCTTTGAATATGAACCCACTGAGAGTCAATCTCTCCTTTAGCCAAGGTGATTCACAAGAGGTTGTTGTGGTATTTAAGGATGACAAGGATAACTCAACTCTAAGCTACACAACCTATCAATTCATCTAAAAGACTTCTCCATAAGATAAGATACATATCTCCAAAGAAATTATAAAACCCTAAACTTGTTCTTCAAGTACAATGGTGGATAATTAGATGCATAGTATATCTTACTTATTGTTATCCTCTTTTAAAAATGGAAAAATGATTATGTTTATATAGGTATATCTAATCTTAAAACTTTACAAAAGTTTTAGCTGATAAGGTCAACCTAGTTGACCTATTATTGAAATTAACAAAAACTAACTAGATAATGAACTAAATCATCCATGGCTGACTTAGTTCTTAGTTAGATTTTGTAAATAAGAATATAAGTTATGTGTGGCTGACATAGTCATATAAAGTGCCAAAAATGGTTTAGGTTAGGGAAAGGGTTAATGAAGATGGTAAATGACTAGAGGAGGGTGAAAAATAAGAGGAAAATCTTAGGGGAATAGATTTTATGAGACAGGTCTATAAATAACAAGTGAAAAGGGGACAACAATCCTACAAAGCACTAATGATTTACCTACCCCTTTCCTGGTGCACCCCTTAAGGAGTGCACTTAGAGAGATTAAGACTCAATGGGTTCCTAAAATATAAAGAGCATCAATAATTGATAAAATTTTAAAAATATTATGTGTATACATATGCCCCACTCAAATCTCATCACATATTATGTAGGTGTACTATGGGATGGTGCTTCGGGAAAATAACATAGCGACACATAACACTAAAGTTGAATAAAGTGAAGTAAAGAGAAAATAAGATAAATGAAAGGACATAATTGAAAAACACATACCTTTAATTATCTTAGTGTTATAGATAAAGAAGGAGATGTGAGAAATGTGAAGGTGTCTAATGTGAGGAACATTTGGCAAACCTAAAGAGATCAGAGAAAAAGAGTGAAATTTTTACAGCATATGCATATAATAGTTAGAAATATTCTCTATGAAATCAAGATTCCAAAACATTTCATGGTTTGGAAAAAGAGTTATTAGAGATAAATATATAAGCAAAATAAGGAATCTGATAATAAATACTTAAGGGTAGAAGAACTTGAGACAAGTGGTGTTGCTAAGTGCATGGATATATGAGAGGTTTCCAATGTATCAACCAACTACGTTTCCCCATGTGGTTGATGATAGGCTACCTTGGGTTTCTAGATGGAGATAGGAATAGGTAACATAGGACATGCCCCATATGCTAGTGGAAAATAATCATATGAAGAGAGATCGTGTGATATCCCTATACATATATTGATATGATTTGGCCTAGTTAGGTGACTGTAGCACCAAGGTTGGCTCAAGTTTGGATCATGGATCATTACACTTTATGGGTAGAGTCATAGTTGGTGGCATGCTTGCTAGGACAATTTGGACTCTCACACCCAATGGATCCTATAGTAGTGCCTAAATTTTGGGCATGTCATGCAACATATCCAAGGGGGATAGGAGGAGGAGGAGATTTAGTTAAGAAATTAAATATTAGACCATAGTGTGTCAAACTAAGGACTGGTCAAGCATGATAGGTGGTAGCCAAAGTAGGAAAGGACATATATGTGGATGTAAGGGTGAAACATGTACCATAATAAGCATCAAAACAAGAGGGGAAATGATCACCTTAGGCACATCACCAATGGAGATGTTAGTAGAAAGATCAAGCATAAAGGGTAGTGATATAGGATGAATTGGTAGTTGGCCTAGGGCAGAGTTGGTTGATAGAGGTACCACTGAGGAGAGGCTTGAGATGTGCATAAGTGGTGACTCTAGACTTTGCATTGATTGGGAGGCATCCCATGAATGAGGTACTTGGGGTACAGGATGATGGAGATACTATGTTTGATGGATGAGCAAATGGGGAGATGGTGGTTGGTGACACTGAGATAGGCAAGAAAAAATGTTATAATTTTTAATTTTTGAGATAAAAAACTAGCTATATATGATGGTAGATAGATACATTTTGAGATGTATATAGGATCTAATATCTATTTGGTTTGAATTTTTAGATCTTATGGCCAAGGAGATCATATGGGGTTCCTTAATCATGTTAGTATTCCATGACATTTTGGATGGAGTAATAACACCATACAACCTCTCCCTGTTAGATAATCCTATGGTACTATCTACCCTAACTTAGGTAGGCTAGTTTAAACTGGTGGTAGAGGTTGTAAGGAAGTTATAGACACACAAAGAGGGCTTATAGCCACTGATAGGGGTGGGATTAAGAGAGACATAAGATTGGCATGCCCTAACTTAGGAGAGATATGTATATGTGGCTACTATGATCCATTTAAGATAGGCACAGGCCCAAGTGGCCAGCCTATAAGGATAGGTAGTAGGGTTGAGATCTTGGATAACATCATTACAGTTCAATGTGTAGAGGGGACTATCTAAGGCATCTATGGGTAGCATGAATAGGCCAATAGATAAGGCATGATGGAACCTAACAATAGAACTAGAGTGATGTGTTTTTATATTTTGTAGAAAAACACATGATATATAAAGACATATTATTTTGATAGTTGGATGTTGATCTCATGGATTATATTTTGGTTGTGGTTGTTGATGCCTGGATATATTTTGGTTGTGGCTGTTGATGCCTGGATATATTTTGGTATTGGTTTTTGATGCATGGATATATTTCTTTCTATCACATGTATTTTACTTTTATTGTATATACTATGGGAAATAGATGTGGGGTGTTTTAATTTATAGAATTTATATATTACATATGCATGGTTAAAAATAAACAAGTGAAAAGGACTTGGAAAAGTATAATCAATCGAAAATAAATGCACTACATACTATATCATGATGGGAAATGTGTAATAACAAAATATGACTAAGTATAATAAAACAAAATCATGGTAAACAATTGGGAAAAAATGTTTTTAAACCATGAAAAGGATTAACACAAAATTAAAACAAGTAAAATCACACTAAATCACATTGGGTAGTGTGAACATAATGTAATAAAATGGAAAGCACAAGAAATACTAATGGTATAAAAAAATCAATTAATTCAATCAATCATCTAATTCATGTTAGGAAGTATAAAAGAGAAATAAAATTTCATAAAAATGGTCTTAAATTAGTCACACTAATTCAAGTTGGGAAGTATGAAAAACTTTAAGAAAAATGGTTGGATTCTTACATGAAATTAAAAAATAAGAAGATAGAAGATGAAATATTAGTGAAGTAAGCTTAAAACATACTAAATCAAGTTTGGAAGCATGTAAATGTCATGTAACTCATAATCATTCACATATGATCTCACATTTGACACATGTAATTTTTTTGTGACTTGGATATTGGAAAATTTTGTGAGGAAGGACAGGTCCTATTCATGGTCTTACACTGAAACTCACAAAGGGAACACCAATGAGGTGGAAACAATGTGAAAATATGGTAAACATGGATGTTTGGAATGGTAATGTGAAAATTATGGTAATTTGTGAGGAAGGCTAGTTCCTATCCATGGTCTTACACTACAACTCATAAACAGAATCCCTAGGGAGAGTGATCAATGAATAAAATAATATTTCTCAAGGGAAAATATTAGGGTTTTAGGGATTGAAAATGGGATATAAGAATCATAACATAGGCATCTTATGAGAAGACCTTAGGAGACATTAGGCATACTAAGGACATGAGAAGACACTAAGTGACTAGTGACCATGAATATATAAAGGATACTTGTTCACTATAGGCACAAAGCAATGTAGGAAAATAAGTGTGCAACTAAGATAAAATCATATTAGTAGCTTTGAATAAGAAGATTAAAATGGACCTACCTTTCCATGATGCATTCTCCATTCCTCAGGACCCATTATAGGGATGCCAATCTACTATGAATATTGGGTACTTATATGAGAAATTAGGTAGTTTATACACATAATACTTTCAAACTTTTATCAATTATTGACACTTTTTATCTTGTAGGAACCCAATGAGTTTCAATCTCTCTGAGTCCACATCTTAAGGGGTGTACCAAGAAAGGAGTGGGTAGACCATTGGTAAAATCTCAAGTGCTCGATAACATGAATCAATGTTTCATCTAACCTTTCCAACTAATGCAAACTCTTTTTCTCTATATTCATGATCATTAATACTAATTTTCAATAATTATTGATGTCAATAAATTTAAAGCTTTAAGGGTAAGACTATTTTTGTACTATAAACTTGAGAATGGGGGTGGTCCTTGTAGTTTTCCTTATATTTGTTTTAAATGCCTATAATTCATATGTTATTTGATTATGTCAATCCTCCTCATTTTTGGTCATTATCTTACATAAAATATTAGTAATTGCCTTTTTGGTAGCCTTGATTTGGCTATTCCCTTAGGGTAATAGGGAATTTTAAATGTATGGGAAATCTTATACTTAGCACAAAAAAATCTAGCAATCTTATTTTTGAAAGATGAATTATTATCCATAATGATATAAGATGATAAGCCAAAATAATAAATAATAAGTCATGAAAAATATGAAAATGTTATCACTTTTGGTGGATTCTATAGGTATAACTTCAACCAATTTTGTAAAATATTCAGTAGCTATGATAATAAACTTGTGATCTTTTGATGATGAAGGTTTAATTTTACTAATTAGATCAAATCCCTAAATGGAAAATTACCAAGGAAAAATAATAGTTTATAATTCTTGAGATGGTGCACACATTAAATTATTATGTATTTGACAATAGTCACATATTTTTTACATACTCACATCATTCATGTTCCATTATATACCAATAATAACCCATTATTAACAACTTGTACAACAGGGATTTACCACTAATATGTCCACCACACTTACCATCATGAACCTCTCATAACACCAACTTAGGTTCTTTGTGCCTAAGGCATATAAGCAATGACACATCAAAATCTATTTGGAAAATGGCATCCCTAATTATAGCATATCTAATGGCATCTCTTCACAATTTTATTTTTTCATTTCTTTAAAAGTGAGGGGGAACAATCTCTTCTGATAAAAAATTATATATATTTTAAATCAATTATTAATTAACTTTCAATTGAAAATTCATCTAAAGTTTTTTAATTTGTAAATTTAAAATTTGTCTCTTATAATTTCTTAATGTTCAATATCGCATGATTATAGGTGATATCAATAGGAACATGGCAAGAAGCAATAGCCATAACATCCACATAATAATTATTTCTTCTAGGAATTTTATCAATGTCAAACTTAATTATTGAAGTGTGTGATCAAACTACTTATTAAATTTCAAAATGGAATCAATTTTTATTTGATTGGAAACCATTAATTGGTTTATGACAAGTTAAGAGACCATAAACTTTGATAGATTTAATATTAAATCATGTGTGATATGGATTCCTAGAAATAAATCCTCATAATTTGTTATATTATTGGTATATGAAAAGCTCAACCTATATGCTACTACCATAGTTGGTCCATGAGGAGTAGTATATAAAATATTGGCCTTGGTACTTGAATCATGGACCTATAAAAGTATGTGGTCCAAGTCTTTTTTTCATTGGTACAAATAACAAACTCATTTATAAAAGTGTCATCGATAGGGGTGTGGCCTAATGGGGAGCCTCAATTAATTAGTTAGCTATAACTTTACATTAATATATTTTTGGATTTAAATTTAATATCTATCCCCATGAGTGTATAAATCACTATGTTATTATTCTGGAGAGATATGTATTAAATGTTATATGTTTTAAAGGATCAATCTTGGAAACAACCTAAGTCTCATTATGAAGCATGTCATGTCTAAGTTTTTGCATTAACAACAAAATAGCGAAGCATAAATTTTCCATTGAGTTTAATTCTTTTAATAATTATCCAATGTAAGATTGATGTAATGAATAACACATTATTTTTTATCATCATCATATTATGCAAGCTAGTTTCCTAAACAATATATGGTGGTAAAATTGTATAATAATATGGGCCAATTGGAAATAAGTGGCATATAACAAGAGGATTATCTATATATTATTTTATTACATCAAAATCATTTTGACATTTTTATCCCACTTAAACTTAGTTGCTTGTCACAATAATCTTGAAAATGGTTGGGTTTTAATTGTTAGTTGAGCAACAAATTGTCATATGGTTATAATTTTTCCTGGTAAACACTTTTAGTTGCTTAAGGATTTTAGGAGGAGGTATTTCAATTATGTATTGTAATTTATTAGGATAAACTTCTATACCTCTTTGAGAGATAATAAAACCTAATAAATTATTTGATGTTACCCTAAAGACACATTTTTTTGGATTTAATTTAACTTCATTTTTTCATAATTGTTAAAATATATTTATAAATCATGAGGATGGTTTTCATGGTTTTTAGCTTTTCTCAGGATGTCATCAATATAGTATTCTAAAATATCATGCATGCAATCATGAAATATATGTGATATCCCTTTGATATGTGGCACTTGTGTTTTTTTATTGAAGGACATAAACATAGCAAAGAGTTTCCCAAGGGGTTGTAAATACAATTTTGCATTGATCACTATGATTAATCTTGATTTGGTTATAACCAAATAAAATCTTTCATAAAGGAGAGAATTTGATATCTTGTTGTAGAATAAACTATCATATCAATATTGGGTATTACTAAGTCATCCTTGGAACATGATTTAATTATGTCTCTAAATTTAGTGAAAAATTTAATGTCCCATTTGATTTGGTAACTAGGACAATGTTATAAATCCTTTCTAAATGGTCAATAAGCCTTATAAAAACCAATGTATAGTAACTTATACAATTGTTATTGTACAAATAAAATGACTTTAGGATACATCTTTCTATTTTATTTTTTACTAGTTTAACATTGAGTTTGACAACTAAATTATGAAGTATAACAGATGTATCAATAATAGGCATATATGCATAGGATGAATCAAATACATTAGGAAAGTACTGTAATATTTCAATGTGAGTTTTTTATTCTTCAAGAGTCAAGAGGTACCTAACAGTATATGCTCAAGTTTCTCATTAGTGCTAATGTTAAGATAAATTATGCCTTCATTCAAAAATGTTGATTGATATTCAACATATGGTGTGGTTTGCAATGTGTCTTGAAAATCTAATAGAAAATTTTCATATATAAGTGAGGGATCACAATCTCCAAAATATACATGGTTATTTATTAAAAAATAGAATATATTATTCTTGAGTGGTTGCATTTTTATAGAATGCACCCAAGGGGATATTATCAAATGAAACAAATTCATCTATTAACTTCAAATGTACAAGTTCTATAGTCATGCCATTATTCATTTATTGAATTTTATTCTTGTTGGATTCAAAAAACTAGTTATATATAGATTTATATTTTATAACACTCTCATGATTATGAGCTTTTAGGTTTTCATGATTTAATTTAAAACATGTATATTTAACCTTAGAATCCTCAATTTATCCAGGACCTTATTTAGTAAATGAGAATGTATAATTATAGGTTGTGTGATGCCTTGATCATATTTACCTAAACCATGGCCTTTATATCTCATTTTTTTATACATATTTCAATCTTATTACATATTTTCTAAGGCATTTTGATCAAGGCTAAGAGGTTATTATTATTATTATTATTATTATTATTATTATTATTATTATTATTATTATTATTATTATTATTATTATTATTATTATTGATCATAGGCCTTTTACCTTTATCATCGTAATATGGTGAATCAATACACATAGATAAAGAAATAGGTCTTTCATAGTAATGTGAGGTAAGATAGAGATGAATAATGTCTAAGGTTTTTATGTCATATTTATATTCCATAGGGGAAATTAGTGTAAAAATAATCTTTGGATAATAAAGATTCCATATTGTTAGTTTGAGTGCCACTAGTCTCTTGGGTTTGATTAAGTTCACCCCATTAAAATGTACTAAATTATTCTATTAGAACAACTTGTGAGGGTAAATAATGGATGATTGAAGTGTATTTAAATGTGATATCATGCTAACATTATGTTATATCATTTTAAAAAATTGAAATGGCACCTCATCCATAGGACATGTATAATTGATTCCTTAGTGTATAAATTTTAAACATCTATGTAATCTGAAGGGAGCCACATTAATGGCATGGACCCATAGTCTCCCATGTAGAATGTTACCACTCACTTCATTATATATTACTTGGAATTCATTGGTCATAATTTATTTTCTAATGGATATGTTCAATGTAATTTCTCTAAGAGTTTTTCTTGGTTGATTCTTAAAGCCTTTAATAATCATATCAAAATTTGCAAGGGCATGTTTTTTGATTCCAAGTATACCAAAAAAAGACTCAGTACAACTTTTTGATTCCAAAACATTGTCTACAAGGATAATTTTAATCCATTTATTATTGATAATAACTTGAATATATAAGTTAAATTTTGATGCACAATTTTTTTTGAAGATAACTCATCATGCAAGTATTAAGGTTCACACTATCTATAATAAATTTAATGATAAAAAAAAACTAAAAAGGTTTAGTGTAATTTACTAAAGTTGTGTCTTCTAAGGTCGTATAAAGTATATATTTTTAGACATTATAACTTATAATAAATTATATAATATATATTTTAGAATTAATGTATTCTTAAATTGCTATATAATATAATAATCCCTAGTAGTTTGTAATCTAGGACATGGGGCTTGAGGAAGGTTAGGAGGGGTCTTTAATTACCCCACCTCAAGGTTGAGAAATAATGGGGGAGGGGGTGTTTGAGGGAGTGGAGGTGGGGATTATATCATTGATTTACCTATCCAAGTTTTTATAGTATTTAACTCATAATAAACCATCATACAATGAGCCACATAGTATCTATTTATAGGAGGTACTAAAGAAAAGCCATCGATTAAAGGGGTATAATCCCATTAAGAATCTAAATTACATGATATCATTTTTCAAACCATATGTCAATATTATTTAATATATTAGTGGAAAGAAACATTCAATCATTGAGCATTTACATAAAAACCATATCATCATGCCTAATAACAATAACCCATGTGTATATTATTGTAAAGGATCATGTTATAAGTGAATCAAATATACCCATAATAACTGCTACAGAGAAAAATAATATACAAGATATACAATGAGAGGGAGAATTAGGGCAGATGGAATTCAACATAGTCTAACACACCCTAGTAACACTAATAAACAAGGATAACCTTAACACGAAGGATCAATAATGGAAGGGCCTTAAATAAGGTGTAAATATATGGAAACCCTAAGGCCAAATAAAGATATAATATGTAATACAAACACAATATGAAGAAATGAAACATGCAAAACAATGAAAGTTAAAGGAAATCTTAAGCAAAATTAGGTCCACTATGCAATATGAACATCAATATAACCTTAAGGGGTGGAAGAGATCATATATTCACCAATATTTAGTATGGTAAAGTGGATTAGGTCAAGGGACACAATAATAAACCATACAATGTGATGTGAAATTTATATATGAAAGGAATACAATAAAACAAAAAAAACATATCTAATTGCATAGAATTAAAGTGAATTAAATGCTTGAAACTTGACTAAGAGATTCAATATAGATAATTTCTTGAATTTTTACTTGTGTACTAGAAGCCATTGAAAATAACTAATAATAGGTCCAAAAGTAGTCCCATAGAAAACCCATAAATTTGGTACCAATTTGAGAAGTTTTATAAAATAAACAAGTCAAATTGATTTGATTATGGTTAGTTCTAAGATCATTGGGTCAATCTTAACAAGCTAAGGTTTCATTTTAGTTAGAAATGTCAAATTTTGTTGAAATTTTATTATGCATTTGTTTACTCCTACTTGTCAAAAACATCTCTTACATTTTCAAATTAAATTATGGATCTACTAGAATTATTTCTCCTTCATCCCAACCCTAATTAGCTCAAAATCACCTTGTAAGAGCATTGAAAATGGGAGTAGTTATGATGGGTTTGCTTCAATTAGACACCCATTCTTGAATAAATTAGAAATCAACATTAATATAGTATATCAAGCAATATTGTGTAATAGGAAGATCCTAACCCTTGTCCTTATGTATAAGATGCAATAAAATAGTAGATTTTATACACTCTTTCATTTTTTCAATTAAAATTTTGGAACAAGGGGTCATATCCTAGCAATGCAATTTTTATTTTACTCTTTAGTAGTTAGCAAAAAATTAAAATCAGAGTGCGCCCTCAGATTTGAGTTTTAACCCTCTTCCTTAAATGCATTAACATGTTTATGCACTTATAAACTATTTGAGTTTAAATTAAGACTTTATTGGCACTTCTTTACTTATTTTGGATTAATGCAATATAAATAAATAATAATATGGATAATTAAAATTATGTAAAATATAGAAATAATAACCTAATTTTAATTGAGAAATGTAAAGATTAATATTGTACTTAGATGATTTAAAATTGAAAAAATAATGGAGGAGATGTATTTAGATTATTTATGTATTCTTTCACTCATGACAATTATTATGTGTACTAAAAATATTATGTGTATTCTCTATCACTACTTAGATATGAAATATATAGCTCAAACCTTGCATGGATGTTTTCAGTAATAGTGAGACCCCTATGGTGACTAATATTATTCTACCAATAATGGTAGTGTCCCAGTAGACCATCGAGATATATGACACTATAGATCATTATGCTTGCACTTGTAGATGCTACATGTGCATGCATTTGCCTTCAGTCATGTGCACTAATATATTTTTTATTTCTCATTCCTTTGAAACCTTTATCTCACATTTAACAGTAAGATGACCTAAAAAATGGGTTAGTTATTTAGGTTGGATTAACTCAACCACTCCCCACTAATTATCCAAGCATTTCTTATGTTTTAATACTCTGAAGAGTGTTCAAACTACATTTAGTTATCCCAGTTGTGTGCCTATTCTAAATCATTTGAATGCAATTCTAAATACAATTTTGCATAAGTCATGATTTGGTACAAACATGAAATTGATATGCATAATCAAATTTGATTCCTTTAGAAATATTTAGATATATGTTTAAGAAGAATTATAGTCACCTAGATTCTTATTTTCTCTATGCATGTCTTCATATTTAAATGATTAATTTTCCTTTGAATGATCATATGGATTTATATATATATATATATATATATATATATATATATATATATATATATATATATTCACCTCAAGTTTTAATTTGAAAACTATTGGCATGCATAATCAAACCCAACAAGACCTAAACAAATAAAATAAATAGAAACAAAAAATGTCCAACTTGAACGATACATGTAAATCATGCTAGGACACTACTAGTCCTAGGGATCCTTGTGATAGGACCATAAGAATAGGGAGATATCAAAAAAAAAAAAATCCCAAAACCAAGCCAATATACAAGAGAGTGCTAGGCAAATACAATGACACCAATAAATGTTCAATTCACAATGAGAGTCCATATATGTAAAGTCATATGAAAATCATTGGAAAAACATGACTCATGCCAAATTTGGATGCCTATAGGTGACATGATAATTAAAAAATATAGGAAATAAAAAAAATAAGGCCTAAGAGACCAAAAAAATGAGAACAAAGGTAAAGGGACCCATAAAAAATGTCTATGATCATTAAATTAACCTTACGATGCTAATCATGGAACCCTAATAAAATTATTTTCTAAGATAATTTAAGGACATGCTAAGGAAAATAAATAGTCAATTTTTATTTTTTAAACCATCTTAAAATTAATGGTGGTATTATCATTGACCCAAAGTGAACCAAAATAGAAAATTTAAGGTCATCATAAATCACATGAAGGCAATACAAGGCCCAATAAAAGGGAAACCATGCTAATAAGAACCTAATAGAAACCAATGATCCATATGTTAAAATATGCATTACTACTATATAAAATAATTAGTCTTGTACCAAAATTAAGTATATACAATTGCTAACAAAATGTGAACTATCAAAAAATAGTTAGAAATAATTGAATGGAATAAAGGCCTAAAAACACTTCTATAATACAAAATGTTTGGATACCCCTCTTGTCCTATTTGGGTGCCCCCATCGATAATCAATATTAAAGGCCACATCCATCATAAAATATTTAATTTTAGGATGGAAAGAGTATTCATAAAATCCAATGTATAAAATTTTTAAATGGATCTAAACATAGAAGATAATTTAGTGAAACAAAATTTGGTCTGTGAAAAAACGTGAGTGTTTCTTGAATACCTCATTTCCCCAAGATTCAAATATTTTAAAGGTTGACATGTAGAGTGATTTTTTTTTGGGCTCTCAAACTTAAAAATTTATGCTATAATCTCTATTTTGTTATATATTCATGCTCCCTTTGAATCTACAATAGTATTGGATGAATTTGAATTATCATGGATAATTTTTTTGGTTTTTTTGTATTAACTATTCTTTTAGGTTTATATTAATTTCTAAGATAATATAATAAAAAAACCTTTTTTTATTTTATAATAAAAAATTTAGATGTTTCCAAATTTAAAAAGGATGCTCACTTTTTTTCTTTATTGTTTGAAGTTTAAATTTTCATCTTCATAATAAAATGCTTAACCTTGTAAAGCTAAACATTTTATTTTTCTATCAAACCTTTAAATTTTTGGTCCAAGTAAAACTATTTTATTGATAATATTATATATAAATTTAAAATCAACTTTGAATTTAATATCATTTTAATAATTTCACTCTCACAAAATTTATTAAGCATATTTTAAGTTCTTATACATAAGAGTTTTAATTCATATTCATAAAATAATTCTCTCATAATTATCATTAAGCCAAATGTATTTATATTCCAAAAATGAAGAGTCATCTTGTAATTATTATTATGCCAAATGTATTTTGTCATTTTCCATAGCCATGTGCCACTTGTTTTTATTTCCCTTCATCAAGATCACTATTATTTCTATGATGCTATAATACTTCAAGTATATTATTTTGATACATTTAAATATTTATTATATAATAATAATTAAACCATTATTATTATTCTATCATATTTCTTCTTATTTTGATGCACTCAAATATCATAGTTACTTTTTTTAAGTTGAAATATTAATTTTCTATTAGCTCTTATTCACATGGATTCTCTTTTCTATGCAATGTAAATTAATAGTTAAAATTTTAAAAAAATAAATACAATTATAAAAAATAAATAAATAATATTTTAATTATTATTTGGAGACCAGATGGACCACTATCTGATAACATGGAATCTCAATAACTTGATTTTAATAGTCACTATGCTAGCTTTCCTCTTATGAAGCACCATGCCTTACACAAGTTTTTGACTTCTATAATGAAGTGCATGCTTAATCTTAGAGGGATAAATGTATATTTATCATATAAGAAAAAAATGTAGGCAAAATGACCCACCTATAGAGATAAAGGTAACTTAATGGCCATTTTGATAAAGAAAATAAAGTGAGTGGTAAGTGATGAGGGTTGTGGACGAGGGCTAAAAAAATAGGTTTTAGAGTTAATAACATATATTTCACTTAGAGAAAAATAGTTTCTATGCAATTATAACTCATATATTTAAGGAGGACAACAAAAATATTTTATTACTTGAATCCACATAGAGAAGTAATTGAAAGGGTCAAGAGGTGTTGTAGTCTTCATCATTTCAATTATAAGAAACATCACTTCAGAAGGCACACAAATATAACTAACTTAAAATAATTATTAATCAAAATAAAATTTACTCATCATAAAAAAATTCAAATACACAATCAAAATTATTGACCACAAAATCATCATTTCTTTAAATATGTTATTTGATTTTTCTCTTTAAATATAAATATGACAATCATCAAGATTCTACTTAATGTAAAATCCATAAACAATTAATCAACATGTTTTTAATAATATAAACTTTATAAATTGGTACATATCATTATAGAAACACCTTTTTAAACTGACTCATAAGAGAAAAAGTGGTATTATACTCACTTTATTCAAAAAAAAATGAAGACGTGTTTTAATTTTAAATTAAGGTCAAGCACTTATATACTAGTGTTAAAATAAACTGTACTTCATAAGTTATATAAGTTTTGGTGTTGCATGGTAAAGGGGCAATTGATCATGTAAGGTCAAAACATTTTGTACTTTGATATTCAATTATTTGCTTGGTCATAAAGGGTATGTAGGTAGAATGTCTCTTCGTACAAAGAGAAGTTCGTAAATGGTGATTTTTCTGAGTGGTGACATTAATGAGAGGAATAAAGAAGGAAAGTGACTTGCGATGTGTTGGTTGATTATTTTGTCGATCAGCATACTGATAAACAAAATAGGTCTGATCAGCCAAAGTAGGAATATATATATATATATATATATATAAAATAATATACTCAAGGGTAGAATAAACCATCCATCTCTCTTTTTCAGACATTATGCATGTGGATCAAAGGAGAAATCTTAGGGATAATGACAGAAAGCACTCCTCTTTTTTCAAAAGTACTATTTAGCAAACCACAAGAATCTTCCTGGTAGTAATTACAAAATGTAACCAAGGATGTAGTAACCAGCAAATTTAGATGTAGCACAAAGTCATCCCAAGGTCCTTTACATAGAAACAAAAAGAAAACACACTAAAGGCAATTATGGGGGCACAAAGTCTCTCCACACTTGACTTTAGGACACCTTCTTGACTACTTTCACTAATTCTTCTTGTTGAATTAAAGGAACAAAAAATATATTAAGAAAAAATACATAAGAACAGTTTCCCCAACAACAAAGATATCACAACACAAAGTTTGAAAAGTCACTTGCTTTCTTATTCCAATAACAAAATATGATCAACAATCTGAGCTCAAAGTCTTAGTAATGCCTTTCAATTTGGGTAGAGTTTTGTTTCTAAAAATCAGAGAGAGGGAGAGAGAGATCCACAATAATAAGAGAGTCCCTTATATAGCCTCTTCAAGGACTTGGGAATAGTAACACATCATATTGCATTGAATTTTGTTAAGAAGACATGCTAAAATTTAGGGGCATTTACCCATTTGCTTTTCTCAATGCAGAGAAACAGGTCACACTATTGAAAGTTTACATCTTTCAATATCCACCTGGTGATTTACTTCTAGAAACATATATGATGCATAAATGTTTTTGGTTGATCCTGCTCTTTACGCTCCTCTCAACAGTTCTTCCTTTTGGCCTTGGCCTTAAATCCTTTGAATTCATTTGGGTCTGTGCTTAAAACTACAAGGATCAATAGCTATTTCATTGTTGCAACTCTAACGTCTATGGGCACATCACTTTCCTCAACAATTCCTTCAGCTTTGTCATTTGATCTTTCCCGAAGGGGACCTACCCTTTGGGGCCTTGAGAATTGGTCCACTTTGGGTTGGGAAGAGCCCCCAACAAGGGTATCTACCCTTCAGGTGGTCTTCAGATGGCCTTCGGGCTTCTTTATTCTGGCAAGCTTTATCCTTTATTTCCTTTAGATAAAATGTCCAAAGGAAATAAAGGATAAATCCTGCCAAAAGAAAGAAGCCTGAAGGCCATCTTCAGGTGGTCTTCGGATGGCCTTCGGGCTTCTTTCTTTCAGCAGGCTTTATCCTTTATTTCCTTCAAATAAAATTTTTGAAGGAATTCCTTTAGGCAATTTGTCTAAAATAAATCTTCCTTGCCTTGTCTTTTTGTTGGGCTTTGCTTGGTTTTTCAGTCTTTTCTTTCAGAGGAAAAAGTCTGAAGGAATTATTTCGAACAATTTCCCTGAAGGAATTGTCTCTTTGTCTTGTTCATTTTCCTAAAGGAATTCACTTTGTCTATTTTGCTAAGGGAATTTTTTTGAAGGAAATCCCTTTGCTCTTTTGGCCCTTGAATTGGTCCATTTGCCCCCTTTCTGCCCTTTGCAAGGGCTGTTTGAGCTCCAAATTAGCCTTTCAAGTTTTTGCAATGGTTCATTTCAACTTTTGAGTGTCCTCTGCAAGGGTTGTTTGTCCCTTAGAAATTTGCCTTAGTCGATTTTATGTGAATCTCAAATTGTGACACGTGGCAGCATCCGCTACTCTTAGAAACAAAGTGAAATGAGGCTCGAAAGATGACACTTGGTAGCATCCACTGAGTTTTGTCGAGTTTTTTCTCGCTGCCCTCTACAAGGGCTATTTGATCCTTTGGCTTTGGGGTAACCCCTTGAACCTACCGATTGAACCAACCAATTAAACCAACTTTGGTTCAACAATTCAATGGTTCATTCCCTTGTTTCTATTGACTGCTTGAACTAAGATTCTTTGAAACAAGCCTCATTGAACCCATTGAACCTTGAACCCATTGAACCAATGTGGTTCAATGATTCAATAGTTCAATGGTTCAAGCCTTGGAAACTTGTTCTTTTGATTGAACCTACCTGTAGAAGCCTTTGAACCTATGGAACCATTAGTCTATCACTTCATTGCTCTTTCTAAGCTCTTTGATCTTCATTGTACTGGTTTGAACCTTTGAACTCGTTGAACCCTTTAGTTCAAGGTTCAATGGTTCAATCAGTTCATTATGTTTGTTTGGCTAAGTCCTTTTGATCTCTTTGAACCAAATGCATTGAACCATTTGGTCATTGAACCTATTGAGCCATTAAACCCATTGAAACTTTAAACCAAAGTGGTTTAATGGTTCAATGGTTCAATGGTTCAAGCCTTCTTCTTTTTTATAAGTGTTTTGAAGCCGTTGAACCTTGAAGCGATTAAACTTTGAACCTTGATAAATTCACTTAACTCTTGCTACTGATGTTGAACCTTTGAACCCATTGAACTCGTTGAACCAAAATGGTTCAAGGTTCAACGGTTCAACGGTTCAATCCTTGCTTAGAAGCTTGCCAATGAACTCTTTTGGTTGAGCCTTGTCATTGAACCAACTTTGAAATCACCTAAGTGTTGAGAGCTTGCTTCTTTCATGCAAAGTCTGTAGAAATCAACCTATGAAGCCCGTTGAACTTGGCCTGTAGAGTCCATAGATTTAAGCCTATAGAGTCCATAAATTTAAGCTTGCAGAGTCCATAGATTTAAGCCTATAGAATCCATAGATTTAAGCCTACAGAGTCTATAGATTTAAACATACAGAGTCCATAGATTTAAGCCTGTAGAGTCTATAGATTTAAGCCTGCATAGTTCGTATATTTTTTGAGAAGCTTGAAAAATGAGGAATTTGAATGCTCAGAACAAATTTTGAAATGGGAAGAGAGGATTTTGGTCTGTAGGACCAAAATAGTTCAAATGTTGTCCTAAAAATGAGCGATATTTTTAGGGGACAATAGCTGGCTCTAGTTGGGGAAATTCCTTGAGTTGAAAACTTGGAATATTTGAGGGGAGTAGAAACCAGAATCTCCAGTGCCTTGAAGTATGCCATTAGGCTATGGAGTCATGCTACCCAAAAATAGAAGGCATCAAAAATGGAAACAAACAAAACAAAATAGAATTAAAAACTATACAAATATACATATGTACAAATGCAATAATCTGATACTTCAAGAGTTGAAGTGTTTCAGATGTTGCTTTATGAGAGGCAATGAAAATAGTGTTATATCCTAATAAACTAGTAAGAAGACATTTTGTCCTCAGAAACAGTGACCAGCGAATGAAACTCTCCACTAGGAAACCATTTTTTTGCGTCTTCCTCTTGGTTTGTTCTTCTTCTTTCCCCATGGCAGGATGTGGTCTTCAATTTGAAAGCCATAACTCCTTGCTTTCTTGGTGAAGGGTTCCTTTGCCTAATTTTGATTTGCAGTAGCATGGTCCATTACCATAATTGGTTGTTCTTCTGGTTCATTCCAGCACATGATTGGATTGTCCACATCAAACTCCTGACAAACTATCAACTTAGCATCTCCTTTGATGTGAAGGAGTTTGATCTCTTCATCTTGAGTAATATTCAATCTGAGCAATAAAGATTCACATCCAACTGTGTTGTTGGTGTTGCTAAATTACAAATTGCATGAAGGAAGAATATCTCCTTGAGGAGATATCAACACAGTCCTGACTCTATCATTGGTGAAAGAATTGTTGCCATTGGATTCCAAGATCCAAGCAGCATCAGAAGCTGATCTCCTATCAGATTTCTCTTCATTATAGAGGGAGGATCCTTCTTCATTTATACTACACCCTACCAATTCTCCTGACATCTTATTTGGAACAATTCCTAGATTCTCAGCTATAAGACTTTCATCTGTAGAAACATGAACATTCTCTGTGGTCAAGAAATAATTACCCCTGCCTGAAGACTCAAATAGAATTTGTGTTGCAGGGGCTGACATTTGGGTGGCCACATATTTTTCCTCTTTTTTAGGGAGTAATCTCTTCATTAAACCTTGGACAAGAATCCTTGCCTTAGACATGTCCATGCTTAGTTCTCCTCCCATGTCCTTGCAAAAAATTTGTCCAAGCAAAATGCCATAGGATGTTGGGACGTCAGCCACCAAGACAGTCATCTTGATTCTCTTGTCTGGAAACATTGAAAATGCAAATTGGGAATCTTTGATTTGCCCTAGTAGTGGTACTTTCTTGTTCTCCATGGAGAAACATCTCCCAAAGGTTTTGGTCAGTGTGAGACCCAAAGACTCAGCTACTCTAGCTGGCATGACATTGTCAGATCCCCTAGAATCAATGATGCAATTATTGAGTTGATAACCATTTATCAATAAGGAAACATAGAAAGGTTCTATTTTCCTAGGGGCAATTGGAGGAGTAATGAAAAGATTATTTAGAATGGGCATGTTCTTTGGGGAATCAGGAATTATTTTCTTAACCTCTTGTCTTGCAGGGATAGTTTGGTTCTTGACACATTGGACCAACTTATCCAATTGATCAGGATTGGACTGTAAATATTCAAATTTAGACATTTATATTTTTGTCTTTTTGACATGATCGATTATGTCAAATGGCTAAATTGAGCTAGGTATCAGAGGAAGGTATTTCAACCTTTTGAGTTTTAGGAGGGATGGGAGGAGGGCTAGTTTGCATGAAATTAAAGTAGAAGGTGAAGGTGAAATTGATGTACTTACCTTTTAGGTGATCACCGAATCTTTTGACTGGAAAGGCAGAGTGGTTCCATGCTTAGCAATTATAATTGTTGGTTGAGGTTGCTCTTCTATCTTCTTTTTAACAGATTGCTAGACGGATTGGTTCTTGGACCTGATAAACACTACATATGATCCATCAATAGCTTCTCCTTTGCTTATGGGTTCATCCTGGTAATTCAGGAAACCAATGTGGGAGTCACCAGTTGATTCTTCTTAATCCTCCATGAAGACATTAGCATCATTTTCTTGCTCAAACTTAGGTTGGAAAGAGAAAGTATGTTCCATTTCCAAATATCCAACTGCTGAATTGGTTGGAGGAGCTTCAAGGGCAAGTTTGCCATTGTGGGGGAGGAAGATGATCTGGCTGCCCTTGATTCTTGGTAGCATTGCCTTGATATGACTAATTTGGAAATGTTCTTCTTGGCATATCTTTATACGAATGAGTAGAAGACATACCTTGTGCCATTTGTCTTTTCAAGGCTAGCAGTTCATTTGCCAGCTTTTGCACCATTGGATCAGTGGTGCCTGTAAATGAATATTTAGAAGATGATGAGGGTCTATTTTTGTTTGGATCTCTTCTTATCTTCCCTGCTAAGATGAGATCATCTCCTACCTCAGTGGCCAAGATTTGAGCTATAATAAGATATATTTGACCAACACATCTCAGAAGAAAACTCTCTTCAGGTAACTAAGAATTAATGAAGAAGCATTTGAGATTCTCACTTGTAAGTCGAGCAATTACAAGAATTATGTTCCTGAGTTTATCAAATTTGGCTATGAAGTCTCTCATTGGTTCATGAGGCTCTTTCTTTATCTGTGTGAGTTGAGCCAGAAGGGCATGTGTATCTTCTGTAGGTTTGAATCTAGCTTCAAACTTAGCTTTGAGGGTATTCCAATCAGTTACTGATTGAGCCTGTAGATGATAAAACCAATCTACAGCAACACATTGTAGGGACTCCACAAAAAGCCTGACTACCACATCTTCAAATTATACTCTAATTACTCCACAGTCTATGTCGAAGGTTGCAATGTGTTCATTAGGATGAACTTTCCCATCACCATAAAATATGGGGAAATTCTTCCTTGAACTGCATGGGAGCTCATGTAGAGGTGGAGTAAGATTGAGAGGACCAAAAGAATTACCCTAGGGGCCTTAAGTTGCCATTATAGGATTATGAAAAGGAGGAATAACAAATCTCAAAGAGGTAATTATTGGAAAAGATTTATCAATAGTAGAAGTGGATACTTCATTTGGCAATGGAGATCTGACTTTAGTAGGAGGAAAGCTCTTGGTTCGTTGGAGGTGAGATGGTGAAGGAAAAAGATCAAAATTACTTTGTTGTACCAACTCAAATACAGGGTCAATAATACCTTTATCCCTTTGGCTTTGTGCATACCTTGAATCTACCAGATTGTGAAACAAAAATGGAAAAGAATTGACCTTGCTTCAGTTTGAAGCTTAAGGCTTTAAACTGCACATTCTTTCCCAACAGCTCTAGTTTTGCAGACCAGATAAAATAATAGAGGTGGAGGAAGATGGTAAGGCTATAAATGGATAATGGGTAAGACATGAAATGGAGTCACTAGAGTCTGTAATGGATAAGGGTAGGGACTACTTCAATCTAAAACTTGAGGCTTCAAATTGCACATAAATCCCCAGCAGAGTCACCAAAAACTATTGGTTGATTATTTTATTGATTAGCATACTAATAAACAAAATAGGTCTGATCAGCCAAAGTAGGAAGATTGGTCATCCAAATGTGTAGGTTCACCACATCAAAAGGGGACTAATATCTCCTCTCATCAAGGGGAGATTCCCTATATATATATATATATATATATATATATATATATATATATATATATATATATATATATATATATATATATATAATAATAATATTCAAGGGTAGGATAAACCATCCATCTCTCTTTTTTTAGAGATGATGCATGTGGATCAAAGGAGAAATCTTAGGGATAATGATAGAAATCACTCCTCTTTTTTCAAAATTACTATTTAGCAAACCACAAGAATCTTCCTAGTAGTAATTGCAAAATGTAACCAAGGACATAGTAACCAACAAATTGAGATGTAGCACAAAGTCTCCACCTCAATTTCCCAAGAGTGAAATACGAAGGACAATGAGGGCATAAAGTCATCCCAAGGTCCTTTACATAGGAACAAAAAGAAAACACACTAAAGGCAATTACGGGGGCACAAAGCCTCTCCACAGTTAACTTTAGGACACCTTCTTGACTACTTTCACTAATTTTTCTTGTTGAATTAAAGGAATAGAAAATATATTAAGGAAAAATACATAAGAACAGTTTCTCCAACAACAAAGATATCACAGCACAAAGTCTGAAAAGTCACTTGATTTCTTATTCCAATAACAAAATATGATCAACAATCTGAGCTCAAAGTCTCAGTAATGCCTTTCAATTTGGACAGAGTTTTGTTTCTAACAATTAGAGAGAGAGAGAGATCCACAATAACAATAGAGTCCCTTATATAGCCTCTTCAAGGGACTTGGGAATAGTAACACATCATGTTGCATTGAATTTTGTTAAGAAGACATGCTAGAATTTGAGGGGCATTTACCCATTTGCTTTTCTTAATGTAGAGAAACAGGTCATGCTATTGAAAGTTTGTATCTTTCAATATCCACCTGGTAATCTACTTCTAGAAACATATCTAATGTGCAAATGTTTCTGGTCATTCTTGCTCTTTATGCTTCTCTCAATAATTCTTCCTTTTGGCTGTGGCCTTAAATCCTTTGAATGCATTTAGGTCCACACTTAAAATTGTAAGGATCAATGTCTATTTCATTGTTCTGACTTTGACGTCTGTGGGCATGTCACTTTCCTCGACAATTCCTTCAAATTTGTCATTTGATCTTTCTCGAAGGGGACCTACCCTTCGAGGCCTTGAGAATCAGTCCACTTTGGGTTGGGAAGAGCCCTCCACAAGGGTATCTTCCCTTTAGGTGGTCTTCAGATGGACTTTAGGCTTCTTTATTCTGGTAGGCTTTATCCTTTATTTCCTTCAGACAAAATGTTCGAAGGAATTCCTTCGGGCAATTTTTCTAAAAGAAATCTTCCTTGCCTTGTCTTTTCACTCATGCTTTGCTTGGTTTTTCGATCTTTTATTTCGGAGGAAAAAGTTCAGAGGAATTCTTTCAGAGGAAAAAGTCCGAAGGAATTCTTTCAGACAATTTCCCCGAAGGAATTGTCTCTTTGTCTTGTTCATTTTCTTGAAGGAATTCACTTTATCTATTTTGCCGAGGGTATTTTTTTTGAAGGAAATCCCTTTACTCTTTTGGCCTTTGAATTGGTCCATTTTCCCCCTTTCTACCCTCCACAAGGGGCTGTTTGAGCTCCAAATTAGCCTTTCAGGTTTTTGTAATGATTCATTTTAGCTTCTGAGTGTCCTCCGCAAGGGTTGTTTGTCCCTTGGAAATTTGCCTTAGTCAATTTTATGTGAATCTCAAATTATGACATGTGGTATCATCCATCTACTCATAGAAACAAAGTGAAATGAGTCTTGAAAGATGACACTTGGCAGCATCCGCTGAATTCTATCAGAGTTTTTGCTCCCTGCCCTCTACAAGGGTTCTAGGCCTTGGTTCACTGCCCTCCGCAAGGGATGTTTGATCCTTTGGCTTTGAGGCAACCCCTTGAACCTACCGATTGAACCAACCAATTGAACCAACTTTGGTTCAATGGTTCAATGGTTCATTCCCTTGTTTTTATTGAACACTTGAACCAAGATTCTTTGAAACAAGCCTCATTAAACCCATTAAACCTTGAACCCATTGAACCTTTTGAATCTAATGTGGTTCAATGGTTCAATGGTTCAAGCCTTGGAAAACTTGTTCTTTTGATTGAACCTACCTATAGAAGCCTTTGAACCTATTGAACCATTAGTCTATCACTTCCTTGTTCTTTCTAAGCTCTTTGATCTTCATTGTACTGGTTTAAACCTTTAAACCTGTGAACTTGTTGAACCCTTTGGTTCAAGGTTCAATGGTTCAATCAGTTCATTCTATTTGTTTGGCTAAGTCCTTTTGATCTCTTTGAACCAAATGTGTTGAACCATTTGGTCGTTGAACCTGTTGAACCATTGAACCCATTGAAACTTTGAACCAAAGTGGTTCAATGGTTCAATGGTTCAATGGTTCAAGCCTTCTTCTTTTTGATAAGTGTTTTAAAGCCATTGAACCTTGAAGCAATTGAACTTTGAACCTTGGCAAATGTGCTTAACTCTTGCTACTGATGTTGAACCTTTGAACCCATTGAACCCATTGAACCAAAATGGTTCAATGTTCAATGGTTCAATGGTCCAATCCTTGCTTAGAAGCTTGCTGATGAACTCTTTTGGTTGAGCCTTGTCATTGAACCAACTTTGAAATTGCCTAAGTGTTGAGAGCTTGCTTCTTTCCTGTAGAGTCTGTAGAAATCAACTTGTGAAGCCCGTTGAACTTGGCCTCCAGAGTCCATAGATTTAAGCCTTCAGAGTCTGTAGATTTTTTGAGAAGCTTGAAAAATGAGGAATTTGAATGCTCAGAACAAATTTTGAAATGGGAAGAGAGGATTTTGGTCTGTAAGACCAAAATAGTTCAAATGTTTTCCCAAAAATGAGCGATATTTTTGGGGGACAACACGATGGATGATGATTGGAAAGAAGAATCAATAAAAATAGTTTTCAGAGTTATAAATATAAATTATGTTTAGAAAAAAGTTTTTCTAAATGTAATTTTAACTTTAATATATTCAGAAAATTGAATAAACTGTGTTAAATCACTCACAAAAAAATCAAATAAAAAAATATATTTTTACTTGAATCAACATAACAAATTAATTTAAAGGGTCAAGAGATTTTATCTTGATCCATAAATATATTAATATCCATCATTCTAAATTAGAAGAAAAATCTTTTCAAAGAACATAAAAATATAACTAATTTTAAATCATTTTTAATTAAAATTAAAATTATACAATATTAACAAATTAAAAAAATACCTATACAAAATTCTTAACTATAAAATAAACATTTTTATTAAAAAAAATTGTTATTTGATTTTTCTCCCTAAATATGATAATTATCATCATATTCTAGCAGGATGCTTTACTCTAAGATATCTATAAACCATTTATCAACATATTCCAACAGGGTGCTTTAAAACCATTTATCAATCATATTCTAAAACCCCATTATCCCTAGTTGATTTACTTATCAAATCTTGTACAAAATTCAAGATAAATTGATGTACTAATTAGACCATTTAAATCATCAATTAATGTTCGGAATGGATAATAATACACATGACATATTTAGAGTAGAAAATATCATTATAAAGATGCATATTAAATTAAGCTCATAGGAGAAAAGGTGGTACTGTGTTCATTTTGTTCAATTTTAATTTAAGATTAAATAATTATATATGCATGATAGAATAAATTATAATTCTTAAATTTTTGGCATGCATGTTTATTTAATTAATTAATTCATTTATTTTTTTTATTTTTTTAAAGCTGACATGGTTTACAATTTTAGTGTTTTTTTTTAACATGGTTAAGCTGGGGTTTAAATTTTTTGGATTTTTATTTTTATTTATTTTTTACCATAGTTAATTTTTTTCTTTAAATGATAAGTGAGTATTTAATAATATAGGTATTTTCTATTTTTATAGTTAATAGAGGTTAAAAAAATTTATGTTAAATTTTTATATTTTTTTAATTAAAAGTGTAATTTTATTGATTTAAATATATATATATATAGTATAATGTTAGTCATACAAAAAAGAGATAGAAAAGTCATATCTTGAATGTCAAATTGAGTTAAGAGAGCCTCGAGAGAAACCAAAGCCAAAAATAATAGGTCACAACTCAACCAATAACTATAGTTAAATTAACTCAAGTGAATATCAATAAAAAAAGATAATGAAATAACACAAACATCAAGGAACACACTAAGAATTAATTGCAAACATGGTGACCAGAATAAGAAGTGGAGGTAAAGGATCCTTAGGCTTTCCTCCCTAGCCATCTTACGTTGGGGTATCTTCATTCACAAGGAGGGGGTCCCAACCATCAACTTTCTAGTTAGTTTTAGGATCATGCTGCATCTATGAATCCTAGCGAGGAGGAGAGATGGCTATCTCTAGCCTTGAAAAAATATCCTATGGAGGGGGCCTCCACCCCACCACCACTACTATCTCTTCCTCTATCAAATCCTTTCTAAGGAGATGGATAGTGATAGCAAGGAGAGAAGCTCCTCCAACTTTGAGACCTCCATCTATGAAAACAGTGGTACCTCATCTCATGCTCATGATCCCCAAGAAAAAGTGATAAGTCAAGGGATCAGGTGGTTCATGGCTAAGTACACAAGGAGCATTCCCCCAATGGTCTATAAAGAGCTACAAATCATGAATCTTGAGCAATACATTGTCCATTTGAATCTGAATCTGAAGGGTAATATTAGCAATCATAGTAAATTTATTAGTTATATTTTTTTCCATAATATCATTATTAAAACATGATTGATTTATATATTTTAAAATTTCAAACAAAATATTAGTACATAAAATATGTTAGAATATGTTATATCTTATATATAATAGGGTATATTCCCCTAAGAGAGTCATTTTTCAAGTGAACATTTCAAGCCTAAAGGATTTGAAAAGGATATGAATCCATCTCCAAGTTGACTAGGCATGAGGTCAAAACTAAAAGAGATGTTTGATGGTTTGTGGGTGATGACAAGCTGGGCAAGTGGGATTTAGAACCCTCATGTACTTGAGCTGGTTTTTCATAGGAAAATCTTGGTAAAGGATACAACAAAAGAAGTGTGCCTTTTTGGGCTCAATAGAAGCTAACCAAATATTATCAAATCTCTAAGACCAAACTCTATGGAGGGATTGGAGAGACCATCAATGCTTAAGATCATCTATTTAAATATGTTATGGGGATAATAATTTATAATTCAACTAAGAATATCAACAAAATGGTGTGGTCATAGGCCATGACTAGTCCTTCCACCATGGTGTGAGAGAGGAAAATCTAATCTTGTGTAAGTATTCATTAGGTATGGAACTCTATAATTCAGAAATAGATTTTACATCTTCCTTATCAAGATAGAATTTTTCCTTTAGCATAGTTCAAATAAGTCGGTCCCTATATAAATTATAAAATAAATCACTAATAATGAGAATACCTTTCTTAAATAATCTCAATCTTTTGATCTACGGGACCATGAAAAAAGGGACATTGTGGAAGGTCAACTGAGGAGACCACCATAATGACTAGGAGTTTAGAGAAAGGCCACTTGAAAAACCATCTCCCACCAAAATAAGGTGAGGTTTGATCTTTTCCCAGGCCTTCCAAATAATTTTCATCACAAGTGTGCCCCCTACTTTGATAGACATTGGCAATATAAGCATGCTATGAAAGTCTATACCTTGCCAAGATTTTATATTAAGAGGGAAACCTTGAGAAATGTAGTGCTACAATAAAATATTCTAGGATTCATCACCTTCTAAGCTTATGATGATCCATTTAACCCCAAGAGTGGTTCCTTTAAGCTTGATGTCAATAATCCCCAACCCACAAGCTTCTTTAGGATGATAATCGATGGCCTAGGATACTTGATGAAAGCCCTAGTATCCTTCATAATTGGCCTATAAAAATTAACATAGAATATTTTCAAGATTCACATAGGAAGCATTTGAATGGGCCTAACAAGAATAATAGTAGACACAGGTAGTAGTGAGAACCTTAGAATAAATTTGTAACTTTCTAGCTAAGGTCAAAGGCTTAGTGATCCATAAAGAGATTTTTTCTCCACTATTTAAACCACATAGACCACATTTATACAAGAGAGGATCTGAATGCAAATTGAATGCCTAAAAATATAAACTGGCCCCTTGAAAGGATCTATTACCACATATATCCCTCTAGCCAATGAGGTTCAGGAAACAAATATTAGCAGTGGGACTGGGTTTTATGTCATTAGATAGATGACCCAGATGTGAGGGAAAAAATATCTAAACATTCCATGGCATTCTTGATGGAGCCTTTATCCTCTTATAAAGTGAGGAAGGAATCATTAACAGAGTGCCCATTAATTAATTGGTGGTCAATATTAGGTAAAGAGATCCCTTCAACTAGACCTTTGGAAGCATAATTCTCCAAAATCTATCTAAAACCTTCAGTAGCCAACACATAAAGTATAAGGTCTATGGGAAACCATATTTAATGGATATATGGAGATAAAAGTGTTGACACTTGGTCCATTGATGGTAATGTAGGCCCTAATATCCTAAAATAACATATTGATAGTATGTATAAACTTGGGGCCAAACCCTAGAGCCTATATCATAGCTATAATAAAAGCCCACTTTATCTAGTCACGGGCTTTCTCAAAATCAATATTGATGAAAAAATCCTTATTGTTAAATATTATATCCCATTCCATATGAAAATAACATTCTTTAGACTATATTTATGCTTAATGAAACTAGTTTACTCAATTTACATAATTAATAGAACTAAGTGCTTGATTCTGAGAGTTAAGGCTTTGGATATGATTTTGTAGGACACATTTAACAATGTGATGGGTCTCCAATTGGTAATTACCTTAGGATCCCTTTCCTCAAGGATAAACTTGATGTTTCCCTAATTGATGAGATGACCTAAATAATTGTTCAAGAGTGCTTCAGAATAAACTCTATGGAGATTAGGTCCAACCATATCTCACAAGGTTTGATATAAATCAAAAATAAATCCATCAATTCCTAGGGCTTTATCAAAGTCCATTTACATAACAACTTCCTTAAGGTCATTAACACTAAGAGGTCTATCATAATTAACTCTCTGAGCTTACAAGAGTTTACAAGGGACCACAACAAGACATTAACATAGGGAAACCTCACAAGTGGGAGATTAAGGTTATGCTATAAAGACACCATGGTAGTGATGCACAAAGGCTTGTAGGATATATGGAAGTCTAGTAAGTTGATAAAAAGTGATTCTAATGGCTTTGATTTTGTTAGCAACTTGCCTTGACTGAAGCAGAGTAAAAAACTCCGTGGTCACTTCATTTCCTACCTTCAACCAATGCATTGTTATTTGGAGTTGGGCTCTTATGGCCTGATAAGCCTCTACAACTTGGATTTTTTATATCCACATGGTGACCTAAGTTTACAAATGTGACTTAAAAGGTGTAGCTTATAATTATTATAAAACCCTAAGGTATTCATAGTTTATATATTTATGAATGCACTTCTTGAAAAATAGCCACATGTTTACAATATATCTAAAAAAAGAAAGTGATGTGGGCTATAGCATCAAACCACCACTTAATCCATCTAGTGTCCCCTATGGGTCTGGGGGCTAGGTTAAAAATCTTGGTGATATGCTCCATAGTCCACTCATGCTTAAGATGGGCAATGTTGAGGTAGAAATAGGAATCCTTATATTTAACCTGAGGAGAGATCCATTCTATGCATAACTAAATGGGATGGTGGTTAGACAAGAAAGAGTTTGGGATGAAAGACATAGATTTCCCATGAATAGGAGTGAAGAATACAATATATTGCTCAGCAAGTAGGGCATGGTCAAGACATTTGAGGACTCAATCTTCTCCTTGAAAAAATTTGGACCATGTGAACCATGGGGCATTGGAATATCCCTTCTATAAGTATTTGGATCGAAGACCCCAAGTTTATTTTTCATTTAAAACCAAGCTTCCTATTCTCCTACACACCATCTCATGAGAATGTGACCTTCTTTGTCTTCTATAGAGCCAATCATGTTAAAGTCACCACAAATAATCCAATGTGCATCTGGAAGGAAATCAACCAATTATCTCTAGATCAGGGTGTGATCCACAACATCATTGGAGGCATACAAATTGATAAGGCTAATGATGTAATTATTAATATTAAAAAGAGTCTAGAACACCCAATGGGTGAAGTCAAAACCCCAAAAAATTATATTTTGAGATAATTTAGGTGACAATAGGGTGACAACTCCCCCATGACTAGACTTGTGATAGGTGGATTGATAGAGGGACCCATGCTAGATAGTGTGAGTTGTAGATTGAAGAGAAAAGCTAGAAATTTTGACTTCTTGCATGCATACAAATTTCATGTGAATAAAATGATGAAAATTGTTCTTGACCATATATTTAAAATCATATCAGTGAGTCTTTAAACATTCTAATAATAAAATATCATTTAGAAACATCTAAATTCATATCATTTCACTTGGAGAGGTTTGAGAGAGTTGTGAACCAATTCAAAGCTAAGCCTAAAAGAGAAAAGTCTCCCATATTTAAGGGTTATATTTTATTTGGCACATAATTTTAATTTATAGAGGGAGAGGGACTATGTGAGTGGTGCATAATAGCCTTAGAAATTAAGGGTTATAATCCCTAGATCTAAATCTGAATCATGCACCCCTAAAAGGGGTTATGACAAAGGGGATGTAAGAGCGGGATATGGGGAAGACACAAACTAATCAACCACTTCTGGGGACAAATAAATGGGAGGTAGGGGTTTAACTTATGATGGTGTTAGAGATTTATTAGAAGGGACTAAGGAACTTCCCCCTATGTGTTGGTAGATAGCTGGCTAAGGTCTAACATTTCCATGAGCAACATTACTTTTCTTTTTAGAAATTATGGTTCACCCATCAAAGGATTGGGATTTTGTCTTAGAACCACTTTTGTCTTGATAAAACTAAGGAGTGGGGACCATTAAAAAAAGTTCTCTAATCATGTGGTCTAAATCTCAGTACCTAAAACAAGTATTTGTAAAGTTAATATAGATCACACATTGAGAGAATTAGTTATTGCCCACTTGAATATCAATGGATTCCTTGAGATCTTTAGGGAGGTCTATTTTGACACAAACCCTTCTTTGAGGTTAGGTTGCATATGACCTTGGTTACTCATGGTAGATAAAGTGACCTAAAGGCTTGATAAATTAGTTGAAAAAGTTCCACAGAGGAAGAGGTAAGCCTAGAATAATCTACCCATACTAGGATTTTAAGTTTAGCTTATTTAGAGATTTGGAAGTGTCAGGTCTAATGGGAAAAAATAACTGAGGGTGTCACCAATAAACCATGGGCCATGTTAACAATGGATCTACAGTGTGTCAAGGTTTATGAAATGAAATAGGAAGAAACTATGATTAATAGGTAATCCAAGAGGGGATATAAGTATTGTGTTATTATGATTAAAAACCAAACAAAAACACACTTATAAAGATAACACCTCAAGCCTAGACACTCAAGGAGTAAGAGAAAAATACAAGTAACTATCAATAGAAGATAAAACAACCATTATTTTACCTTATTTGAGATCAATATTTATATGTTATCCATGGAGGAATGTGCTTAGTAGAGTGATCAAAGAATCTTTGGCAATGGTTCTCCTTGCATCATCTCTCCTTGTCACCTTAGCAATGTTGGAATTGGCTTTGGCTTTGGATTGGCTCTCTCAACAAATGAACATTATAAAACTACATAAAAAGGGTCCTTAAAGTTATTTTTGCATCATAACATTACACTAAATGTTGCTTGTTGAAAAATGGGTGAAGCCTTATATTTATATCCTTCCAAACTAACTCTAACCTAAGTGCAATTAAGTTAGAGTTAATTATAGTTAAGTTTAGAATAACCTTAGTTGAGTTAAGGAGGAGATTAGCAATTAATATTTGGGATAGAGATTCTATTATTAAGCATGGTTCTCCATTTTTGAATTTAAGGCTTTAGGGGAGATATTTTCAATTCTTAAATTTGAGGATGGTGAAATCATTATAACCTCATTTTTATTGGAATTGCCTTTTTACAAAATTCATCTTCAATAATTGCACATAGAAATTCCACTTAAGAATTTCATTTGATTTGCTTAGTTAATTTATTGTGCTTAGCATTTTTTCATTTTAAGAATTGTTGAAGTGCCCCACTTAATGGGTCCAAAGGCCAAACTATCAATTTACTAGGTTGCAAGTTAGCTGAAGATGAATGTGTGAGAGGTTACTATTGTGTACAGGATAATACCCCAAATAGGGTTACCTCAACATGATTCTAAGCACTAATGTACTATGTGTAAACATAATTGGGGAATTTAATGATTTTTAGGCTTAATTTACACTATTTGGTATAAATCAATCTGAAGTCCAGTTTGAACATGATTGTGGACAAAACAGGGTGTCTATAGTTTGCCCCTATTTGGGAATGTGTTGTAAGATATAATCATAATAACATCTTTTCAAAGAATTAAAAAGTCATTAATGCCTTAGCTAATTCCCCAAAAGGTAATGGATAAGCCTTGGATGCTCCCTTAAGGGAGTGGGTAACAAATAAAGTCGGTGAATGATCCCTTAAAAATAAGGAAATCATGCGACTTATAGGTAATGGAGGTGGAAATACTAATTTCCCAAAGGAATTTATAATCAATGGCATAATGAAATGTCCTAGTAGGGCAAAGGAGTGATATTGATTTTCCTAAGTAATTTATAATCATTATTTAGGGAGGTGCCCTAGTAGGTCAAAAGAGTGATATTGATTTTCCCAAAGGTGATTATAATCATTAGCATGGGAAGATTCTCTAGTAGGGTAGATGGAGATAATGATTTTCCCACAGGCGGATCAAAAAATAATGATTTTCCAAAGGATGGATATAATCATTGGCACAATGGTTTACCCCAATAGGGTGGATGTAAGCATTATAAATTCATCTTTTCCCCAATAGGGAAAATCAAGAAAGGGGGCTTACGTACTAAATCTATACTCGTGGAGTAAGAGTAAGTTGGTACAAAGGATAAAAATGAATTCAGGTTACCTACTAGAATGGAAATGCATAGCCTAATTATCAAGTATTACTATTCATGCATGATTTAATTACTTTTCATTTGGGCATTATTACGATAGGTTAGGAAATTTTCCAAATTTGAATAAGGAGAAGCACTATCGTACCATTGCTCATAAGCTCCACCAAACTAATTTTTTATGTAGCTTGGGATATTATATATCATACTTATAGACAACTATAATAACAATGTTTATCCAAATTAGGGGAAAATTATTTTAATTTTAAGTATAGATCACTTAAGCATAAGATATGAAAAATCAAATCCCAAGTGAATATAATGTAATAATCTAAGTGGAGGAATGGACACTAATTCACCAACTCAAGTACAAGATATGGGTAATCAAGATGCAAGTGTAAATAAAGTGTAAGAATCCTACATAAATGGAGAAACAAAATGGAAAAGTGGTAAAATAAAAATAAAATAAACAAATAAACAAGAACAAACAACAAAATACCAATAAACAAAAAGAAACAAACAACAAAACATCAATAAACAAAAAGAAACAAACAAAAAAACACCAATAAACAAAAATAAATAAAACTAAAAAGCAAAACACTAATAAACACACAACAAAACACCAATAAAAATAAATGAACATGGTCATAAATAAAACAACACAAACAAGGCAAAGAAGCAATCTAAAGGAAAGAAAAGGGCAAGAAATAAACTACTATAAATAGACAAAGGCAAAAGATAAATAATGGTTAATTGCAATGTTAGTACAAACATAATACAAATTATTCATGTATGTGTAATATAGGTGTTACTCTTGGTGACAGGGTGAACCCTGAGTTGGATAGAAATGATACAAATATAACAATGCAAGAATAAAAGACTAACAATGTTTCCCTTAGGATATAGGGAACAATGACACACAATAAGAAAATGGGGGGAATAGAAGAAAATGAAGGGGTATCCAATTTGACTCTAGATGCACTAGTCAAGTAGATATCCCATGGGCACAAGATACAACATGAAATTTAAGCCAAATGTAGTTCTCCCAAAAATGGGATAGAAGTAAATGCGATCTAGAAAACCTGATTGACGTGTAAAAGAAAATAAGGATGATATCATAAAATGGTGAGTGTGTAAAAAAATAGATGGATGATGGTCATAATCATAAAATCATTAACACAAAAAAATTACGTGAGTGTGAGAGTATGGTTTAGGATAAAAACCCACTAAAAGGTAAGAGATGAGTATCCACAAATGAGCCGAATTGATGATTTATAGTGTCGACTACATCTAAGGTTTAAAATGAGAATGAGATCTCAAAATGGTGAGCATGTAAATAACTCAATAAATGGTGTGATCTTAAATAAAATACAAGTGTTCATTAGTGTATCAAAGTCAAATACATAATGCTCATAACATGAACTCGTAAAATGGAAAGAGCACGTGGCTTAAGGCCAATAAGGATGGGGAAACTAAAGGATAAGTGGTTTATTGTGAAATATAAAGGAGTCCTAGAATCCTTAATGTAATTAAGTGGTTGAAAAATAAAATAATGGGAAACTGAGCTAACCTGAGATACCCCATGTATCTAAGTGTTGCTTACATAGTTCATGTGAACCTTAGGCTGATGTAGTTCTCCTAAAAATGGGAGGAAAAGAACTAAGGTGGTCTAGAAATAAACTAAATAGATAAAATGTTCTATCCTCAAAAACTTTGATGGTTTTATATCTTGTATGGAAATTATAAGCCAAATTTCATGATTTTGTGATTTTTAAGATTTTTGGAAATTTTAATTATTTTTAGAATTTTCTAGGCATCTCAAATCGATCAACAATTATAAGATACATAATGGTCCAACTTGTAAAATGGTGAGAGAATGGCTTAAACATGATCACAAAATGTCATGAGTGTGGCAAAGGGGTAATTGAGTTGACCTCAATGTAAATCAAGTGTTGCCTACATAGTCTTGTATGAGACCTCAAGTCACTATAGTTCCTCCTTACATCAAAGGATCTGACTAGGTAGTATCAAGTTTGTGAATTAGGAAAATGACACAATACAATATAGTGATGAAGCCATGTGGATAAAAATGGGGTTGTTCCTAATTTTCCCAAAGGTGCTTGTAATGAGGAAACAATGACATGAGTTGATGATACTACTTTACCCAAAGGTGGTTATAATTAGTATCACTAAGAATAAGATAGAACATGACAATAATAAAGAATGCATTTACAAAACTACTATCATAATATTCTAGGATACTACCTCTTTATGAATACTAAATCAATCTAAAACTTCATCAAAATCTAATCTCTAAAGGTCTTTAAAGAATTGATGGATCATAACCAAGGTTAAAAGGGGTGGGATTGGGAGGGTAAAACAACTTTAGCCAAATAGATAAGGTATGTGAGAAAAAATACATGGTATGGTATAAATAAGGTGAGATTACAATAAGATGTAAATGATCCTCATTGATAATACCGTATCTCTCTCATGTGAAATAACACTTGATATGTATTATGTTCATGGACTCATCAAGTTCATCTATGTCTGGTGTAACTAATTTGTAAGCTCTAGAGCCATAATTAGGAACAATGACATAAGGGCCTATCTAATTAGGCTTGAACTTGTCTTTCTTATTTTTCTTAGTCATGGTGTTCTATTTTTTTCTAAGGACAAGATCACCAGGCTTTAACAATTTGTGTTTGACACACCAATTATACTGACCACGTAACTAGTCTTGATATGATTGAAAGTTGTTTATAGTGGCCATACATTTTTCATCCAGTAACTGTAGCTCTCGAAGATGAGTGACTCTGTAATCCTCATCATCAAGGATGTGCTTCAATAAAATACATAAATAAGGTAACTTGACCTTGATGAGAAGAATAGCCTTAGTGCCATTGATAAGGGAATATGGTGTGGCACCTATTGGGGTATGGTAATTAATAAGATAAGCCAAAAGGGAATAAAAGATTTATAGGTGCCAATCATAGTCAACATCATTGACAATATTCTTAATAATATTGATAATGGTCTTGTTAGATGCCTCTTCTTGGCCATTACCTTGTGGGTAATATGTAGTGAAAAAGTGTTTGATAATGTTAATCTCAACATATAGTGCTTAAACATATTTGTTCTTACATGATCTACCATTATCAGATATAATGTTGGATGGGATACCATAGAGGCAAATGAGATGGTTGAATATGAATTTGGAATTTTTTTTTCTAGTCACATAAGTGAGGGGTATAGCTTTAACCCACTTAGTGAAATATTTGGTAGTAGTAAGGATATGCATATGGCCATCAGAGGAGGTAGGGTTAATCTTCCTGATGAGATCGAGTCCCCATGTTAAAAATGGCCATTGGTTTAGTCATTGGTCTGAGTATTTTGGTTAGAACATGAATCAAATTTGCATGCCTATGACATTTGTTATATCTTTTTACATAATCAGTTGCATCTACTTCTATGGTTGGCCAATAGTAACTAATATATAGGATATTTGTTTCAAGGATGACACTACTTGTGTAAGCTCTAAAACGTCCTTTGTGTATTTCCCTTAATGCTAATGTGAATTCTACCAAATTCAAATAATGAAGAGCGTTCCATCAAAGCTTTTATGGTAAAGGGTTGGTTCGAGTAGGGTATATCAAGATGCTTGGTGTGTGAAAACTTTTTTTTTATTTCATGAAAGGTTTGATGGAAGTATTTGGTCATGAAGGTAAATATATAAGTCAGAATACTAAATAGAACTAGGACCATATATATTATAGATCATTTCAATGGTTAAATTTTCATGAGTAGGCACTAGAAGATGTTCAACAAGGAATAAATAGTCTTTTACCTTGTTTGTGTTGTAAGTCAAAGAACCAATGGTAGCCATGGCATTTACAATCCTATTATTAGCTCAAGGTATGTGTTCAAATTGAATGTGGGGAATCTAATACTTGACAATGTCCACCATGGCCTTGTATGGTACCACCTTATCATATTTGTTCTAGAACTAGTTTGTAACATGATTGATGATTAGCTTAGAATACCATGAACTAAGATATGTTGAATGTTCCATTGTACTACTTGAGGAATATCTAAAATGAGTGATTCATATCCATCCATGTTATTGGTATAATAAAATTTGATGTGAAATGATTTAGGAATGGGATCCCCCTATGGTGTACTAAATATCAAGCTAGCTCCTAATCCATGAGATGTGAATGACCCATAAAAATAAAACTTCTAGTGTTATTCCTCAAGAGGTGTTTCTATGATGGTAATGATGTATTCATTTGGGAATGCAAAAGTGACTGGTTTAGTATTTAAAAGGGGAGATTCAACAAGTTGATCTCTAAGCACTTATCCCTTTATGTCCTTTTAATTGACATACTTAATCTAAAACTCAATCAAAATCATGATCCACTTAGCCATGCGACCCCATAAATCTATTTTTGATAGTAGATACTTGAGTGGATCTAATTTGGCAATAGTTATGGTCTTGTTGTTAAGCATATAATCATGTAGCTTCTAGGCTACAAATACCATAGCTAAACAAGCTTTTTTTATTGGCATATAGCTATGTTCATATGTTACTAGTGTAAAATTTAGATATTACACAATGTGTTCTTTCCCATGCTCATCATGTTGAGATAATAGTACCCCTAATGCATTGTCAGTGGTAGATAGGTACAATATAAATGGTCTTGTTAGCATTGGTGGTAACAGAATAGGTGGATTGGCTAGGTATTCTTTTAAGTGCTCAAATAATTTTTAACATTATGCACCACAAATAAATGTAATACCTATTTTCAAAAAATGAGTGAGGGGGTGGAATTTATTAGCCAACTGAAAAATGAAGCTTCTAATAGACTATATTTTGCCCTATAAACTATGTATTTACTTCAAAGTGTAAGGTGGTGGCATCTCAGTAATGGCTCAAAACTTAGTAGGATCAACTTCAATGCCTCAATGAGAGAAAATAAAGCCTAAAAATTTTCTTGAAGTGACACTGAAGATTCACTTTTTGGGATTAATTTTAACCTTGTACTTATGAAGCCTTTCAAATATCCTTTGTAGTACAACTAGATGATCTACACAGGTATTAGATTTATCTAATATGTCATCGACATAGTCTTTGACAATATCATGCATCATGTCATGGAATATAATAGTCATGTCCCTTAGGTATGTTTCCCCAACATTATTGAGGCCAAATAGCATAACCTAATATCAAGACATTCCCCAAGGAGTGTTGAATGTTGTTTTGTGTTGGTCCTCTGGCATGATCTTAATCTAATTATATATTGAAAAGCCATCCATGATGGAAAACATTTCATACCCAAATGTGTATTCAACTATCATGTTGATATTTGATATAAGAAATTCATCCTTTGGGTAGGCCTTGTTGATGTCTCTGAAATCAATGTAGATTTTAATCCCTTCTAGTTTTTTACTAATAGACATAATGTTTGAGATCCACTCTAAATAGTTGATCAATCTAATGCATCTCACTTCTAAGAGTTTTTCCAAATTTTTATTAAGTAACACAACAATATGAGAATGTAATTTATTATTCATGATTTTGGCATTAGGATATACAATGAGATGGTGTATAACCAAGGTGGGGTCTAAACTTGGCATGTCCAAATAGGCCCATGTAAATATGTTAACAAGCTCTCTCAAAAAGGTTATAAAAACTTCACATTCCTCCTTAGTGAATATGTTAATAGAGAATTTTTCAATGATTATGTCCAGGGAGATTTTGGAAAAGTTTATTTAGGGGATGATGAGCCTTGTAAAATTGTTGGCAAAGGAAAAGTGCAGCTAAAATTGTAGAATGGAAACACATGGGTGTTGAGTGATGTCATGCATGTACCCATCTTGAAGAGGAATTTGATTTCTGCAAGAAAGTTGGGGGATGAGGGTTGCATAGTAACTCTCATAGCTGAATCTTGGAAGGTTTCCAAGGGTGCACTTATATTAGCCAGAGGTAAGAGAGTAGGTACTCTCTATTTATGTAATTGTATTACTGATTATTATCCTTCTATTTTATCTACTTTAGATGTAGATGCAAAGTTGTGGCACTGTAGGCTTGGCCACATGAGTGAGAAGGGAATGCATGTTGTTAAGTCAAAAGGTAAGCTTTCATGTTTGAAGAGCATAGATCTAGATTTCTGTGAGCATTGTGTTTTTGGAAAATAGAAGAAAGTGAGGTTTCTCAAGACTGGGTCAACAAAGAGGAAGCATAAGTTGGAGCTTGTTCACAAAGACATGTGGGGACCAGCTTAGGTAGCTTCTATTGGAGGATCACAGTATTATGTTACTTTCATTGATGATGCTACAAGAAAGGTATGGGTTTATTGCATAAAGAAGAAATATGATGTTTTTGACACATTTAAGAAATGGAAAGCTTTGGTTGAGAATGAAACAGGTTTGAGATTGAAGTGCCTTAGATCTAACAATGGTGGTGAGTACTACAGCTATATGTTCAATAGTTACTATTCTATGAATGGAATACACAGGGAAAGGATGGTTCCAAGGACACCTCAGCAAAATGGAGTTGCTGAAAGGATGAATAAAATAATAATGGAGCGTGCACGAAGTATGAGGTTGCATATTGGTTTGCCCTTACAGTTTTGGATAGAAGCTGTAGACATTGTGGTTTACCTGATTAACAGAGGACCCTCTACTATGTTGGATGGTGGAATTATAGAAGAGGCTTGGATAGGTAAAAAGGTAGATCTTTCATTTCTCAGAGTTTTTGGTTCTGAAGCTTTTGTGCACGTTGATAAAGAAAATAGAAAGAAGCTGGATGCTAAATCTATGCGGTGCACTTTTATTGGTTATGGCTCTGGAGATTTCAGATTCTAGTTGTGGAATTTAGGAACTAAAAAAATTATTAGAAGCCATGATGTTGTTTTCAATGAGAAGGTGATGTACAGTGATCAGGTCAAGAAGTTGAATAATTTTGAGCAGAGCACTGTTGATTTGGACGAGGTGATGATCCAAAATGAGCTTGCGGGGAAGAATTTTCACACATAGGAAAACATAGACATCAATGTCAGTCAGGTAGGAATCGATGTCATTCAGATAGCAACCAACATCGGTCAGATAGAAACTAACGTTGGTTAGGAAGAAACTGATGTTGGTCAGGAGGAACCGACATCAGTCAAGTATAGACCTGGAGATGACTGAGAACGGTCACTGACAGAGAATTTGGGCAGACAGCAAGTAGTGAATGAATCTTAAACGCCCATAAGGAGGTTAGAAAGGGTAAGTAAACCTCTAATTCGATATTCCCCTTCATTATTCTACTTATTGCTCACTGATAGTGGAGAACTAGAGAGTTTTGATGAGGCAATGTAGGTAGAATCCCAGAAACAGTGGGAGCTTGGCATGAATGAGGAAATTGATTCCTTGAAAGAGAACCAAATGTGGGATTTGGTTGAGTTGCCAGTGGGAAAGAAAACACTAAAAAAAATGGGTTTACAGGTTAAAGGAAGGTGAGAATGGACAAATGAGACATAAGGCCATGTTGGTAGTAAAGGGATTTGCACAAAAACCAGGTATTGATTTTGGTGAAATTTTTTCTCTTGTAGTAAAGATGAATTCTATTTAGACTGTATTGTCTTTAGTTGATATTGACGATTTGCATCTTGAGTAACTTGATGTTAAGACAGCGTTTCTTCATGGAGATTCGGATGAAGAAATATATATGGATCAGCCGGAAGGTTTTGAGGTCAAAGGTAAGGAGAAGCTTGTGTGCAGGTTGAAGAAAAGCTTATATGGTCTTAAGCAAGCTCTAAGACAATGGTATCTGAGATTTGACAGGTTTATGATAGAGCATGGCTTTAGCAGATGTCAATCTGACCATTGTGTTTATTTGAAGAGATTGGATAATGGTAATTATATTATCTTGTTGTTGTATGTAGATGATATGCTTGTTGCAGATTCACACATGTAGGATATTATTGAGCTTAAGGTAAAATTAGCTCACACATTTGCCATGAAGGACTTAGGAGCAACAAAGAAAATCCTTGGCATGGCTATCAAGAGAGACAGGAAGAATCATAGTTTCATTTTGTCTTAGGAGGATTACGTGAACAAGGTATTGGAGAGGTTCAGTATGCAGGATGCAAAACCAGTAAGCACACATATGGCTGGACACTTCAAGTTGAGCAAAGAACAGTGTCCTAAATCACATGATGAGGTAGAGTACATGAGTAGAGCTCCATATGCTTCTGTAGTTGGGAGCTTAATGTATGAAATGGTATGTACTAGACCTGATATTACCCAAGCAATGGGAGTTGTCAGCAAGTTTATGGCCAATCTAGGAAAGGAGCACTGGAAAGCATTTCAGTGGATTATCAGATATCTAAGAGGGACTAGCAGTAGGCATTTGTGTTATGGAGGGTCAAATACTTCTCTACATGGATATGTAGATGCGGATATGGCAGGTGACTTGGATGGTAGGAGAAGCACCACAGGATATGTCTTCACTATTGGTGGAATGATAGTTAGCTAGATTTCAAAGTTACAGAAGGTTGTTGCCTTGTCTACTACAGAGGCAGAATACATTGCAGTCACAGAGGCTAGCAAGGAAATGATATGGATGACTCGGTTCATGGAAGAGTTGGGAAAGGAGCAAGAGAGTTACAAATTGTACAGTGATAGTCAAAGTGCAATTCATTTGGCAAAGAATTCAGCCTTTCATTCAAGAACCAAACATATATAGCTTAGGTACCACTTCATTAGACAGGTATTCGAGGATGGTGAGTTGAAGCTAGAAAAGATCCATACAGATGAGAACCCTGCTGATATGTTAACAAAGCTGGTAACAAAGGAGAAGTTGAATCTTCATTCAAATTTTGTTGGTCTTCAAGATTGAGCTTAAAGATGGAGAAACAAGCTAGAGGATGTTGTTGTACAGGTACATGTGTAGTTGTTTATCTCCAAGTGGGAGATTGTTGAGTTGTGGAGCTAAAAGATTCACCAGATGAGTGAATGCAAGGTTGATAGATTCACACAGTCACCGACATCAGTCAAGGTCGACTAATATCAGTCAGGGATCAACTGGAGGATGTCAATGTCAGTTATGTATCAGCCAATGTTGGTCATATGCAGATAGACAGGGGCCGACGTCAGTCACATGTGCATTCCAGAAGTCTTTTTGTGGCAGAACAGATTATTTGCATGAAAAGTTTAACTGTTAGTATTGAGTTTGTGTTTCTATTTTTGGTAGGATAGATTTGAACCTTTGATTAAGAGGTGTATCTAATGGTGGAGAATGCATAGCTCATGATCCTTAATTCTATATAATAGGGATAGATCTTCATAGCTTGTGTATGAGAAAAGGGTGAATCAATTCAAGTAGCTGAATTGTGTTTGTAATTGTGAGAGAGAACTCTTGAGGGAAAGAGATATGTACATCTAAGAGGTGTGGAAGAAAGAGATATTTCTTCATTGTATTTCCTTTTGGAAGAGTTTAATACAAGTTTTTGTTGTTTCTTGTATCTCTTATTCTTTGCTGATTCTATTTTCTAGTTACTTTTATTTCTGGTTTCAATTATGTGTTTAGTTGCTTATGCAAGAGTAATCAATTGTGTTGTATGATCCTAACAATTATTTTTGGTGGAGGGGTTTGCAAAGGTGGTGGTTATAGCATTTGAGGATTTGGCCTAGGTTGAAGCATATACTGTGCTTATTAGATAGGTCACATTTTTGAAATAAGTTGCATTTGCATCATAGGCTGAGTAGATGGTGTTTTCACCATTTGGACATGACATGAATTAGTTACTCCATTACTTAAAACATTCTTATTGTGGTTTTAAGGCTTAGGTTTTTCATAATTATCATCTTGAATGAGTGAATATGCTTGCACTTAGACTAGGCTAAGGTTCTGACTTGGGCCTGAGTTTTAGTTTTGGCTCTGATCCTAGTTCTAGTTTGAGACAACTTGATAATCCCTTTGTTTATAAGTACATTTTCAATCTATATTCCTTTCTCAATTATCTTCTTGAACCTATGAGCGCAATGAAGCTCCAAGTGATAAGATATTTTGGTGTACAAATACTTTGTAAACGTAACTACCAATTATTTATCTAGTAGATTATGGGTGAAGTGACTAGCAAGAACTCTATATCTCTATAAGTAGCTCTCAAATATCTCACAAACTTTCAATTTGGCCTGACTTAAATATACTATGAAAATCTTGTGCCTGTGATTATAGGATAAATGTTACACAAACTTATCTGACAAATCATTAAATTTAGATATTGAATTCTTTATCAACTTAGAAAGCCACTCCAAATCCTATCTAGATAGACATTGAGGAAAAATAAGAATTAGGTAGATGTCACTATAGGCCATTGGTTGGAAAATGATAAAAAACTCTTTCAGATGATCTCTAGGGTCTCCTTTACCCTTGTATTTGTCAAATTTCAATGGCTCATGACCTAGAGTAAATGATATCTATAGATAATCCATGTTAAACAAGTATGAACACACACCATCTAATTTAAAATTCTTGTTTTTATTTCATATTTGAATGGCTTCAATTGCATCTTTCATATGTTGTAGTTCTTGGGCTAAAAAACTTGATGGCACATTTGGTTGTGGTTATGGCTAGGTGGTCAAAGGTAGATTACCTTGACTAGGGTATAATGGAGGTATGGAGTACTATGGAACATTGATTTGATGTACCAATCAACCAAAAATATCCATCTTCTCTATTAGGGAAAATCAATATGCCAATGATTATAACTGCCTTTGGGAAAATTATTATTTTTTGATTTACTCAACTTACTAGGGAATTTTCATTATGATAATGAGTATAACTTCTTTTGATAAAATCATTAATTTTATACCTCTTTACCTTATCGGAGCACTGCCCTATCTTAAATGATTATAACCAACTTTGGGCAAGTCATTGTCACTCCTCAACCCTACTAGGGCATCTAACTATGTTAATTATTATAACCACTCTTTGGCAAACCATTATCATTCCTTTTCCTTACTAAGGCATACCATTATTTCATTATGTGATCAATAGGAATACAAGAGGGGAGATTGCTATTGTGTTAGTATGATTAAAAACCAAACAAAAACACACTAATAAAGCTAACACCTTAAGCCTAAACATTCAAGGAGCAAGAGAACAATACAAGTAACTATTAATAGAAGACAAAACAACCATTATTTATCTTCCTTGAGAGTAAGATATGTATGTCACCTTGGCAATGTTGGACTTGGCTTTGGATTTGGCTTGGCTCTCTCAACAAATGAGAATTATAAAACTACATAAAAAGGGTCCTTAAAGTTATTTTTCCATCATAACATTACACCAAAAGAGCTTGTTAAACAATGGGTGAAGCCTTGTATTTATATCCTTCCAAACTAACTCTAACCCAAGTGAAATTATGTTAGAATTGACCATGATTAAGTTTAAATTCACCATAGTTTATTTAAGGAGAAGAAAAATAATTAATATTTGGGATAGAGATCCCATTTATTAAGCATGGTTCTCCATTCTTTAATTTAAGGCTTTAGGGGAGATATTTTCAATCCCTTGAATTTGAGGATGATAACATCATCATGACCTCATTTTTATTAGAATTCCCTTTTTACAAAATTCATTTTCACTAATTGCACATGGAAATTTCATTTAATCATTTTATTTGATTTACTTAATTCATTCTGCTTAGCATTTTTTCACTTTAAGAATTGTTTAAGTGCCTAATGGGCCTAAGGCTAAACTATCAATTTACTAGGTTTCAATGTCATTAGAGATGAATCTATGAGAGGTTACTATTATGTATGAGATAATACCCAGAATATGGATGCCTCAACATGATTATGAGAACTAATATCTAATGTGAAGATGTAATTGGGACATTCAATTATTCTTAGGCATAATTTGCACTATTTTCTAGAAATCAATCTCAAGTTTGATTAGAACATAGTTGTGGCCAAAATGGGGTGTATACAAAAACCCTTAGTGAGTTTTTGGATTCCTTCTAGTTTCACCCCATGGCCTTTCCAATGGTTTTAAACCCATTGTTTCAAAATGCTCTCTAGAGGAACTTGACCTATATAGTAAGCAACTAGGGTAAATTTTTCAAAATAATAATAAGTTTTATCAAACTCTGGTAAATATAGAACCACATATAGTAGAGGAACATCAAAGTCAGAATCAATGCCTTGTGATAAATCTTAGGGACAAACTTATGAGCTTGTTTTAGTGTCATAGCTTCTTTGGTTCCCACCAATGGTACTTGCTTCAAATGATGCATAAGGGGTTATAATGGATATTTAATATAGGGTAAGGTGATAAACCACCCAAAGCTTAGATGGGTAGCCTAACTCAGTACAATAAATGTATTATCAATATCTCCTCCCTAGATCAAATAGATAGAATTTATGAAAAGAGGCAAGGAAAACCCTAAAAGCCCATAGACCATAAGTGTTACCTACTCTCCTCCCTCCTCATCTAAGTCATTTTCACTCTCACATCCAAATTTTTATATTTTTAGTTTACATGGTCAAGCAAGTATTTGGCCATGCAAAAAAAAATTAATTTTAGTTTTTATTTGGTTATATGGTCATATTTGGTTGCATGGTCAAGCATTCACAAAAATTATTTATTTAAGCTAAAAATATAAAACACACTATAATAAAAATAAATAATTATTTTTAGCTATGTTGGAAGCTTGACCATATAGTCAAATAATTTTTTTTTTCTTTTTCCATCTTTATAGGTGAAAATATGATGTTTTTCTAATTTTTCCCTATGATTTTATGTTTTTTATCCTATTAGGGTTTCCACTATTAGTGATGATGTTCCTTGTTTGGTTGATATATAATTTGAAAAAAAAATTGTTTTCAAAACTCTTAGAATTTTTTCTTATTTATATTTCTTGGATCAGAAACCTTATTTTGTTAACCAAAAATTATTTATGAATTTTCTTTAATTAACATTTTAATAGTTTAGTAATTTTTGTCTAGAGGGCAAAGGGTGTATCTATTTGAAAAATATTTTTTTTTATAATTTATCTTCTAATTTATTATTTAAAAAAATATGTTTTATATTTTGAAAAATTCCTCATAATTTTCTATGGGGTGTCAATTATTTATTCTATACATTGTATGATGACTATAATAGATATTCATAGTGCATATTTTATAATTCAAATAATGAATGTTATAATTACAAGTTGTTGGATTAAAATATGCAATATATTTTGTAACTAATATAATGAAATGGGTAAAATTAATGTATTATAAAACTAATTATGAAATCATCGATGAATTTCCTTAGAAATAAATCTTTTATGGATGTTGAATCTAGAGTAGCTCTATATGTGACTTTCATGTTGTGATAGCTACCATCCCTATATTATGGATTTCCATGTTGTAATTATCCCAAGATGTATGGTTACATGTCCTTTAGTAAAAAATGGACATCATTATAATGTTATTCTCCATCACCCTCCATCTCCCATGCACCCTTGTAATGGTATTTTCATGCACATTTAATCATAAGTTCCTAAGTTTTGAGCTTGTGGATCCATTATAGCTCAATATTTACTATGATAATTTCCATAGAAGACTTCTGAAATATAATGTGTCTAAAGATAACATCACTTGAGGATAATATTTAAAATACCAAGAATCCTAAGGATGCTAATATCAATTGTATTTATGACTCCCCACCATGTATTATATTTTCACCAAATATTTCATTTGAAATGTGTGTTTTTAAATATAATGCATCTACATCAATTGGTTTAAAAAGATTTTATAAGGTGAAAAAGACTCAAAGTGAAAATCTAAGGGATGTGTATTAAAACAATATGATCATTTTTATTCTTATGCATTTTATTAAGAGATCCAAATACTATTGTTCCTATCATAGAATACAAAGATGTCATATAGGTAATTAAAGTGTTTTAGAGAAAAAATACAAAATATTATTGATAGTGGTGATCTTACATTAGATATATAAACTAAATCAACATCCAATTCAAGAAAAGCTTTTGTAATTTAGAAACATACTAAAATTTTGATTGCATCTTATAAATAACAAATAGACAAGGAAATGCTACAAAAAGAACTATTGGAAAAAGAAAAGTTTAATAAATAAAAAATACAAAAGGATTAGTCATTAAAAGAAAGGTTATAATAAGAAAAGCTACAAGAAGAAAATTTGTAAAAAGAAAGATTACCAAAATAGAAATTACTAAAATACAAGTTACAAAAAGAAGCACAAAATTAAAAAAATAACTACTTCTGAAAGAAAAAACTAAGAAATTATATTTAGATAAAAAATAATTATCTAATAAGATTAATGTCACAAGCATGATTTCCAAGGGGCCAATTACAAAGTCTTCCTCATATCTAGAGTTTTTTTATTGTTAATCTTCTCATATATGAAAAGCCTTGTACTAAAGTCGTAATTAATAAAATCAATAAAACTAATGTTTGCATTATGACACTTCTAAAATATCTTGGATATGATAAGGAAAACTCAAATAAGGTTAATTAATTTAGTCTATTTATTAGATCCATTGAGCTACCTATAACACTTGGTTCAAAAACATGTTATATTATATTTAACATTAACCTTAGTTCGGCCTAATATATTTTCTAATTAAGAATATCATGGATAAGATAAAAGGGGAAAACACTTGGTAAAAATGATGATTATGTTACATCTGATCATAAATTCAAGACTATTTACATTCAAAGAGAGGTAACATTTTTAGAAAAATAATAAAAATTGGAAATCATTCCTAGAAATAATACTCAAACAAAGACATTTAATGTAATCATAGAATAGGAACATGATACTCATGGCACAAAACATATTAAAAATAATAATAAATCGATTCCAAAATATAGTGCTATTAGTTATGCATATTCTACTATTGATATAAAAGATGATTGAAATGACATATTTAAAATGTAGAATGAACATTGAAACATAATATATGATCAAAACATGTTTGATATATAACATTTATATGAGCATCCACTTAATGGGATATTTGAATTGTAGGAAAATAATCTACTGTACATAGCTTCTTCATGTTTTTTGGTTTTTTTTTTTTGACACACATGTGTAGATATTATCTTTCATTGATCATTATTCTATCCCTTGGATTTGTTTTCCCTTAGTCATTTCCTTTTGATTATTTATATCTATATGTGGAATGAGTATGAGTATCAAAAAATTCTCACAAATCATGCATAACATTAAGAAAGAGCATCAAGAGATGCCCCAAAGGATAAAATAAGAAAAGGGTAGGCACAATAAAATGCACCAACATGTGTAGCAATAAAAAAGTGATAATAGTAATATCCCTACTATGTGTGATAAAAAATGGATTGACATCATGATATTACCCAACATATGAGATGTAGGTGGATTGGATTTAACCTCAAGATCTACAAGCATAGTAATTATGTCGAATCTAATGTAAATATGTGTTATAATAGGGAACGTTGCATCCAAATAAATTTTAGGATATTTTTGACATGTTAGTAAATTATGTTGAATAATATCAGCTATATCAATACAATTTGGTCTAATAGAATTAGGTGGAACTTTATCAGGTTGGTTGATATAACTATACAAGTGTGAATTAATTTCAATTGTATTATCTTAGTTGATATGGTTGGATAAAACATAAGGATGATGATTGATAAATTTTATTTATCTTTAGGTATTCTTATTGATAGCAAGAGATATAAATATAGTATTGGGAAAATCTATATTCTAGCTGATACATTTGGTTAAGATGGTCAAAATTATATCAACACATTTTGTGTCATGGCTAATATAAACATATTTAATAAGAGATATGATTATAATTGTATCCACACATTTTGTATCATGGTTGGTTTAGTTATATGTATTAATCTATGAAATTATAACTACATTGGCATATTTTATGTCATACATGGTGCAGTTATTTGTAATAGTATGTGGAATTATAACTATATATCAACACATTATGTGTAAAAATAGATGAAGTTATATGAAATAAGAACTATATTGGAACCTATTGTGCCAAGGTCAATGCAGTTAGATGAAACATTTTTAACTATGATAACACATGTTATGTCATGGATGATGTAGTTTATTTTAATAGTAATGTGATTTAGAATTGTATTAACATATTCTATGTCATGGTCGATGCAATGTTTTGTAATTGGTTGTAACTAAATGGTATTAGGATGATTATTATATTCAAATTAAGTTGAGTATAATATAATTATAAAGGTGTTGGGTTTTATTCTTAATAGAGATTTGACACTGAAGTGTATCTCAATGCACTAGTGCACTAGCCCTTTCATGTAAGACTATGATCTTGAGTGCTCACCCGAAGCACATAGCTAGAGACTGGTTCTTGTAGGTTTTGTTGCACGATAACATTAATATTCATATTCCTTATGTTAAACATATATTTATTTAGAGATTACATATAGAAAAAGATAAACTACTCTTAACCTAGTATCATTGAATTCAACCACCATTATCATGTTAAAGAGTACCATGAAGTTTTGAGATTGTTATCTAGAAGAAGAAAAGATTAGTAAAGATTTCATACTAAGTTATAATCATTAAGTGCTCAATTCAACATTTTTTAGGCACACAACTATCTACTCAACTAAGCATGAACACAAGAATGGTTATAATATTTATAACTCATATATTAAGCTTTAGTAAAGTATTATCAACAAAAATGCATCGTCATAATGATCTACAATAGGGGTATTTATACTTGTTTATCTCTAACTAGGTATTTACAACAATAATGACAGGAGTAAATGACCAATGAAATCTCTAAAAGCTAAGAGTAAAGGAACTCTATCAACTAACTCCTCCTAAGGACTAGGGTCTTTACACCCCCTATATACTCACTCTATGTTAGATCCTTATTTCCATGTGTTCATCTCCTTACATGTCGGTGCAAAACTTATGATGAATAAGGTCTAGGTGACCCTTATAAATCATTCCTTACCGATTCCTACTTCCCATGTGCTCCCCAAGTCTTTTAATATTATTTTGAGTCTTATGCTCTTGGGTTCCTTGTCACTATGTCTCCTTCGATTGGGTCCTCTTACACTATTGTTTCTATGCTTTAGTGCTTTCATGCCCTAAAGGTTTTGTGCCATAGTCTTCCACACTATGCTCCTTCCATGCCATGTTGGTTCTATGCTAAAATGTCAAAATAGTTAGCCAAACTTTGGGGCCAACATCACCCCACACTATTCTCTTAGTACACCTTAGACTAAGTCTCCTTGGTGGCCTTTAACAAAAATTTAGTCCCCATCTACATGATATATTTCTTGACATTGTCCAATGTGATAATGTGTCAAAAAACTTAGCAATTATTACCTTAATGGCCTCCTTAGACTTCTTAATCTCCTCAGGTTGGCTAGATGTCTCATTGGCCTTCTTGACCAATTCATATAGGGATGTGCTAACAGCATTTTAGAGGTCTTCAAGTGTTGAGACTTCTTTGACAACCTATCCTCAGAGGGATGAAAAAATGGCATTTAATTGTTGATGATGTGTATTGATATTTTCTTCCATCATCTCCACATCCTTGAATGCTTTGGTGTGCTCAGTGTGATCCCTTATTAAGAGTGAAACATCAGTCATTTGTTACCTCTAGGCTTCTTCTACTTGGATATGAGCCTACAATATCTTATTTGGGCATGCTATCCATTCAAAAATCCCATCCAAAATGGGAATAACTTCCCCAACTCTTTCCAAGGTGCACTTGTATACTTCAACTACCTCATTGAATTACTCTACTATCTCCAATCCCTAATTTCTCAATGTGGGATGCTCCTTACAATACTTCAATAGGAGGTTCACCAAGGTTTCCAATTTGTCTATGGCATCCCTATCAAGAGGTATGTCATCCACCAACATTGGTTCCTAGCCCAAAAGTGTCTTACATAGATTCAATGTTTTAACTTTTGCCTTCATGGCCTCCTTTACCTATTGCTTTAAAGTAGCCACTTCCTCAGTGAGCACCTTCTTGGTAGCAACTTATTATACATACCCACTACCTGGGTATGTTTCTTCTACATACTACATACATCAGAATCTGATAAAATATTTTAGTGTGTGACCTCCAAGGTCATCTTCAAAATTGTTGTGTTTACTTATAGAGGGCTGATCTTTTAAATATCCACCCATAATGGTTTGGGTAGTATAGGACCATCAATACCTAGAAGAATGATATCTTTAGGGATCTCAAAAGAGTGCTCCTCATTGTACATGTCTAATAAAAATGACACCTACTTCTTTGTCTCCAAGGTTTCATCATGGGGAATAAAGTTCGACCATAGATATAGCATATTGCTAGGGATGTCCACTTGATAATGGTCATGAAAATTGGTAGATGCATCAATAATAGGTTCTTATATGGATTCAATCAGCTCCTTCCCTTTATTTGGGTCACATTCTAAGACCTTGACCTATGCATCAGTAGCTAAAGAAGTACTATTGTGGCCATTCCACTCATCTGTTGTTATTTATCATCTTCCTCTTCACCATAAAGGTGTTAAACATCAAGTGGTGAGTTGTTAGAGGTGGCCTCCTCCTAACATAATGGGGAGGGTGTCTTCTTAGAATTGAATTATTGTATGGATTTCCTACTCAGGTGATTTCTTTATAGCTCATTGATGTGTTATTCTTGATGAAACTTTTGGGGGAGATGGATGCAGAGTTATTTCAAGGGGTGAAGGTAGAGTTGGAAGAATGTGTGGAGGAGAAGGTGGGGGTGGAGGGAATTATGGTGATGGATATTTGGGTGAAGAAGGTCAAGGAGGAGAATGGAATGGTAGATAAGGGCAAAGTGAATAAGGTCAAGGTGGATAAGGGTACGTGGAGATGGTTAGGGAGGTAAAAGTCTAGCTGGTGAGGGGTTTTGTTGTGGTGCCTAGGAAGTATTCTATCACTTTTGGGGATCCTACTAACCACTTTTGTCAGCATCATGTTTAGTCTGATTCTTCTTATTTAATTGAGGTGCTGGTAGGAGCCTTTCCTTCTCAATTTTATTCCCTTTGAGTTATTTTTGGGGCGTAACATGTAAAACAAATTATGTACCTATTCTCAAACCAATATTTTCTTGACCTTTATATCTTTCAAGTCCAACTCCTTGTTATCCCTACATGACTTCTTACTTAGATAGACATATATCTTTTAGAGGGTATGTGATCCAGGTGGATCCATGTACTGTTCCATTTTTAAAAGTCTTCAAATTTTTTTCTAATAATTTTCACATTGTATTATTCATTGAGAGCTTTCCAATGCTTCTTTTTGAATGAAAAATGGAGTCTCAATTCTCAATATATGGTTAGTTGAAGAAATCTTATGACAGGGGGTGTCAAAAGTGACATGGCACTATTGAAAACATGCCAAGTGGACCAATAGCCACTTGACATGTGGCAAAATAATTTGGTGCAAAAAAAATTGGTTTTTTATTTTTATTCACATGTTATTTAAAATTTTCAAACTTTGAAACAAGGTGCCAAATAAACTACCACATCACCCTCCACATCATCCCACCAACCATTCACGGACCAAGTCAAATTAGTGGCCTAAGTTGGCACCTATGTCTTAGGCATTTGAAAAGGGAACAAACACATCTATTTAAAGCATTGAAAATTGAATTCCCAAAAAATTTGGGACAAAACCAAGTCAAAGGCACCAAAAAAAGGAGGTAAAACATTTAAAATCTCATGCTAAGTGCCTAGAAAGGAGGAAGGCTAACCTTTTCACTCTTCACAAGTGCCTAGAAAGGTGGGAGGTGGTTTTAAACTCCTGACCTGCCACCTAAAAGGTTAATGCCTTGACCACTTCAGCCACAGAGGTCGAAGTGTTATAAAAGGGACTAATTTCTACTTGAATAGACACAGAAAGCTGACTGTGTAAACATATTTAAGAAGGTTAGAGTCTTGTTATTGCTTTATATGGCCTTGGGCCATTATTTTCAAGTCTGAGAGATATTTTTATAGGAAAACAAAGATTAGAGAAGGTGAATTGAAGACTTGTATTGATTTTGGAAGCAATTTGTTGCACAAAATTAATGAGAATGGTCCTCACTTCGAATAGACCCGGAGACGTAGGCTATTGAAGCTGAACTGCGTTATCAATTTGCTGGTGAATTCTTTGAATTTTCTCTAATTATTATTTAGTTATGATCTTCATTTTATATCTAGTTTTAATTTATTTATACAAAATTAAGCAAAAAAGTGAGAAATTGAAGGATCTCCTAAACGTGAACAAGTGTTTTTTGAATATATTACACTTGTATTTTTAGTTTACAGATCAGATTTTTGGTATCAGAGCGGTTATTATTTAACAGTGATTGCTAGTGTATGTTGACAAGGTATAAACCCCAAAAGGGTGAAAGAAAACTCGTTGAGTATAATCCATAGATTGGTTCAAGGCGTGCTTCAAGGATGGTCGAAGAAGAGATGGAATCCGAATAAGCTTTCTACCAAGCCTTCATGGACATGAGAAGCATGGTTGAGGAACTATACCATGACAAACAAAGGAAATATGAGAATGAAAAAGAAGGTGATTCATGAGAATCAAAAAGTAAAGAAATTGAAAAACCTTCTCCATCGGATGATGGTAAAAAAATTGTGGAATCTCTCCCTTCACTAAAATTGGATATTAAGTTTGAATTACCAATGTTTAATGGTGAAGTTAATGCCAAAAAGTTGGATAATTGGGTCAAGCAGATTGAAGTTTATTGTAGGGTCCAAAAGATTGCAGGGGATGAGTCAAACATTCATTTGGCTGCTCTTCGTATGGGAGGCACAACTCTCATCTGGTGGGAGAGTAAGTTGAAGGAAGCTGAACTTCAAAAAGGTAACTTGATTTCTACTTGGAATGAATTTATTGAAGAACTTAGAAAGCAATTCTATCCTTTAGGCTATATGTAACAAGCCATGATGGATTGGCAAAGTTTTAGATAAGGAAAAGGCTAAAGTGTTCAAGATTATACACAAGATTTTAGGAAAAAAGCTTTACTTTTGAATGTTCCTCTATACACACAAGAAACACTACTAAAATATATAGGTGGGTTGCATAGTTACTTAAGACATATGATTCTTATGTTCAATCCCACTAATTTAGATGTAGTATGTGTTCAAGCCACTCATTTAGAGGCTAGAGGAAAACAATCAAAAGAATATTTTCCTAAAGTAAAAAGTAAGCAATCTAATGTTAAGCAATCCAAAGGGGAAAGTTCATCAGGAAAGGGTAAACAAAAATCCACTTATACTATTAAAAAAGAGGAAAAAGGAAAACCATTTTGTAATCATTGCAAGAAAAATCATGATGAGTCTAAGTGTTGAAAACTACATCCTGAGTTAAGGCCTAAGAGGTATCAAAAGAAAGAAAAGAAGGCTAATGCTATGGTTCAGGACTTAGGTTCAGATTCAGGTGATGAAACTAAGATCACAGCTATGGGATTACATAATGATTTTTCTCTTTCAGTTTCTAGCACTAATGCTGCATCTTCTTCTAAACAAAATTCTGTGCATGTTGATAAGAAAAGAGATAAATTGTTCCACATTAGATTTGTTTCAAAGCATACTAAGATTGACACTCTATTTGATAGTTGTTCACAAGAAAATTTAATTTTTGAAGAGGTTGTTAAAAAGCTAGGCTTACAAACCAATCCCCATCTGAAGCCTTATCCACTAGGTTGGGTGTGTGACAATGCGAAGCTACAAGTCTCACAAACTTGTAGACTAAGGTTTTTCATCACATCCAAGTTCGTAGATGAGGTTGAGTTGGATTTTGTTCCATTGGACATATGTGGGATTGTTTTGGGAAGCCCATATCTTTATGATAGAAAATCAATCTTCCATAGAGAGGAGAAAAAGTACTTGCTTATTAAGGATGGAATTGAATATATAGTTAGAGCACATCACAATAGAACAAGTCTTTCCTTGGTTACAGTAGGGCAAATGAAAAGACTAGTTAATTCAAGCAAGAATTTTTATCTCATGTTGATTAAGTCTAAGGAAAAAGAATATTCTCAAGCTTTGGAAAAGTGTGATCCTAGACACAAGAATGAATTGGTTGAAATTATTTCTACTTACGATGATGTATTTCAGGATCCTAAGGGCTTACCCCCTAAAAGGGGAGTTCAACATGAAATTTAGCTATTGCAGGATTCTCCTCTCCCTAACATTAGCATGTATAGGTTATCAGTGGTGGAAAATGAGGAAATTAGAAAATAGGTAATGGATCTATTGGATAGAGGTGTTAGTCATCCAAGTTCATCTCCTATTGGTTTGCCAATTATTTTGGTGCCACAGAAAGATGGCGCTTGGCAAATGTGTGTTGATTTTTGTGCCTTAAACAAAATTACTATTAATAATCATTACCCTCTTCCTCGTATTGATGATTTGTTGGATCAATTAAAACATGCTATTTATTTCACTAAGTTAGATTTGAGAAGTGGATATCATCAAGTAAGAATAATGAAGGTGATGTTTGGAAAACCACCTTCAAAACAAAACAGGGATTGTTTGAATGGCTTGTTATGCCTTTTGGGTTGTGTAATGCCCCGGCTACATTCATGAGATTGATGAATGATGTTTTTAGATAGTTCCTTGATGATTTTCTTATAGTTTACTTAGATGATATATTGATTTTCAGCAAGTCATGGGAAGAGCATGTGATCCACATTAAGAAAGTCAGGGATGCATTACGAAGGGAATTTTTTTTTCTAAAAATGTCAAAATGTGAATTTGGCAAGACCTATTTGATATACTTGGGTTACATTGTAGGACATGGTGAATTGAAAATTGATCCTGCAAAAGTGGCAGTCATTGTTATTTGGCCTACACCCACTAACACAATTGAGGTTAGAAGTTTTCTTGGAGCAATATAGTTTTGGCAAAAGCTTTATGCTCAATTTTCATATATTGCATCACCTTTGCATTCTTTGACAAGTGTGAAACAGGTCTTTTAGTGGGGAGGCAAACATCAAAAAGCCTTCGACACTTTGAAAGAAAAGATAAGTACTACTCCAGTCTTGGCACTTCTTGATATACAACAACCATTTGAGATCGAGATAGACGCAAGTGAGTATGCTATGGGAGTTATTTTAATGCAAGGTAAGAAACTAGTTTGTTATCATTCTAAAACCTTTACAAGTGCAGTAAGAAAATATCCAACTTATGATAAGGAATTGTATGCATTAGTTCAAAGTGTTAAAAAATGGAAACATTACTTAATGGGCAAAGAAACAATAATACATACAGATCATCAGCCCTTATAGTATCTTCAATCACAAACCAAACTACAATAGTCTAGACATTTTCATTAGATGGGTTTCTTACAACAATTTCATCTTGTGATCAAGTATAATAAAGGTATTCATAATAAGGTTGCAGATATGCTATATAGGCCTCCTATGGTTGTTGCATCTATTCTTTTACAACATGGATCATTGTCTCATGAAAGTTATAAAGAATAATATGTGAATGATCTTGATTTTCTGGATGTTTATCAAGACTTGATGAGTAGTAGACAAGTAGAAGAATTATACTATCATGTACACAATGATCTTTTGTATCATTTGGGTAAACTATGTATTCCTCAAAATGAGAGGGTGCACATGATTAGAGAAGCACATACTTCTCTTATTTTTGGTCATTTTGGAGTTGAAAAAAACAATTGCACATTTTAAAATGTATTGTTATTGGCCTCGTATGCAGGAAAATGTTGCCAAATATATTAAGGGATGTATTCTTTGTGCCACAAGCAAACCTAGTAACAGGAAACTAGGACTTTACACTTCTCTGCCTGTTCCTACTCGCCCATGGGAAAGTATCTCCATGGATTTTATGGGGAGTTTGCCTATGACACAAAGAAAACATGACTATTTATATGTGGTTATGGATAGATTTAGCAAGATGTGTATTTTGATTCCTTACACTAAGCAAATTACTAGGGAAGGTACTGCACACTTGTTCTTTGAACATGTATGGGTTCATTTTGGTTTGCCTACTTCAATTATTTCTAATCAGGATTCTTGATTTATTGGGGAGTTTTGGTCAACTTTTTGGGGACTAATGGACACTAAATTAAAAAAGAGCACTGCATTTCATCCACAAACTGACAAACAAACAGAGGTTGTGAACCGGACTATGGTACATTTGCTTAGGGGTTATAGAAATAAACATCCAAAGTTATGGGATGAACAATTATGTTACATACATCATGCATATAACCAAGCACTTCATTCTTCTAAAATGAAATCTCCATTTGAATTTTGTTATGGATACTTGCCTAAATCTCCTCTAGATGTTTGCTATGGATAGGATACAATTGTTGGTGAAACAAAATAAGCCATTCGAGCTAAGAAGTTCATTGAACAAATATAGCTCATACATCAAACTGTTCATACTCAATTGGATAAAAGTCAAGAAAGTACAAAGCTAGGCATGACAAACATCGTATTGATCACCAATTTGTTGTAGGTGATATGGTATGGATTCACATTAGTAAGGAAAGACTGATAAGTGAAGGTAAAAAGTTGAAACCAATCTGGTATGGTCCTTTTTAGATAACAAAAAAAATTGGCACAAATGCTTTTCAATTAGATTTACCATCTTACATGTAGATTTATTTAGTTGTAAATGTGGAAAATTTGAAATTTTATGAGCCTTCAATGATAATTGATCATGATGAAAGTGTATCCATTCCTTCTGTTGATGATTTTTCTCCTGAATATTTAATAGAATTACAGGAAGATAATATACTTGATAGGAATATGTGGACTTCACAAAGAGGAAATGTTGAATATCTTCATGTTGGTCTCAAAGGGATGCACCCAAGTAAGGCCAGATGGATGGAAGTCAAAAAGGCAAGGGAAAAATACCCTCACCTCATTACCAATTAATTTCAACTTTTGGAGGTCCAAAATTTCCCAGTGGGGAGGAATGATCCAGGTGGATCCATGTACCATTCCATTTTTAAAAGTCTTTAAATTCTATTCAAATCATTTACACATTGTATTATTCATCGAGATATTTATAGCACTTCTTCTGGAATGAAAAATGGAGTCCCGATGCTCAAGATATGGTTAGTTGATTAAATCTTGTGACAGGGGGTGTCGAAAGTGACGTGGCACTATTGAAAACATGCCAAGTGGACCAATAGCCATTTGACATACGACAAAATAATTTGGTGCAAAAAAAAAATTGGTTTGTTATTTTTATTCACATGTTATTTGAAATTTTCAAACTTTGAAACAAGGTGCCAAAGAAACTGCCACATCACCTGCCACGTCATCCCACCAACCATGCATGGACCAAGTCAAATCAGCAGCCTAAGTTGGTGCCTAAGTCTTAGGAATTTGAAAAGGGAACAAACACATCTATTTAAAGCATTGAAAACTAAATTCCTAGAAAATTTGGGACAAAACCAAGTCAAAGGCACCAAAAAAGGAGGGAAAACATTTAAAATCTCATGCTAAGCGCCTAGAAAAGAGGAAGGCTAACCTTTTCACTCTTCCCAAGCACCTAAAAAGGTGGGAGACAGTTTTGAATTCCTAACTTGCTACCTAAAAGGTTAATGCCTTGACCACTTCAGCCATAGAGGGTGAAATGTTATAAAAGGGACTAATTTCTACTTGAACAGACACCGAAAGATAATTGTGTAAAGAGATTTAAGAAGGTTAGAGTCTTGTTATTACTTTGTATAGCCTTGGGCCATTATTTCTAGGTCTGAGAGATATTTTTATAGGAAAAAAAATATCAAAGAAGGTGAATTGAAGACTTATTAATTTTGGAAGCCATTTGTTGCACAAAATTAATGAGAATGGTCCTCACTTCGAACGGACCTGGAGACATAAGCTATTGAATCCAAACTCCATTATCAATTTGCTAGTGAATTCTTTGAATTTTCTCTAATTATTATTTAGTTCTAATCTTCATTTTATATCTAGTTTTAATTTATTTACACAAAATTAAGCAAAAAAGTGAGAAATTGAAGGATCTCCTAAACGTGAACAAGTGTTTTTCGAATATACTACACTTGTATTTTCAGTTTATAGATTAGTATGAATCTCCTAATCTATCTTTTCTACCTCCAAAGTAATAGGCTATGTGTCATATATCTAGTTTAAATAGTCAATGAAATACCACACCAAAAAATCATATGGTAACTTTAACCATGAGGAGAGTTATAAGGAAGGGACCATCCTAATGCACATGAGAGAGAAGTGTTTATTCATTGAAAATTATGCTTATTCAATGGCCAGGGGGTCAAATCCTTTAGGATGTACCATTCATTCTTGAATACCTCCTTCATCCCATTAAACCAATACTTCATTTATATTTTGTATAATGGGGTGATATGCCCCAAGCACATGAATACCTTGAAGAGCTTAGAAATGGACTTATTCTTAGGTGGGTATGCCCACTTTTTTGCTCCTATGGTGTAATCTAGTACACCAATCTCATAAAAACCATTAAAATCAAAAATACACCCCATAGATCCATATGGTTAGGTATAGGATGGGTCTTTTCTAAATCCTCACTAATTTTATAGCTAAATTACATATCCCAATTGTATTTTAAGCCCTAATTAACTTAGTGGGAAATGTAGAGGTGAGTCATGGCTACCTCCTTTCAATGATCAGTCCCATTGATTCTTGGTCATGATGATCTGTACTGCAACCTAGACGGCAAGATCTTATAGGTTCTTTATATGCATGGCATGGCCCTAATTCTAATACATGAGTGTCATATCTATATTTTGGACCTCATCAATGTCCACCAAGTCATTGACCACATCCAACCCTAAGCATTGTAGTCCTGATACCTTGATTATCCTCTCTGGTGTAATCTCCATAGTATACCTAATGACATATAAATAGTCCTCATGGATGTGCAAGAGTATTAACTTGATGGCCTCCATGGGTTTTCCAAAGTATATAAAATTAAAAAGTTGGAATAAACCTATAGCATCAAGTATGTTTAATATCTTAAGATCATACACCAACTAGTTTTTAGTGTTTTTGTGCTCGACTCAATAATCATTCTATAATTCAACCTCATTTCCAAGTTGATAGTGGTTATAGTCAAATATTGTGAAAATGGGCACCTTGGAGACCCAATTCTCCAAGCATAACACTGACTCAATATATTATATTTACTCAATCATTAGTGGTGGGGGTGGAGATGATTAAGTCTTCTTAGCTTGTCATGGCATACTTGTTTATCCTCTTTCCATGCACTGTGTTTTCTCCTCTAGTGTTTCTTCTCTAATGAATACCATCTCTCCTCCAATTATATCCTCTTCCTCTAGTATCATAGGTAATATATCAATCCTTAGGGCCTCTTTCTTAGGCCACATCACCCTCTAAGGAGCCTGAATGTTGGCCATCTAACATTCCCAAAGGAGTACATGATTACTATTGTAAACTTTGGCTTTTAAATCTTAATCACCTTATAATGGTAGACTTTTCCTACAACCTATAACTTTTCCTTATCATGTCCATGTCTTAAAGTTACCTTATGTTCTTCTTTCATAGACAAACTCATAATACCTATATAGCTTTGTAATGCTTCGTATATATTGTTGTGGAATCGAATGAACTTATTTTGCTCTTTGCTTTGGCATTATTTAATCTTGGCTCTTGGCTCTTGTAATTTTCCTTTTTATAGGCTCGATGGATTTAACCGTATTTACTATCCCTTTCCTTTCACCCATCACTTCTCATCATAAATGCAATTTCTAATGACCATCATTCTTTAACCATTGCGTCTCATAATTAATGAATTTAATAATATTATCATGTCATGTCATTATCACATTTATTTCAATTATTATTATTTTTTACATTAATGGCACATTCTATCTTGCACCTTTCTTTGAAGTGGAAGACAATTATGTCCCATGCTTTTCTTGGAGTGGAAAATAACTGTATCTTTTGAAATTAAAACTAATGATAGGAACACCCTATCCTTAGGATATGTAGTTTGCATGCATTAAATTAATTTCATTACCTAAGTACCTTATATGCCCTAGGCAACTTCCATGCCTATCTTTAATCATGAATTTAGATTTATCACCCCACACTAAAACTAAGTTATGGTCCTCCATGAAAATACAATTATAAACTTAAAGATAATTACATTAAATAAATGTTGAACACAACAAAGGTATTTATTTTATTTTAAAATAGGAAATCCTAAGATAATGGCATAATCCTTATTATTTTAAAATATTTTAACTATTTAGAAGTGAAATATGGGTGGAGCTAGCTACCATTGTAATGCCTAGGAAGGAACTATTTGTCCAACTTTTTAACTGATAAGATCTAGTAGGTTGAATGTTATGAATGATAAAAGGACCATTCCAATGTATCTAAATTTTTCTAGAATGGTGCACAAACTCTGAGTCATATATCAAGACCTTTATTCTTAAGGAAAATGTTTTGTGCTTTATGTGACAGTCATGTCATGCTTTTTATTTGCATTTTTTCACATACTGACTCCAATCAGCAAGGAAATGATCTTCATTAAGTTATAACAAAGTATCTAGGCATGCTTTCAAGTATGAATCCTCATCCAATTGTCCTATGCACACAATGTAAAGAGATGGTACCAAAAATTCAACTAGAAAGACTACCTCTTTGCCATATACTAAATTGAATGGGGTGATTTTGTTCATGTGCTTATAAGTTGTTTGGTAATCCCACAATACCATAAATACCCTATCAAACCAATTAGTTTGGCTAATATTACAAATATTCATTAGGGTGGTGCCTAAGATCTTGTTTAAGGCCTCGATAATACCATTGGATTGAGGGTGATATGATGATATTTTATGGTGTGCAATCATGAACTCATCCATTAAGATGTCAATAATTTTATTTAGTAAATGAGTGTTATGATCACTCATGAAACTAAGTACACATACAAACTGAGTTATGATATGCTCCCAAATGAAACACATAATAGTGGTAGTTGTACAATCTCTTGTTGGCATAACTTTAGCCTGGCAGATGAGGTATTCAGTTGATGTGATGACATACTAAGAACCTATTCGTCATCCAATTGGATTGATGGTGCCAACAATATCAATGGCCCATTTCTCAAATGGTTATTTGAGAGGGAATTGGTCATAGAGGCATGTCATCTCATTGGTTTGGTTTCCCTACACACTAAAATATGTCACATTACTTAACATATACTTTAGCATCTTGAAAAAGTGTAGGCCACCATAATCCAGTTAGTAGAACTTTACATGTGGTAGTCTCTCCAGCATAGTGTCCTCCAGCACTACCTTCATGAACTTTTTGAGGTACCTCATAATGCTCATGTTTCATAACACAATGATGAAGAACCTCATCACAATCAATCTTGTAAATATGCCCCCTATGATTTGAAAAGGTGTAGTTTGGACCATGAGTTGTTTCTTGCCCTGAGGAGAGAGATAATTAGGTGTTAAGCTAGTGGTTTAAAAGGTGACAATATCTTCCAACTCCTCAGATACACAAGTAACACAAAAGAGTTGAACATCAGGTAATTCATATTCAATATTATGGGGTGGTTCTCTAGACTTAATTTAGGATAGATGGTCAGGTCCACAATTAACTTTTCTAGGTTTGACCATGATAGAAAATTGAAACTCTTGGAACAAAATTATCTAGTAGTAGATATGTCCATGTAGGACATGTTTGTTTACTAAGTACTTAAAGGCTTCATGATCTATATAGAAGACAAAGGGTGTTTCCAATAAGTATTATTATAAATTTAGTAGAGCATAAAAATTTGATAATATTTCACACTTCATAGTGGTGTAATTCCTCTCAGCTAGAGTGAGTTTTCTACTAGCAAAGTATATTAGATGATCAAGGTGACCTTCCCTTGGTTTTGTAAGAATTGTACCAACTTCCATTCCAAATGAATCAACATGGACATGAAATGATTTTGTCCAATCAAGAAATTGGAGTAGAGCAGTCACTAGCTTGTTTTTTAAAGTCTCAAATGCTTCTTAATAAGAGCAAGTTGATATGAAGTGCTCCGTATGCTTTAAAATTTCCTCTAAGAGTGTGGCAATCTTTGCATATCCATAGATGAATTTTCTATAGTAACCTATATGTCCTATAAAGGTGCATACCTCACACTAAGACATGGACACTAGGAATCAAAGAATAATGGATAACTTTATTGGGTCCACCAAAAGTCCATCTTTACAAATAATGTGTCCTAGGAGCACACCAAAAGGAGTGTAAAATTGGCACTTATTTAAGTTCAGTGATATTTATAAGACTCATCAACACTCAATCATGAGACTTAGGTTAGAGTTATGGTCCTTGACCAAGCCATAGATCATCCAGTCATCTAAGTATATTTGAAGAAACTTATGGATGAAATCCTTAAAGGCTTCAATAGCTATATGTGAGAACACAAATGGTGTAAATTTTAACTCAAAATCCATGACAATATACATAAATGAGCCACATTTAGTAGTAAACATCATCTTTGGCTGGTCCCCCTCAATAATCTAGACCTAATAGTATCTTAAAAATCCATCTGTGAAAGTATATATCTCACATCCATCAACACCTTCAAGGATTTCCTCTGTGAATGGTGTTAGGAAAGGATCAATGATACAAGATGCATTAATTACCTAATAATCAATACAAATTCAGATGTGTCCATCTTTATGTATACTAATCACCATGGGACTGACCCACTCAAATTCATCAATGGAGATGACTACTCTAGTGCATAGCATACTATCAATTTCCTCTTTGATAAAGCCCATAGATTAAGATTCATCTTTTATGGCCTTTTTCGGACTAGTCGAGTGCCATCAACTAGTTTGATATGCTTCTTTCCTAGGGATGGATAAACTCATTTCATCTTATTGTAGCTCCTTAGAAAGACATTGATATTCTTTTAATAGTTTTAATATTTGTGAAATTTCAATATCAGTCCAATAATTACCTATAGTAGCCATATTATGGTTCTTTCTCCATGGTGATGTTTCACTAGATAGTTTGAATTAGCCTAGATTAGGGGTATTCTGCATCAGTACCAATATCACAAATAGATCATATGCATCCAAATGATTTAACAAATCATTAAGGGGGTTAGATCCTTCATCTTCTTCTATTTGGAACACTAGATTTTATTTCCCTAGATGTATCTTTTTAGGTTAGTCCTATTCAAGGACTAGTTTTGGTGTAGAGACAAGTTATGCCAATGATTCATTGAAGAGAAATAAACTTTATTCAAAGACATCATAGATAATTCTTAGGTGATCCTTAATGGGACTGGGATTACCAATAATAGCTTTGCACATGGCCTAGAGAGTGAGGCAAAAATCTATCCTTGGAGAAGAATAAGATAGTGCCAAGCTCATGTTCTTTAATAGTTCTAGAACTGGGTACCCATGTGTCACTCTTCATGAACATACCATGCCCATGCCTAGGTGTGTAAATTCCCATAAAATGCATGCACCCATAAGTACTCTCATAATTAGGACTTTTCATCTCTCCACATTGTCTCGTAGGCTTTTATGTGGGGTTCAAGTGCTTGTACTACATTGTAGTTGATTTTTCCCCTGCCTTTGTTGTTATGATGGAACCAGTGATGTAAGGTTGATCATACTTGATCCCACTAGATAATATGTTAATAATGGGTTCACCATCATATTGAAGCTATACCATCAAAGAGGTGAACTAAGGATCGATTACGGTCCATATCAGTGTGGTAAAACTCTTCAAGGCACTGGACAAAGTCATGGACTTCCATCTATCCATGGAAATGTAGATCCTCATCGAGTCTTTCTAGAGGTGCATCTATCATTAGTGCCCTCATGACTTGGCCAATGACAAGGTGAATGAACTTGTGGAATTTATGGTACTACCAAAGATGCATTATAAATATGTATCCATGGAAATGTAGATCCTCATCGAGTCTTTCTAGAGGTGCATCTATCATTGGTCCCCTCCTGACTTGGCCAATGACAAGGTGAATGAACTTGTGGAATTTATGGTAATAGAAAAGGTATGCCATATAATGAAAATATTTTATTGGTTTAAATGTAATGTCAAAATTTTGAAAAATTATTAAATTATTTTAATTTTTCAATATTTTTTTACATTTAAACCTATGTATTTCCCATATACCACCATCTGGTCATTTTGGCCATTCATACTCCATTTTATTGTGTTTAAACTCCTCCTCTGGCATTAAAAATGAGTTTTTTAGAATTTAAATGTTATTAAATTCATTATTTTTTTATGAAAATGAACTTGTACTGCCTATTTGCATTGTAAAAGAAAACTCTGTATTTTTCATCCATGGCTGCCATTGTTGATTCAATTCATCCTCAGCCCTTTTGAATCCATAAACACCTATTAAACTAGTTAAATCCCATATTTTTTAATCCTCAAAGGAAAATATGGAAAAAAAATAATTTGTACAGCCTATAGTATGGCCTTTCAATGCCTTGGCTGCAATTTGAAGCTATTTCCAGCAATAAATACCTCAAAAATTTGCTAAAACTCAGCCAAAATCCATTTTATACTCCCTGTATGGATTTGTACAACCTCCAGGAGTTAGAGAAGGTGCAATAAACATTTCCAAGAGCAGCCATGGCATCCCAGGCAAACATGGCATAGGTTTACACTCAGGAAAATATTTTTTTTTCATGTTTCTAAAGTTTGATATCAAAAAATTTGCATTGGATGAGTCCCACATGAGAAAGTTTGGAAGAGAAGATTAAAAATGGAAAAAAATTGGATTTATTTAAATATATGTAAAAAAAAATTCCCTCATAGACAAAAGCTAGCATAAGTACAAGTTTCTGATTATTATATTTTGAAAGTGCTCTTCGTGCAATTGGTTAAAGTTATTTTGTAAGAAGCTTGCAAAGGAGGAGGTCAAGGGTTCAAATCCCTTCTTTTTGGAAGAAGTTTTTTTAGAATACATTTTTTGTAAAAGGAATATTCCCTTTTAATTTTCTTTTCGTATGCCTTGAAATTTATGAAAAGCATACTTATTTTATAAGTGTTGTTTTTAAAAATTGAAAAAGGGGAATTAAATTCTATTTCTTTTACATTGTTGTGGTGAAATAAAGGTGTAATTGGTGGAATAAGGATTTAATTTGGAAAAATAAGGGTGTAATAAATTGATTTTTTGTGAGGTTAAGTGCAAACCCCATAAAAAATTCTTGTTTTTCCTTTTTTGCTCTACACGGAGCTTAAGTGAAAAACCCTATAGAAGCAGTGTCTTGTGCAATGAGTGTGATATTTATTTCATCTCTTTTGCATTTTGTCACACTTTTATCTACTGCACTTGCTTTTATTTCAAGATGCCAAAGATTCAAAACTTTCTTTTAAATGGTGATAGATTAACGATTTCCAATTATTTTGATTAGAAATGATTGATGGAGGCTTCACTAGTTTTTAATGAGTTATGGGATATTGTCAAGAATGAAAATCCCACATTGCCAATAGAACAAGATAAATTAGATGTATTCAATTTGTGTGATTCTAAGGCCTTAATGCTCATTAAATGTTGTTGTACTCATGATACTTATGTTCATATTGAAAATTATCCTCATAGTTACACTACATGGAAAACATTGTCAGATTTGTATGATAAGAAACCTAAGCATAAGAAGATAGATATTCATATGCAGTTATTTACTTTGTCATTAGATGAAGATGGAGATATGGGAGAATATATGTCTAAGTTGAAAAATATCACTACTGAGTACACTAAGGTTGGGTTTGGAAAACTCGATGATGACCTCATAGTCACTACTACTTTGAAAGGACTACCTAGGTCCTATAAGAATTTTGTTGAAATGTTGCATGTCTCTAACAAGATCATAGGCATCACCTTTGATAAGTTGGAAAATTTTCTCATCCAACATGACCTCTCTCTACCCAAGAAATCCAATAAAATTGAATAATCCCATGTTTTAGAGTCAAAGCCTAGTTCATCTTCATCTATTGACTACTTTTGGCATCAAAACAATAGAGGAAACAATTATAAAGGGGGTCGAGGTTACAGAGGAGGAAAATATCAAAATAGAGGTAGGGTTTATTCAAATAATCAACAATATAACCAATCACATGAAATAAGTGATCAGGACATGGTCACAACTCATATAGGGGTAGAGGTTGAGGTAGATTAGACATTCAGTGTCATAGATGTGGAAAATTTGGTCACATTGCCTCACAATATAAGATTCCTTTTGATAAAATTCAGAGGCCACAAAAAGTGACTAAGCCTAACTCTGCTCAGTATGTTGATCATGACTATGATGAGTCCAATAATGTTTCTCATGAATCTGCATTCACTACTTTTGGGCACATGTTGAATATGAGGCTAGAGATGAGCTCACAGATGTATGGGTTTTAGAGACAGGAGAAACCAAACACATGGCATTTAGGAGAGATTTATTTTGGTATTTCAAAGAATCTTCTCTCTCTCTAATTTCATTAGCAGATAAGTCTATGCATACACCACTAGGACTTGGATATATTCAGATTCTTCTTCCTAATGGGTCAATAAAATACTTGGAGGATGTTTGGTATGTTCCCACATTAAAGAAACACTTACTTTCTTTGGTAACTATTCGAAAGAAAGGTTATCAAATTTTGCTTGAAAATGGGCTCATTTACATCAATTCAGTGAAAGATTATTATAAAATAATGTATACAGGATATGAAGATGGAAATTTGGTTAGATTGCATTGTAAAGTGCTTCCTCCCACTATAGAACTTATGGTAGTTGTTGACATAGGTACAAGTACTATGCCTACACAGTGGTTATTGCATCTCTGCTAAGGACATTTGAATATCCACTCTTTAGTGGATTTTCAAAGATATGGTATGGTGAATGGGTTTCCCACTTTTTTCAAAGATAGTATTCTTTATGAGTCATGTGTTTTGGGCAAACAAAATTGGGAAAATTTTCCTAAACAGTCATCCTGGAGACCTAACAGGTGTTTGCAATTAGTTCATAGTGATGTATGTGACATGAAAAAGTCATCCATTGGTGGGTGTAGGTACTTTGTCTTGTTTATTGATGACTTTTTTTGGATGACTTGGGTATTTTTTATGAAAAACAAATCTAAAGTTTTCACTAAATTTATTGATTGGTTACACTTAGTTGAAAAAGAAACAAGCTCACATTTAACCACTCTTCGTTTAGATAATGGAGGTGAGTATACCTCAAATGAATTTCTAGATTATTGTCGAGAACGTGGCATTCATCGACAATATAGTAATGCTTATACTCCACAGCAAAATGGAGTATCTAAACGGATAAATAGAACTTTAGAGGGCACAACATGTGCCATGTTACACTATAAATAACTTGATGATAAGTTTTGGGTAGAAGCCATTGGTACTATAGTGTATTTGAGAAACAGGTCTCCCATAGTTGCACTTTTGGGGCAAACTCCATATGAGGCATGGTATGGGTTTAAACCAAAAGTTAAATGCTCGAAAGTGTTTGGATGTCTTTGTTTTGCTTTGGTTCCTATTAAACACAGAACTAAGTTGGAACCATGAAGTTGAAAATGCATCTTTCTTGGTTATTCTAAAGATAAAAAGGGGTTTCATTTGCTTACATAGGATATAGGCAAATTCATAGTGAGTCAAGATGTAATATTTGATGAGTTTGGGACTATGAACACTACAAAGATTGATTCTTAACTTGATATATTAGAGAGGAAAAATACAAAAAGAGATAAGGGTTTGAATAATGGGGATAACTCTTCAAATTTATAATATGAGACTCAAATTCCTTCACTTTCCTCTCCATCTACAAGTTCACAAGTTGATGACTTAGAAATTATTGAAAATTATCTAAGTCCCCCTTCGAATGATGCACATAAAGAGAATTTTTTAGTCCTTGATTTGAATAATTTAACTAAGTATCCAAAATGGGCTCAAAGTACTTTTTCTAACTTGAAAGCAAATAAAGTTGGTTTAACAAGGCCCAAAAATTCTTTAAAATAGGTAAACTATGCTATGGTTGTTACTACTTCTTCCTCTGAGCCATCCACTTTTGAGGAGGCATATACTGAACATGTTTGGCAATAGACAATGAAATGTGAGTATGATTCCATACTTAGCAATAATACATGGGTTTTAGTTGATCCACCTCCACATGTTAAACCCATAAGATGTAAATAGGTTTATAGGACTAAGTATAAATCAGATGGCTCCATTGATAAACATAAGGCATGACTTGTTGCCAAAGGATATGCGCAACAAGAAGGTATTAACTATGAGGAAACATTTGCACCAACTTCCAAATGACACACTATTCGTATGGTGCTTGCCTTAGCAGCATAGAATGCTTGGAAAGTGCATCAATTAGATGTTAAAAGTGTTTTTTTTAATGGTGATTTACAAAAAGATGTATATATGAAACAACCTCAAGGTTTTGAATAGGTGGGTGCCAAACACAAAGTACGTAAATTGATAAAAACTTTGTATGGTTTTAAACAGGCACCCAAGGCTTGGTATGAGAAAATGGATTCATAATTGAAATCCATTGGTTTTCATCATAGTGAATCTAATGATACTCTCTATTTTTGAGTGCAGGGTAAGAAAATGGTGATACTTGTTCTCTATGTCGATGACTTGTTTATCACAGGTAATGATGAAAACCATAACAAGTCTATGAAGAAGGGATTAAAATATGGGTTTGAGACGATAGATCTTAGACTTATTCACTACTATCTAGGCATAGAGGTAACTCAGAAAGAGCATAGTATTTTCATTTCACAAACTAAGTATATTTATGAGTTATTAGGTAGGTTTGGCATGAGTGATTGTAAACCTACCCTCACTCCCATGGAAAGTAACTTGAAATTGTCTAAGGATGATAGCAGTGCCTTTTTTGATGGAACCACATATAGACAATTGGTGGGAGGATTGATATACTTGATGACTACTAGGCCTGATATTTCATTTTTAGTTGGAATTTTATCTAGGTTTATGCATGAGCCTAGAGAAATTCATTGGCATATAGCAAAATGAGTACTTCATTACCTTCAGGGAATGAAAACATATGGCCTTGAATACCGCCGTAATAAGAACTTCAAACTTGTTGGATATTGTGATGCATATTTTGGTGGATGTGTGGATGAGAGAGTGTCAACCACAAGATACACTATGCATATGGGTTCAGCTACCATTGCTTGGTGTTGTAATAAATAGGATATAGCGGTAAATTAATCAACATAATTAGAGTATATTGCAGCATGGGATGCTTCTAGATAAATTATTTACCTATGTCATATTCTTGAAGATATTCAAGTTTCTTAGTTTGCTCCTACACAGTTATACATTGATAATCAAAGTGCAATCAAGATGTCCAATAGTCCTTTGTTTCATGCCAAAACAAAACATATGGATGTCAAATACCATTATCTGTGAATGCTAGTGGCAAAGAAAGCTCTTGATCCAATATATTACCCAACTACTAATCAGACAGCTGACATCTTCACAAAACCCCTTGACAGAATCAAATTTGAGAAATTTAGAAAAATGCTTGGTATGTGTCCAAAGACCTGACTTTGGATCATAGGGGGTTTGTTAGGACTTATTCCAAAGTCTTAACATTAGGTTAGATTTTTGGTAGGTTAATAAATAATAATTGTTAATGGGGCATGCATCTTTTTATTAAAGACACCCCCATAAAATAAAGTTACTTAGTTTTAGTTTTAGGTAGTTTTCATGTTTTGTGTTTATTAATTATAACTACCTTATGGGTTGTTTTCCCATAAATAGTTGGTTATAGGTTTAGTTGGTTTTACTAGTCATGGGTAAAAAATATATAATCTATGTTTGCAATGTAAAGGGGTTGATGGAGTAAAGGCACTCTTATGTACTTGTTTTTTTGAAAATTAATAAAATACTTGTGCACTCGCACTAAGCAGGGACAAGGTTCAAACTATTTGTTCAAGGAGTTATCAGAACACCATCAAGAGTGGGATCCCTTTGCTCATTTTTTGTGTCTGTGACATTATAGATATGGTTAATATCTTATTACACAATGATAGGTTCTATGTAAGGGGGCCCTTGTGTTTAATCTAAATGAATCACAATGCATCGATCAACATTCTCAAAACTGATGTAATGCTTATTGAAACTCAGGTCTACATTATTTTCATGGCACCAATGTCATCCTAATAGATCTAGGAAATCATCAACCTCTACTAACTCAAGAACCTCAAAGTCAGCCTTAAAAGGTACTCCAAGTATATCAACTGTGGCATTCTTCAGGACATCAATTGGTAAATCATGAGTTTTTTTAGCCATGAACAATACATGTAATGATGGTTGCAATGCTAGAGTAGCCATTTTTTTCTAGGCATCCTTGGTGATGATATTCACTTTCACACCAGTATCAACTAATATGTCTCAAATTACCCACCCATCGATGAAAGCATTCACTAGGATTTATTTATCTTCTATTGGGGTAGAAGGGATAGGGTCATCTTGCCATCATGCATGATTTAAATGACAATCCTTAATCTACTAGGTCACTTGAGGTTGAAAATCCATTGGTGCTTGTAGTTGATTCTTAATCTAGTTTCTTAGTTGTGGGACAATGTCCTCATCTATCATACACTTACATAAGTCTTGGAAGTTGTCTCACAACAAATTTTATAGCTCTGCTACCTTCTGCATGTTAGTACACTACATTACTTCTTTGTATTTGAAAAATTAAATTTCTCCTTGAAGTTCTCACACCAATGTCATAATGACCTAGAGCACATCTTTCTGTTGTTAGGCATCAAGATACTTTATTTATTGTGGCTCTTCACACTATACCTTCTCAAAAGAATTAGAATTAAACTGAGATAATCCTCTGTTGTGCATGGTAATATTCACTTATTGAATTGTTGGGGTGCCTGAATGCACATCCTAATGTTGTTTTTTAATTCAAATCATATCGGTACCCTTTTCATTTCTCTCCTTAGTGATAGCTTTGTATAAGCTAGGGCACTCTTCCAAATGGTGGTCCTTGTTTAAAAAATCATATATAGGGTAGACTAAACAATCTACTTGATAGTGTGCTAGGGATATACATTTGTAACATATCTAGGGTGGGAACTGACCACCTCTTCATCCTCATCTTCTACCTCAACCACGATAACCACCATTATCCTTATTGTTGTCTATAGAGGTTTGGTGTGGACCGTGGGCTCGTGCTTCATAGATGTCACTAATAGTCAAGAGCATAGGCATCATATATTTTACAATAGTCAAACAACTTTAAGTGTGTTTCTCACTAAAAAAATTAAAATAGTGTACATCATGCTCTTCATGATAGATTTCACACAACTACTTTAGTACAACATGAATGTTCTTACATAAGTAGTTACTTTGGGTGTGTCCTTAATAATCATAATCAATACACCAAAGGCCACTACAAGTATAATGTGCATTATTTGTCATTAATTTCTTAAACTAAAATCTCATTGAAGCTATATGGAGTTCCATGAAATGATTGATCCTAGTATCAATACTACCAACTACTTCAACGCAAAGGGCAACTTTTAAAGCCTTGCATGAGCTAGTCAACATCTTCTAAGAAAATGTTCATCTAAATGGAAGTAAAAACCCTCCCATAAACCATTGTGTATGATGAACAACATTGATTTAAAATGATAGTTTTGATAATAGGGTTTTGAACCTTACATCATACTCTCATACACTTTCACTAAGTTCTTGCTTTATATCCTTTAGCATGGATATGCTTTGTTTTTCAAATTTCAGAATATCAAATTTATGAATGAATGTCATTTTAAGTTGATCATAGTCAACCACCACTTGTTGAGGGTCAAACTTTATATACCATTTGTGCACTCACTCTAATAGTGTAATTACAAATTAGATGGCTTTTCTCTCAGAATAAGTGATGCCTCACACCCTCCAAATGAGTTCACACTTATGGACATGTTTTTATACATTTTTCATGCCTCAATATTCAAGTAAGTGGAGATTCATTTCATAATATACCATTATAGGCTTAGATTCTTAAAGTAGTGGTTGTTGAGAAACTGCAGACCCTATTTCTTGAGGGGGAAGTCCACCACTTCCTCTTGTACAACCACCTCCAATGCCTCTAACAGCATTAGTCTTGACATGGGGCATGATATCTAGTTGATTGATCAAATTTGGGCCCATACTCTATCCACCTTAAAAGTTAGGTCCTCTAGGCATCCCAAATTACACTATAAAATTCCCTTAAAGAGGGAAAGAAAGTGTTAAGTTTGTATGAGTGTCAAATGGCTCAGTTCCTATATCCCTTATAGGTTCATTCTCTGATTCCACACTATTTGTATCCCAATTATGTATATGCACTTCATTTAATTCAAAAGTATGAGCATGCACTATGGTTGGAGATCCTAGTTAGTTCAGACTTGGTTTTTTATTTCCTGATGTCCAGCTAGTTTCTCCTTCATATAATATTAATGGCATGGGATGTGGTTCAAAAGTGATGGGGTCCTCTTTGTGTGTTTTAATTCCCTACAGATCCTAACATCACTTCTTGACCTCTCACAATCTCTTCCTATGCTACTGACTCCTATAATCCTCTATTGAGATTCATCATATTTTTACATCCATAATGCCCACTAACTAGCTACCATTCCAAACTCATAATCTGATACCAAGTCTTATTTACTCCACTTCTAAACGTGTGGCTCATGCAAATAAGGATTTAGATCTCCATTGGCATAGTCTCAAGTCCATAGTCAACAAATAACTTATTGATTTCTAAAGAGAAATGTCTAATGTAATGGCCACATGGTTCTCTGAGGAACTAGAACTTGGCTTCTTCTGGACATGAATAGGTAGTTACAATGTACTCCAAAATGTAGCTATTTAAAAATCCTCTCTACAAAATGTTGATAGATTACATCCATGAAGTTCCAAGTCATGTGATTATCTTCTCCCAAGGTTTCATGATCATCCTTGAGCATACACAAATAGTAAAGTGTGTAAGTGAACAATGATCTTGACAAAGAAAGTTTCATATAATTTACTACAAAGACTCTGCTCTACCCAATATCATGCAAAAAAAATGGGTTCAAGGTAAGGAACCACAAATTTATCTTCAACTCCAATAATACATTATTCAATACTCTAAAGAGTGATACACTCAAACATCTTCTATGACTATGTAGCAAGTGCTACGGGTCTTGGCAACTAAACCAAAATGTTGGGTTTTTATTCTTAATATAGTTTTGGTTATAAAGTGTATCCCAATGAGCTGGAGGGTCATCATAAATGGGAATATCCACTTTCATGCTAGGGTCTTCACCTCCATCATAACAATCATCATCATAGATGGTAAAATCATGATTTTGATCTTCAGTCATTTTATAAGTGTTGAAAGTGGGATAATCATAAATTGGAAGATCTACTATCATGTTGGGATTTCTAACAATCATCATCATAGTTGGTAAATTCATGATATTGATCTTCAATCATTTTAAAGTGTTTAAGGTGGGATAATCATAAATTGGAATATCTACTATCATGTTGGGTTTTCATTCATGATCAAGGGATCCTCACAAAGATTATCATATATTGGAATAAAATATTGGGGATCTTTGGTACCATTATAGGTGTTATCATTAAGTTACTCATATGGATCATTATAATTAGGAAGATCATCATGGGGATCTTCAGCCATGGAAAATAGAGTAAAATGATTGCACCATAAGGAGTTTATTTCCATCGTAAAGGGAAGAAAGGAATGAACCATCAAAAATAGGAATATATTGAGGCTCACTTTAAATATTCTAATAGGATAAATACTTTTCAAATTGAAATATATAATAAGAGAAATGTAGAATCATGAAAATAATCCAACCAACGATGGGATAGGATTCATGTTGAGTTCACTAGAATGTATTACGATGGTGAAGCTAAAGTGAAGATAATAAATAATAAATTATAAATGTTAATACAATACAACTAGTGGTGGAATAAGATTCAAATAAAGTTCACTACAACATATTATGATAGTGAAGCCAAAGTGAATATAAGAAAGAAGAAATTGGAAATGTGAAAACATTCCACCCAATTGTGGGATAGGACTTTTATCAATTTCAAAAAAATGTATTATGATGGTGAATCCAAAGTGAAGATAATAAATAATAAAATGTAAACCTGAAGATAATAAAAATAATGGTGGGATAGGATTCATATGAAGTTCACCTAAATGTATGTGTAGGCAAGGATGATCGATAAAAATCCTCTCTTAATAGAATAAGATACAAAAAAATCATAAAAATAGATCTTTATTATACTTGTATTAGTGTGTAATGATCTATAATATCCATATATCTAGAAAAGGATAATCCACACTCAATGTCAAGAGGATAAGGTTCCAAATCCTACACCAATGATACAAAGTATGGGTCTCACTAGGCCTCAAGATGGATCAATGGGTGTAATAGTGGTAACAAAGGGTTGTATCAAGGATATATTAAGGATATAACATGAAATTAACTAGATAAAAAGGGTAATGCAAATCTAAGATACTTGTAACCTTATAAAGTAATAAGAAATTAAGTGGTGCAATGGTCAACCAATGTATAGTCTATGCAACTTTTGGTGATAATGGAAACCCTATAGCTGTGCCATATTATTTAATATAATGACTATCATAATAAAGGATATACAACACATATATACCATATAAATAATAAAATCAAATTTATCGATTAAGTAAACAAATGAAAGAAAATAGGGACAGGGATAATTACCTTTGAGTGGACCCATTTGCTTATAAATCCTCATCTTTGGCACAAGTATAATTTTGAAGAGATATTTTAGGTTTAATACCTAAAATCAAACAATTAATACCAAAATATATTTAATTGGGACTCCAAATATTATGACACTAATAACCTTTCTTTGAAAACTTATTTTAAAGTCAATCTACAAATTCAAGATCAGTCTTTTATATTCTATCCAAATCTCTTTGAAACTCCTTTATGTAGACTAAATTAATCTTTAAGGTCATTCATAGAATTAAATTATGGTTATTATAATCATGTAAATCCTTTTAATGGATTCAAACATTCAATAGTTTATTTTAGGACCTCAAACCCAATATTTTGCCTTAAGACTACTACAATACCTTTTTCAAGCATCTAGGTTTCAAAAATAATGAAATTGTATTCCTATTATTTTGGATAACTTTTTAAAACACTTTAAATATTTTGAGTCTAATTTTTTTGGTATTAAAACCAATATTAACTCATTGGTTTCTCAAAATAACAAATTTAGTATTAGGATTGTGTTTGTGGGTTTCTAGGCCTATTTAGATTTCAATAGGTCAAAATGCCTATTAAATCATTTTTAAAATTATAAACCATTCCTTTTATATGATATGATGATAAAAAAAAAAATTATGATTCCAAATAGTTTTTAATTTCTTTATCAAGTGATTTTAATCAAACTCCACTCTTGACTATTACTTCAAACAAGAACCTATATGAAATTATAACAAAATCATTTTTTTATGCTTGAAAAATGTCTCTCCTTCCCCAAAAAAGACATAAAATGGTTCATAAATATGTTTTTAAACCTTCATTAAAAAAATTACCAATTTTTAATGGATAAAACCAAAATTATAACCCTTTTTTTGTTGGCAAACCCTATTTTAGGTCTTTTTGGGGTTTTAAAGTCTAAGAGTAAATTAAGAATTGTTCATACACTATAGGACCTTTATAATAAAAATAAAACATATATTTTACTATTATAAAATTAATCTAACTAATCCAATATTTATTTGGATTTCATGCATAACTTTGCACATACTATGAATGACTACAAGACTATTCATACATAGAAAAAATATATCTTTTTGAGTTCTCAAAGATATATACAAAAATTTGAGCTTAAAAATATTAAAATTTCAAATTTATTATATTTATTCATGTATATAAAACACATATACAAATATTACACAAAAATAGCACTTATTTTTTGAGAAAATAACCAGACATACACCTACAGGACCCTACTGCACTGACTGTAAGTATCATCCAAACCTTCCAACATGGAGATTTCATCTTATTATAATTTAAAAGGGTCTATAATGTCTCTTAAAAATTATTTTCTATTAAAATATTCTCTTTGGATCTTCTCCAAGCTTATAAATGCTAAGTTTAGTTGAGATTCTCTCTCAACAACTCAGGGCCAAGATAGAAAATGACTCGATTTTAATAGAATTATATTATATTCTGCTTTGTTTTGTCTTATGGAGATAATAATGACTTAAATAACCCTAAAACACACCTATAAATTTACATGGATTATTAATATACTAATTCAAACTTGTTACAAATATTGTACAATAATAAATACTCATACATTGCCTAATACAAATTTGAAAATTCAAATTTATTATTTTGGAGGGAAACCTCCATAGACTCCTAAATGACCTTAAACATACTTATAGTGCCCAAGTAAAGATTTATTGAGACTTAAAAGACCTATAATACTATTATTAAGTCCGTATTTACATGATTTATAGATGCACTTGCATCAAATACTTGGACACCTCCTTGTCACAACTTCTCCTATTGACCTTCAAAGACTTTTAAGTAAGACTCAACCTCTGAGATAAGACTTTAAACTCTAAATTTTTATTTTAATACATAATATCAGAAATAAAAGTGCAATAAAAGTATATATAGCTACAATACCCAAAACTAACCTTTAACTCTATATCAACTAGGCTAATACTTTGAGTGTGTTGTATGTTTGGGAATGATAATTTGACCCATATACATAGATACAATACCCAAAACTAACATTTAAATCTATATTGATGGTATTATCCAACATGATACAATAGAAAAGGATGTCATTTGACATAACACTATATTAACTAGTTTGATATAGTTTACTGAACAATGACAAGACTCAAAATTCTCTCATCTAGGTTGATATAGTACAAGGAAATATAGGCATGTAAAAAAATTGATTGCCCTAGGCAATACAATAGTAATATAGGGTGGTTATAAATATAAAACATAAAGTAAATGAATAGGTAATAAAAATAGAGAATGAGAGGATTTTTTAATGATAATAATGTAGGTTTGACATAATAGTATGAAACATCTTCTTAAAATTACCACGAACCAATCCCTCCCCATTATCAGTGTGCTCTTTAGGATGTGCACTAAAGTGTATTTGTGAATTGATAATCCCATACAAGATAAAATGTTATAGAATCGATAAAGATGAAAAATGTCATTTATATACACTAGTTAATCCTCAAGGAAAGGGATTCAACTAGCCTAAAAATGTAACATTATTTGGTCAAGAAACACAATAGAGATAAGTTTAGGTAAATAAACACTAAACACAAACACCACTATATTTATAAAAAAAAATTATAATTACGTAAATAAAATCCATGAGCCTCATAGTACACAACACAACAATATTTTAAAACCCACAAAATACTCTAGTAACCCCTATCATTACCCAATGGGGTGAGGGGGATACAAAACCAAAGATCAAGTAAGTTTCCAATATTTTACCATAAGTACTCATATATTTACATTATCCATCAATGATTATAAATCCATCACATATACACAAATACCTCCATTACCCTTTAGTAAGAGAACAATTCTAAATCCATAATAAATTAAAAAATACCTCCATTACCCATAAATTGTTAAGGGAATGATTATAAGGCCTCACTATTAACTAAGAGCTTTCCCATACAAGCCCTAGGACTAATTATGCATCAACACCCTCAACATGAATCCCATAAATCTATCTAAATTTTGATAGCTTAACAATATACACGTTTCACTAATAAAACCCACTAACAAGTAAAACATTGAAAAAAAATTCCCAAACCAAATGAAAGTGCATGAAATAGGGCATAATAGTGAATATTTACACCATAAAAAACCTATCAAAATAAATTTATAAAGAGGATTCAACATAATAAAATACAATAATATATTCAAGAAAGAAACCCTAAATAAATACAGTGTGTAATTAAAAACTGCATGGGTCAAGAGTCTATCTTAGGCCCTTCTCTTATTCTATTTTTCACCTCTATCTCCTAAGTTGCCTTTTAGAAAAAGATCCTCCCATTCAAAAAAATAGTCCTTTCACATAAATTCCCATAAACTTGTACCAATCAAAAATGGATATGATCCCATTCATTTAATTTTCCTTTCCTCTTCATAAACATCTAGGAACTTATAACTCATTTATATAGAGTTATAATCAAGCTAGGGGATTAACAAGGATTCCTAAAAAACCCCATAAATGACCTATCAAGTCCACATCACATGTTAAAAATGGAAAACTAGTTCTTTCCACTTTCTAAATTTGAACTTATCCTCAAAATATTAATTTATTAAATAAGGAATGTATTTGGGGTCCATAGTCCTAGTCACTTGTTATGGCCAAACACTTTTATCCTATAGAACATGGGGCCACATGATAACATGATACATATTATCTAATTTAGGTGGGGTTACCAATATACATTAGGATCTAAATATTTCCAATGTACAATTGGATAACATTGAAGATCAAGTAAATAAAGTGTGCACATGTAGTGGTAGAGTGGATTATTGTAAATATTTCAAGTTATTTTGGTAAGTGATCTAAATAAGCCAAAAATATTAAAATTCATATTATGCAAGATAGATAATTTATCATACAAATATAAATGATATAAAGAGATTGATTACACTTACTAAATGTATAAATGATTAAGCAAAAATGGGGAAGTAAGGCACTTATCTATTTTTTTGTTTTGTAATGATCACTACCTAAGTCACATTCCTCAATATGATCTATAATGTCTATATAATTATTTATCTCTAGAAATAATTATCAAAACCTACATAGGCAGTGCTAGTGAATTCAAGACACCTACAACAAAAAATATTATCTATTATTTTCTAACACTATCTAGGTTGATTATGTTGATTTTTTCTACCATAGATCATTATTCCTTCCTTTATAGTTTATTTACATGTTATTTACCTTGATCTTATGCCCATATTTTGATTATGTTTTTCCTTTCCTTGAATCTCTAGCTTCATTTTTAACACAAGATAAAATTATAAATTTATTACAAAGATGGTTTGGACAACTCCAACCACCCCATTGAGTTCTTGAGATTTTCTACTTTCCAATAATTTTATGAGGTCTCAAATTGCACATAGTTTTACCATCTATATGTGTGTGCTCAATCATTATCTACTAAAATTCAATGCAATGCTTTAGTTTTCAATAATTGACAACATGCAACTTTGACCTTGAGTTTTGATTCAAACTTGGATTTAGGACTTGTTTGTCTAAAGGTTTTTAAAATTTGAAGGTTTTTGGATAGTGTATCAAGGATGCAAATTAGAGTTTTCACTATGTAAGAGGTTTTCAATATGTCGATTATGACCTTAAACTTATATTGTATTTATAGGTGACTCTTTGGGTATTTACTTAGGCCCATAACCAACATAGGTGACATGCTTAGGATGAACCAAGGGATATATTTCAATTCAAGAAATAAATTTTGAGTATTTTAAGACACTATCAGTGAAGGCAGAGGCATGTGGTAACTACTAACATCTAACTATTGTCATCATTGTCCAAAAATGGAAAATCAATTATCTAGAATATGGTGATAGTTTGTGTAGGATAATAGAGTCTTATCACACAAACTAGGAATATATTGAATATGAATGATATAAAATTTGGTTGGAAAATATAATAGATAATTAAATGGATATGGGAAGATGTGCATAGGAATAAAATTGGTATGCACCAATCATATCATCAAGTATGAGTCAAAATTGATGGTTTTTAGCATCTAGTACAAAAATTAATAACTTCTCATATTATTTGCATTAACTTGGTCATCCATGTATCCTACATAATAATTTCACCCATCAATATGAATAAAATTAATGTACTATAAAATAAAAACATAACATAATATCGTACTCAAGAATGCCATGCATTTGTCTCAAAATACATTTATCTGTGAAAATCATAATACAAAAAAGTGGTCAACAAATCCACAATGTTATTTCATTGAGAAAAATAACACTAATAAATAAAGTAATCATGATCTACAAATCAAAAAGTACATAAATATAAAAACATCATATATTCACATGATAATACTACCATTTACAAATTTCACAGTGATCAAACCATGAATATGTCCCATGGAATAAAACACAAGACATAAAGCATAACATAATTAACATATCATTGTAATCATCATAATCAATAAACAAACCATGTTTATAGCAAGTCTTAGCATCACATGTCATATAGATAATAAAGGATCTAAAAATTAAATGAGATCAATAAAATGGGAAATGGTCATAGGTTTAAAATTTAAGCTTTACACAAACAAATTCAATGGTGTAAAATTTATGCCTCACACAAACAAATTTAATGGTTATAAATATTATCATAAAATATTTTGAATATTTTATGAATATATATTTATAAAATGAATAAATCTTACTAATGTAAAATAAGTAAAAATTAAATTTAAATATCTAAAAAAAATTGGGTGTGTTCTTCAAACTCGTAATCAGTGCACCAAAGGCCATTATGAGTATCATGTGCATTATTTGTAGTTGATTTTTTGAGATGAAATGCTATTAAATCTATCTAGGATTCCATGAAAGGATTATCCTAATATAAATACTACCAACCACTTCAATGCAAAGGGTGGCTTCCAAAACCTTACATGAGCTAGTGAAGGTCTTATAATAAACTGTTCATCAAAATGGAAGTAAAAACTCTCCTATAAACCACTGTGCATGCTAAGCAGCATTGATTTCAAATGATAGTTTTGACAATAGGGTTTTGAACCTTGTGTCATATTCTCATACACTTTCACTAATTTACTGCTTTATATCCTTCAATATGGCTATGCTTTGTTATTCAAATTCAATAATATCAAATTCCTGAAGGAATGTCATTTTAAGTTGATCATAGTCAACCACCACTTGTTGAGTGTCAAAAAATTTATACCATTTGTACACTCTCTCCAATAGTGTAGTTACAAATTGGGTGGCTTTCATCTCAAAATAAGTGATGCCTCAGACCCTCTAGATGAGTTCACACTTATGGACATGTTCTGTTGCATTTTTCATGCCTCGATATTTAAGTAAGTAGACTGTCATTTCATATTATACCATTATAGGTTGAGGTGATTGAAATGGTGGTTGTTGAGAACCTCCAGACCCTATCCCTTGATGGGTAAATCCACCATTTCCTCATATGCCATTGCCTCTAATGCCTCTAGTAGTAGTGCTCATGACATGGGACATGATAGCTAGTTGATTGATCAAATTTGGGCCTATATTCTATCCACCTTGAAGGCTAGGTCCTTTAGGCATCCCATATTACACCACAAAATTCCCTTAAAGAGGGAAAGAAATGTTAAGTTCGTATGAGTGTCAAATGGATTAGTTCTAATAACCCTTATAGGTTTAGTCTCTGATTCCACACTATTTATGTCCCAATTATGTATATGTACTTTATTTGATTAAAAAGTATGAGCGTGCACTATGGTTGGGGATCTTAGTTGGTTTAGACTTGGTTCTTTAGTTCTTGTCATCCAAATAGTTTCTCCTTCATATGATATAAATGGCATAGGGTGTGATTTGAAAGTGATATGGTCCCCTTTGTGTGTTTCTACTTCCCTGTAGATCCAAATAGCACTTCCTAATTTTTATCAATCCCTTCCATGTTGATGACTCCTATAATACTCTACCAAGATTTATCATATTTATACTTCCATAATGCCCATTGACTGGCTACCATTCCAAACTCACAATCTTGTACCAATTCTTCTTTACTCCCATTTCAAATGTGCAGCTCATGCAAAGAAGGATTTATCTCTCCATTGGCATAGTCTCAAGTCCACAGTCAATAAATAACTTCTTAATTTTAAAAGAGAAGTGTCTAATGTAATGGCCACATGGTTCTCTGAGGAACTAGAACTTGGCTTCTTTAGGACATGAATAGGTAGTTACAATGTACTCCAAAATGTATTTATTTAAAACTCCTCTCCACCAAATGTTGATAGCTTTCATCCATGGAGTTCCAAGTAATGCTAAAACTCTTTGTCATTCTAATGTCCAAGACTATGTTCTCCAAAGGTTTTGTGATCATCCTTGAGTGTACGCAGATAATAAATTATGCAAGTAAAATAGGATCTCAGTAAAGAAAGCTTTATAAAATGCACTATAGAGACTTTTCTCTACCAACTATTGTGTGAAAAATCTTGGTTCAAGGTAAGGAAACACAAAGTTATCTTCAACTCCAGCAATCCATTGTTTAATACTATCAAGGGTGATACACTTAAACATATTCTATGAATGTGAAGCAAGTGCTACAGGTCCTGATAATGGAACCAAAATATTGGGTTTTTATTCTTAATAGAGTTTCAGTGTTTAAGGGTGGCCCAATGAGCTAGCATGTTATCCCTTTCATGCAATATTATGGTCTTTCACACTCACATGAAGCATACAGCTAGAGATTAGTTTCCATAGGTTTTGTTCCATAGTAAAATTAACATTCATATTCCTTATGTTAAACATATATTTAATTAGAGATTACATAGAGAAAAAGATAAACTACTCTAATCCTAGTATCATTGCATTCAACCACCATAATCACACAAAAGAGTGCCATGAAGTTTCAAGATTATTATTTTGAATAAGAAAATATTAGTAAAGATTTCATACTAAGTTCCAATCATTAAGTGCTCAACTCAAATTTTTGTAGGTACACAACTATCCACTCAACTGAACATGAACACAAGAATGGTTATAATATCTAAAACTCATATATTAATCTTAAACAAAGTATTATCAAGAAAAATCCATCATCATAGTGCTTTATAATAGGGGTATTTATACTTGTTTATCCCTGACCAAATATTTTCAACAATAATGATAGGAGTAAATGATCAACAAACTCTCTACAAGTTGAGAGTTGTATCACTCTATAAACTAAATTCTCCTAAGGATACATGCCCTTACACCCCTTATATACTTGCTATATGTTAGATACTTATTGCCATGTGTTCATCTCCTTGTGGGCTAGTGTAAAACTTTTGATGGATAAGGTTTGGGTAACCCTTATGAATCACTCTTTAACCACTCCCACTTCCCATGTGCTCCCCAAGTCTTTTTCTATTATTCTAAGTCCTATGCTTTTAGGTTCCTCAAGAATAATTCTACTTTTATTGGGTCCTCTCACACTATTATTTTTGCGCCTTAGTGATTTCACACCCTGAGGGTTTCATGCCATAGTCTTCCATGCTATGTTCCTTCTGTGTCATGCCAGTTCTACACCAAAATGTCAAATTACTTATCTAAAATTTGGGGCCAACAAAATGCATGGATGATACATTTATAAATAAGTGATTGTGAATATTAGATGATGTGGAAGAGTTTGAAACTAAAAATGAACCTATAGGATAGATTTTCATAATCATATAAACTATAATATAAAAATCAACGTGACCTATAAATAATTTTTGAAAAGGCATTCGAACTCTGTGTTATTCATAATTTAAGGGGTTGACAAAACTTGGTTATATATGATTAGCTTGAATGCAACTTAAATATCAATTAATCATTCACCTAAAATATTCCAAGGGTAGGAGTGAGGGTGAGTGTGAATTGATTAAATCATTCTCATCATTAATTGAACTATAGTGAGGGTTGTTATAAATGGTAAAACCATAAGATGGATTTTCATTCATGTTTATAAATCACCAATATTAGGATCTTATTCAGCCAAAGTATAAGGATCATCAATATCATATGTAGGATAATTTATAAAAATCATGTGATAAATGGGAAAATATTTATAAGAATTTTCATCAATGCTATAATTTTAGTTTATGGGAATTTATTCCATCATGTTAGGGTCTTCACCTCCATCATAAGATTGATCATCATATATGGGAAAATCATGATTTTGGTTTTCAACCATGTTATAAGTATATTAAAATTGATTCTATATCATGTTAGAATTATCATAAGTGGGAGGGTCATCGTAAATGGGAATATCCACTTTCATGCTAGGGTCTTCACCTCCATATAATAATCATCATTATAGATGGTAAAATCATGATATTGATCTTCAATCATTTGATAAGGGTTAAAGGTGGGAGAATAATAAATTGGAAGATCTACTATCATGTTTGAATTTCTAACAATCATCATCATAGCTGGTAAAATCATGATATTGATATTCAATCATTTTATAAGTGTTAAAGGTGGGACAATCATAAATTGGAAGATTTACTATCATGTTGGGATTTCATTCATGATCAAGGGATCCTCACAAAGGTTATCATATATTGGAATATAATATTTGGAATCTCTTGTACCATTATAGGTGCTATCACTAATATCCTCATAGGGATCATTATAATTAGGAAGATCATCATGGATCTTTAGCCATGGAAAATAGAGTAGAATGATTGCACCATAAGGAGTTTCTTTCCATAGTAAATGGAAGAAAGGAATGAACCATGAAAAATATGAATAGGTTAAGGCTCACTATAAATATCCTAATAGAATAAATACTTTTCAAATTAAAATATCTAATAAGAGAAATGTAGAATCATGAAGATAATCCAACCAATGATGGGATAGGATTCACGTCGAGTTCACTAGAATGTATTATGATGGTGAATGTAAAGTGAAGATCATAAATAAATAAATATAAATGTGAATACAATACAACTAGATAAGATTCAAATCAAGTTTGCTACAACATATTATGATGGTGAAGCCAAGGTGATTATAAGAAAGAAGAAAATGGAAATGTGAAAACATTCCACCCAATTGTGGGATAGGATTCTTATCATTTTCACCAAAATGTATTATTATGGTGAATCCAAAGTGAAGATAATAAGTAATAAAATGTAAACCTAAAGACAAATTAAATAATGGTAGGATAGGATTCATATCAAGTTCACCTAAATGTATGTGCAGGATAGGATGATCGATAAAAATCCTCTCTTAATAGAATGGGATACAATAATAATAATCATAATAATAATATATCTTTCATATACTTTTATTAGTGAGTAATGATCTATGATATCCATATACCTAGAAAAGGATAATCCACACTCAATGTCAAGAGGATAAGGTTCCAAATTCTACACCAATGATACAAAGTATGGGTCTCACTAGGCCTCAATATGGATCAATGGGTGTAATAGTGGTAACAAAGGCATGTTTCAAGGATATAGTAAGGATATAACATGAAATTAACTAAATAAAAAGGGTAATGCAGATCTAAGATACTTGTAACCTTATAAAGTAATAAGAAATTAAGTGGTGCAATGGTCAACCAATGTGCAGTCTATGCAACATTAGGTGATAATGGAAACCCTATAGCTATGCCATATTATTTAATATAAGGAGTATCATAATCAAGGATATACAACACATGTATACCATAGAAATAATAAAATAAAAATTATCAATTAAGTAAACAAATAAAATAGAATAGGGGCAGGGATAACTACCTTTAGGTGGACCCATTTGCTTATAAATCCTCGTATTTGGCTCAAATGGATATTTTAAATAGATTTTTTAGGTTTAATACCTAAAATTAAACAAGTAATACCAAAATATATTTAATTGGGCCTCTAAATATTATGACACTAATAACCTTTCTTTGAAAACTTCTTTTAAAGCAAATCTACAAATTCAAGATCAGTCTTCTATATTCTAGCCAAAACTCTTTGAAACTCCTTTATGTATAATAAATTAATATTTAAGTCCATTCATAGAATAAAATTATGGTTATTATAACCATGGAAATCCTTTTAATGGATTTAAACATTCAATAATCTATTTTAGGACCTTAAACCCAATATTCTACCTTAAGACTACTACAATACCTTTTTCAAGTATCTAGGCTTCAAAAATAATTATTTTTAATATATATTATTTTGGATAAATTTTTAAAATACTTTAAATATTTTCAGACTATTTTTTTTAATTGAAACCAATATTAACTCATTGGTTTCTCAAAATAACAAATTCAGTATTAGGACTGTGTTTGTGGGTTTCTAGGCCTAATTAGATTTCAATAGGTCAAAATGCCTATTAGATCATTTTAAACCTGATAAAACACTCCTTGTATATCATATGATTATAATAAAATGGTTTAGGCTACCAAATAGTTTCTAATTTCTTTATCAAGTGATTTGAATCAAACTCTACTCTTGACTATTACTTATATGAATTTATAACACAATCATCTTTTTATGTCTGCACAAGGTCTCTCCTTCCAAAAAAAGACTTAAAATTGTTCATAAATATTTTTTTTATACCTTCATACAAAGTTTGACCAATTTTTAATGGATAAAAACAAAGTTATAACCATTTTTCTGTTGCCAAACCTTATTTTAGGTCTTTTTGGGGTTTTAGAGTCTGAGATTGAATTAAGGATTGTTCATACACTATAAGACCTTTATAATAAAAATAAAATCTATATATTAATATTTAAATTCCTCTAACTAATCCAATATTTATTTGGATTTCATGCATAAATTTGCACATAATATGAATGACTACAAGATTGTTCATACACAAAAAATAGAGCTTTTTGAGTTCTCAAAAATACATACAAAAATTTGAGATTAAAAATATTGAAATTTCAAATGGATTATATTTATTCATGCATATAAAACACATATAAAAATACTACACACAGAAATAAGTCTTGTTTTCTAAGAAAATGACCAGACATACACCTATAGGACCCTATTGCACTGACTGCAAATATAATCCAAACCTTCCAACATGGATATTTCATCTTCTTATGCTTGAAAATGGTATGTAACATCTCTTATTCATTATTTTTGATGCCAATATTCTTTTTTAAGCTTATCCAAGATTATAAATGCTAAGTTTAGTTGAGATTCTCTCTCAACAACTTATGACCAATATCGAAAATGACTGATTTAAAATAGAATTCTATTGTATTTTGCTTTGTTTTGGCCTATGGAGATTAAAATGACTTAAATAAACCTCTAACAAATCTAGACACTATCTAGACTATTAATATACTAATTCAAACTTGTTACAAATATTATACAATAATAATTACTCATACATTACCTGATACAAATTTATTATTTTGGAGGGAAACCTCCCTAGACTCCTAAATGACCTTAAAAATACTTCTACTTCCCAAGTAAAGACTTATTGAGACTTAACAGACCTATAATACTATTAATAAGACCTTATTTACAATATCTCTAGATGCACTTGCATCAAATACTTAGACACCTCCTTGTCACAAATTCTTCTATTGAGCTTCAAAGACTTTTAAGTAAGACTAGACCTCCAAGATAAGACCTTAAACTCTAAATTTTTTATTTTAATGCTTAATATCAGAAATAAAAGTGCAATTAAAGTATATATAGCTATAATACCCATAATTAACCTTTAACTCTATATCAACTAGGTTGATACTTTGAGTGTGTTGTATGTTTGGGAATTATAATTTGACCCATATAAATAGCTACAATGCCCAAAACTAACCTTTAATTCTATATTTATGGTATCAACAAACTTGATATAATAAAAAAGGATTTTATTTGACATATCTCTATATTAACTAGTTTGACATAGTTTAATGAACAAAGATAATAATCAAAATTCTATCATCTAGGTTGATATAGTATAAGGAAATATAGGCAAAAAATTTATTGCCCTAGACAATACAATAAGAATATAGGGTGGTTAGAAATATTAAACATAAAGTAGATGGATAGGTAATAAAAATAGAGAATGAGAGGATTTTTTACTAATAATGATGTAGGTTTGACATAATAATATAAAAACATCTCCTTAAAATTACCATGAACACATCCCTCCCCATTATCAATGCACTCTTTAGGATGTGCACTTAGGTATATCGGTGCATCGACAAGCCCCTACATGAGAAAATGGCAATGAATCGATTAAAATGAAAAATGTCATTTGTATACACTAGTTAATCCTCAAATTAAGGGATTCAACTAGCCAAAAAATGTAACATTATCTGGTCAAGGAACACAATAAAAACAAGTTTAGGTAAATAAACACTAAACATAGACACCACTAGATTTATAACAAAAATTTATAATTATGTAAATAAAATCCATGAGCCTCATAGTACACAACACAACAATATTTCAAAACCCACAAAATACTCTAGTAACCCCTATCATTACCCAATGGGGTGAGGGGGATACAAAACCTAAGATCAAGTAAGTTACCAATATTTTACCATAAGTACTCAGATATTTACATTATCCATCAATGATTATAAATCCATCACATATACACAAATACCTCCATTACCCTTTAGTAATAGAACAATTCTAAATCCATTATAAATTAAAAAAATACCTCCATTACCCATAAATTATTAAGGCAATGATTATAAGGCCTCACTAAGAGCTTTCCCATACAAGCCCTAGGACTAATTATGTATCAACAACCTCAACACAAATCCCATAAATCTATCTAAATTTTGATAGCTTAACAATATACACCTTTCACCAATAAAACCCACTAACAAGTAAAACATTAAAAAAAAGATTCCAAAACCAAATAAAAGTTCATGAAACAAAGCATAATAGTGAATATTTACACCATAAAAAACCTATCAAAATAAATATCTAAAGAGGATTCAACATAATAAAATACAATAAATACAGAGTGTAATAAAAAACTTCATGGGTCAAGAATCTATCTTAGGCCCTTCTCTTGTTCTAGTTTGCACCTCTATCTCCTAAGTTGCCTTTAAGAAAAAGATCCTCCCACTCAAAAAAATACTCCTTTCACATAAATTCCCATAAACTTGTACCAATCAAAAGTGGATATGATCCCATTCATTTAATTTTCCTTTCCTCTTTGTAAACATCTAGGAACTTATAGCTCATTTCTATTGAGTTATAATCAAGCTAGGGGATTAACAAGGATTCCTAAACAAACCCATAAATGACCTATCAGGTCCACATCACATGTTAAAAATGGATAACTAGCTCTTCGCACCTTCTAAATTTGAACTTATCCTGAAAAAATATTAATTTATTAAATAAGGAATGTATTTGGGGTCCATAGTCTTATCCACTTGTTATGGCCAAACACTTTTATCCTATAGCACATGGGGCCACATGATAACATTTTCCTAAGTCTCTAATATGTTTCAGCAAGGTGTACATATTAACTGATTTAGGTGGGGTTGCCAATATACACTAGGATATAAACATTTCCAATGTACACTTGGATAACATTGAAGATCAAGTAAACAAAGTGTGCACATGTAGTGGTAGAGTGGCTTATTGTAAATATTTCAAGTTATTTTGGTAAGTGATCTAAATAATCCAATAATTTTAAAATTCATATTATGCAAGATAGAGCATTTATCGGACAAATCTAAATGCTATAGAGAGATTGATTACACTTACTAAATGTAGAAATGATTAAGAAAAAAGGGGGAGATAAGGCACTTAGCTATTTTTTTGGTTTGTAATGATCACTACCTAAGTTGCATTCCTCAAGATTATATATATATATATATATATATATATATATATATATATATATATATATATATATATATATATATATATATATATATATATATATATATATATATATATATTTATATATACATACATATATATACATATATATATATATATATATGGCTCTAGAAATATATTATCAAAACCTACATAGGCAGTGCTAGCAAATTTAAGACACCTAAGATAAATAATAATTTCTATTATTTTCCAACACTATCTAGGTTGACCATGTTATTGACCTAGATCATATGCCTAGATTTTGATTATGTCTATCCTTGCCTTGAATCCATAGCTTCATTTTCAACATAAGATAAAATTATAAATTTATTATGAAGATGGTTTGGACAATTCCAACCACCCCCCATTGAGTGCTTTAGCTTTGTTAATTTCTAATAATTTTAAGAGGGCCCAAACTGCACATAGTTCTACCATCTAGATGTGTGCTCAATTATTATCCACTAAATTTGATGCAATGCTTTAGTTTTTAATAATTAACAACATGCAACTTTGACCTTGAGTTTGAATTCAAACTTGAATTTAGAACTTGTTTGTCTAAAGGATTTTAAAATTTGAATGTTTTTGGATAATGTATCAAGGATGAAAATTAGATTTCTCACTATGTAAGACATTTTCAATGTGTCGAGTATGACCTTAAACTTATCTTGTATTTATAGGTGAATCTTTGGGTATTTCCTTAGCCCATAACCAACATAGGTGACATGCTTAAGATGAACAAAGTGAGATATTTCAAATTAATAAATAACTTTTGAGTATCCTAGGACACTCTCAGTGAAGGCAAAAGCCTATGGTAACTGCTAGCATCCAACTATTATCATCACTATCCAAAAATGGAAAATCAGTTATCTAGAATATGGTGATAGTTTGCATAGGATAATAGAGTCTTATCACACAAACTAGCAATATATTGAATATGAATGATATAAAATTGGGTTGGCAAATACAATAGATAAGTAAATGGATAGAGGAAGATGTGCATAGGAATCAAATTGGTACGCACCAGTCATATAATCAAATATGAGTTGAAATTGATGGTTTTTAGTGTCTAGTATAAAAATTAATAACTTCTCATATTATTTGCATTAACTTGGTCATCCATGTATCGTACATACTCATTTCAACCATCAATATGCCTAAAATTCATGTACTATAAAATAAACACATAAGATGATATTATACTCAAGAATGGCATGCATTTGTCTCAAAATACATTTATCTGCAAAAATCATAATACCAAAAAGTGGTCAATAAATCCACAATGTTATGTCACTGATCAAAAAAACACTACTAAATAAAAGTAATCACGATATACAAATCACAAAATACATAAATGGACAAACATCATATATCCACATGATAATACTACCATTTACAAATTTCATAGTGATCAAACCATGAATATGTCCCATGGAATAAAACACAAGACATAAAGTGTAACATAATTTACATCTCATTGTAATCATCATAATCAATAAACAACCCATATTTATAACAAGTCTTAGCATCGCATGTCGGATCTAAAAAGTAAATGAGATCAATAAAATGGGAAATGATCACAGATTTAAAAATTAAGCTTTACACAAACAAATTCAATGATGTAAAAATTAGGTCTCACACAAATAAATTTAATGGTTATAAATTCTATTATAAAATATTTTGAATCTTTTATGGATATATCTTTCTGAAATGAATAAATCTTATTAATTTGAAATGGATAAAAATTAAATTTAAAGATTTACAAAGAAAATCATCGACCGTTAAATTAAGTTCATATTCATATTGCTTAATACATGATAAACTAATTCTATATTCATATTGCTTACTTCATGATCGATTAATATTAAACTTTTATAAGTAAGTTATTTATTTTAATGTTATAAATTTTATTTTGATTTTATTTTATAATTGGAGTAATAAGCATTTTATGGGAGATCTCAATCAGATTTGTGTCCCCTCACACACATAATAGTTTTGTATGGATTTCTCTAAATATATGGATTAATTTCATGCCTATAACTCCGCCTAAGAGAGGGGTGCACGCTTGCCTACATATATACACTGTATATATTTATAGAATGTCACATTGGAACAAATCACACGAATTTTGGAAGTAGATAATTGATAGAATGTCACAAAGAAACAAACTTTGTCCGTAGTGGAATAAAAAAGAAAATTATAGTTCAATATTTTATGCCTCCTTCAGAGGAGATTATGATACAAAGAACTTATTATAATGTAAGAACTTATTTTATGCCTCCTTCAGAGGAGATTATTATAATGTAAGAACTTAAATCATGCTCAATATGTGACTATAATAATTCATTTGACTATGAATCTTATATGGTCAATTCCCACAATATAATGGTCTGACATTATCATTGCAATCATGCGCTAAACCTATCTATATTTTAAAGCTTCCTACTAACTTTCTTAGGTATGGTTTTATAGGGAGTAATCATATAATTTGGGGGTGTGAGTTTTGTTTTTGTTTCTTAAAATTATATTCTATCATTCTCTCTTTTTTTAAGTCCAACTTCTCTGGTCAACATTTTGGGGTTTTAGATTAATATAATTTGGGTTTTGGAATGAATTTTTATAAATAAATTAATAATTAAAAAAATTGTTTGAGAGAAGTTAGAATAAGTTAATAAATTGTGTCTTGTCTAATATTTTAGTTTAGTGTTTTGGTGAGGATTTATATTTACAAATATATTGTCCTAAGATCAAAATTCATAAATGATATATTCTATGTTAAGTAAGCTAAAAAATTATGTTTGAGAGAGGTTACAATAAATAAATATGTTGTAAGTATTTTGTTAAGCACTTTGGTTTGGTGTTTTCATGAGAACTAACATTTACAAGTTTATTGATCTGAGATCAAAACTCACAAATGACATGTTCTAAAAATCTACACACTCGCTTGATCTGAGATCAAAATTCACAAATAATATGTTCTCTGTCAAACAAGCTAAAAACTTCTACTTAAAAGATGTTGACTTAAAATCAAATTATTTAAGTCGTCTTCTTCTTTTTTTGAATTTCTTTAATGTATTGATTATACATTTTGCTCTTTGGGTTTCATAAAATGTTTTCATTTTGCATGCATTATTAAAATATCTATTTCTCATTGGTCATTTTTAACTAAGCTTATGAAACTATTAAGCAAGCATGCCTTTATTTATTACTTTGTTCTTTGCAGATAATAAAAGTTTATTATATATTTTCATTTATTATATATTTAGCGTATTCTCTTTTCTAATATTTGCACTTGGTATATCGATAGGTATTCTAAAATAAAATATGTGTGAGGAGGATGACATACATTGTAGTGTTTATGAGTGTATAGAAATTATTATGTTGATAGGCATCCTAAAATAATAAGTAAGGATTGGAGAAAATAAGTATTATAAATTATAATGTTTGTGAGTGTATAATAATTAATTAAAGATCTTAAATTTAATATATAAATACACTTTATTTTATTGTATTCATAGAAATTATGATATTAGTTATTGAGATAGAATTTTTAAAATGATATGTAATTTACAAACATTAATTTAAAATATTAGAACATTATAAATTTTTATCATTGCTCAATAATTATTCTTAAAATATATTGGTTTATTTTTATTTTATTTTTTAGTTTGTGAAAAATAAATGATTAAAATATGTTTGAAAACTTTTAAAAGAATGAAAATATCAAATATAAAAGAAAGATATCGTCAATCTAAAATTTAAACATACATCATTCTTTATAAAGTTATCAATTTTTTTAATTAATTATAATTATAATATTTGAAATTTATATAAATTATATTATTATATTAGTAAATAAACACTCCAAATTAAAATATTTTGAGAAAAACAATTTTTAAAATATATAATTTAAATAAATTTAAATATAGTAAAATATATATTTGTATGTTAATGTTTACAATTATAACTTATTTCATGTAGTTATAAATTAATATAAATAATAAAATTTTGATATTTATTTTTTAAAATCTAAATATTTATTAAATTAATTATATATAAAAATAAATAATGTTTTGGTAGTTCAGTTTTTTTTTTGAAAAACTGTGTTGAAAACTAATTTTTTCATAATTTTAACTTATTTTAAAATGTATTTAAATCATTTTTATATTAACATGTTACATTTTTAAGAATTTTGTTTAGGAAGCATGCAAAGCCTACAAACTCATTGGTTGGGAAGATCCAAAAATTACAAATGAATTTTGATTGAGAAGTTTCTATGAGTTTTAAACTATATTATTTTTAAAAAAAGGTATAAATATGATTGTCAATATTAATTTTATATATATATATAATTAATATTGACAATCATATTTTTGAATCGTATAAACTAAATTGATTTGAAGGAAGTTAAAAAGTTTTTAGCATCAAAAAACCAATTCTATTTTAAAATTTGAATTTTATTTATTTATTTATAGTTTTGAATTTTTTTTTTTTTTTTTAAATTTAGATTTACTGTTTTATTATAATTTTTATTTTGTTGATGATTAATCATATTTGATTATCCGAAATATAAAGACATAAAAATAACTTTTCCTAAAAATTTATTTAATTTATCTTATTTTATTTAATATTAAAAATATCTATTATTATCTAAAAATCAATTATTTTAGATCATAGATTACAAAATTGATAACAAAAAGAAAAATATAATAACAATTATATGTTGGATGGTGTGAGGATGTGAAAGAAAGTCTCCAAAAGAATTTGTTTATATAAAGATTAAAGCGTGCTGAGTTCACCATGCTTTTGGACTCAAATAGGAGTGCACATAGAATGATGTGTAAGAAAAAATTCTATGGGGAAGCATATTGGTGCACAAATGTTATAGCCGAGACCAAGTGTGCGTCTTAGAAAAGAGTGCATATCCCTTGCTGTGAAACATTGAAAATTTAAGCCTTAATATATTGCAAGTAAACTTGAATATTATACTAAATTAAGATTATATTTTAATATTTCTTCTTTCTTCTGAAATAATTTATTAATCCATTAAATTGTACTTTTCCCAATCTCACAGCCCAATTTCGGTCTTTACTAAATAAATTGAATTAAAGTATACAAACAAATATTTTAAAGCACCTTACCCTTAGATCTCAGACATCTCCCTGCCATATTCCATATAAAACAAGATGACTAATATTCACCTTTAAGTTAAATTTATCTTATAATTATAATGAACTTATCTTTTTGACCTGACCTAACTTATATGACCTATGATTACATTATTTTTGATAATTGTTTTGAGATGCATGTTACATTAAGTTTAAGTTTAAAGCAACAACAATTAACTGCATGTATGTGTGAAGGGAATCGAGAAGTTTTGAATTATTAACTTCAAATTAATAGTTTATGTAAAATTATAGGTTTTGAATCACCAATTTTAAGCTATTGGAATTACTAATTTCAAACTAATAATAATCTATGTAAAATTACAGATTTCAAACCACCAACTTCAAATTATTCGAATGATTAATTTCAAATTAATAGTAATCTATATAAAAATATAAATTCCGAACCACCAACTTCAAGTTATTCGAACTATTAACTTCAAGCTAACAACAATCTATATAAAATTACAAGTTCCGAACCACCAATTTCAAGCTAACAACAATCTTCATTAAATGCAATTCAAAACTGAAACACAAATTACATACAATTATCTACAAGATTGAGCTAAACACACCCCCTAACCTTTGTTTGCAACATGACAAGAAAGAGTATTATGGCTGGAACACAAAGAAGCAAGTGGGATTTAAAAAGAAACAGACACATTAGATATTGATTGCACGTGCATGTGCATCCTCCCATGTTTACAACAGGCACTGTTATCCATAACAGTGCATGTTCAAGCGAAGCAGATAAAACTAAAGTGTGAAAGATACATGTACCAGATCATGGATTGTTTGAATGGTCAAAGGTAAAGTATTTCCTCATTAAAAATTCATCACCTGCACCTACATTGTGAAATAACATGTGATTATAGGAGAGGTCTTTGCAATAAAAAAACCTAAGAAGACAATACACAAGAATCAATGAAAGCACTGGTAACAATCTCAAGGAAAAAAGTAGATATATTAATTGGAGGAGGTAATAACCTTGACCAACTATGTAGCTATTTTAATGCAGAAAAGTTCGAGTGACTAACAGCAGGGAGACAGAGAGACTGCAACATATAAGGAGCATGTGTAGGATGTACAAATATATCATATACACAACATGACAGTACTATACAATATCATTCATTAATTTTATATTAAATCCATATGCATTGATAGATAATGGTCATATTGAATGTGTAAACACTAGATTCAAATAATATAATATCATACATGTCAAATCCATTAATAAAAATATCTTGTGATTGAAGTAAAGAGGCTGACGACCATGACTATATAGTTTAAAAGTACACCATGCTTAATTCATGAGAAGGATAAGAACAACTTCAGATTACAATAGTCATTTTAAAACATAAAGCTTAAAACTGCCTTTTCTACTTTAACCTATTTGCATGATGGTATCATGGTAGCCATTATGGAAACTTTGACCACCGCCACGGATCAATTTTGAAGTTTTCATAGCCCCCATAGGACTGCTAGAATCGTACATTTCAAACAAGATATTGTAAGGAAAAAAGGAGATAAAGTATAATAGGTTTGTTTGTACTTATGAAATCGAGGTTGAAGAAAGGAATATGAAATTGAATTATAAAATAAAAAGTTGTGTTGAGATTCTTAAAAAAGACTTATTGAATAGAGCTATACATCATTGATTTTCATATAGTGAATAAGATCTTGTGGAGAGTTGAATTCTTCTAAAAAATCTCAATAAATTTTCTTATGGATCTCATAATACGATAGACACATAAATACAAAATGCTCTTCTAGTTTTGGTCCATTATTGCAAAGTTTAAATATTTGTTGATATTATATAGGAGAGTTCTTTAACACCATGCAAAATTGATGAGATAATAGCCACATTTAACTTAAAAGAAGTCTCAAACCAAAAGAGAGACTATTGTACTTGGGAGTAATAATACATCTATCTTCTATTTGAAGATAGTGTTGTAAGTAGTAATACATTTTTGTTTCAACAATAGTTCCAATTGTTCTATCCAAGTTCATTTTATATAAGATTAATAGATCTCATCCTTGATGCTTCTATGAATATCTCTTTTTAAAATATAAGAAAAAGTGATAGAAATTGTATTAAGAGGTAGATAATTGATATCTATACAAACTCCCTATAAGAAAAGTGTACATTGAGCATGTACCAAGTATTGTTGATCCCTTATTCACATAAATTCATGGATGATTAAAGAGCCTTGAATGAATCTCTGTTATGCCTAATTATTGTATCTATCATACATCTTAATTTGTGAAACAACATCACTATATGGAAAATAACTAAAATATGAATGGGATGGATACTATATACACAAAACAATTTTAAACTCTATCATTTAGTAATGCTTTATCATTTGTAAGAACCTGTCAAATTTGAATCTTTGAGTGTATGCCTCAAAGACTATACCAAAAACTTTATTAATGTGTATTTTTACATATAGATCATTGGTTTATATTAGCCTCTTATTAGCATATTTTCCCTTCTATTGGGCCTTGTATTGCCTTCATGTGCCTTATGATGAACATAAATTTTTAATTTCAGTTCATTTTGGGTCAACGATAATACCACCATTAATTTTGGGATGCTTGAAAACATACAAATTGACTATTTATTTTCCTTAGTATGCCCTTAAATGCTCCAGGGAAACTATTGTATTAGGGTTTCATGATTAGCCCCATAGGATCAACCCAATGATCATAGACATTTTTTTGTGGGTCCTTTTATCTTTGTTCCCATTTTATTTGGTCTCTTGTGCCTTATTTTTTGGATTTCATACATGTTTTTGTCAGTATGTCTCCTATAAACATCCAAATTTGGTATGAGTCATGTTTGTCCAATGCTTTTCATATGACTTTACATATATGGACTCTCATTATGAATTGGACATTTATTGGTGTCATTATATTAGTCTAACACTTTCTTGTATATTGGCTTGGTTTTGGTATATTTTGTTTGATCTCTCTATATGCTTATGGGCCTATCACAAGGATCCCTAGGACTGGTAGTGTCCTAGCATTATTTGCATGTATCATTCAAGTTGGACACTTTCTATTTTGGATACTTTTATCTATTTAGGTCTTGTTGGGTTCACTTGTGCATGCCAATACTTTCCAAATTCAAATTTGAGGGCACTATATATACAAATCCCTTTGAGCATTCATTGAAAGACAAAGCCATGCATAAAGAAAATAGACATTTAGCTGACTATAAGTCTCATTAAACATATATCTGAATATTTCTAAAGGAATAAAATTTGATTGTGCATATCAATTATATGCTTGTACCAAATGATGACCCTATGCAAAATTGTAGTTAGACTTGCATTCACATGATTTAGCACATGCACACAACTGGGATAACTACATGTAGTTTTAACACTCTTCAAAGTATTAGAACATAGGAAATGCTTGAATACTTAGTGGGGAGTGGTTGAGGTCAATCCAACCCAAAGAGCTAACCCATTTTTCAATTCATCTTGTTTTTAAATGTGAGATAAGGGTTTCAAAGGAATGAGAAAGAAAAAATATATTAGTGCACATGACCGAAGGCAAATACATGCACATGTAGCATCTATAGGTGCAGGCATAATGATCTATATTATCATAGATTTGGATGGTAAACTAGGACACTATTAGTAGTGGAAGAATAATATCAATCACCATAGGGGTCTCACTATTACTAGAAACATTTAGGCAGGGTTTGACCTAGAGTTTTCTTATCTAAGTAGTGATAGAGCAAACACATAATATTTTAATAACATGTAATAATTGTCATGAGTGAAAGAATACATAAATAATCTAAATATATCTCTCCTCCATTACTTTTTAAATTTTAAATAGTGTAAGTACAATATCAATCTCTACATTTCTCAATTCAAATTAAGTTATTATTTCTATATTTTACACAATTTGAATTAGCCATAGTATTATCTTATTTAGATCACATTAATCCAAAATAAGTAAAACAATGCCAATAAAGTCTTAATTTGAACTCAAACAATTTTTAAGTATATAAACATGTTAATGCATTTAAGGAAAAGTATTGAAACTCAAATCCAGGGGTGCACTCTGATTTTCATTATTTTGCTATCTACTAAAAAGTAAAATAAAAATTGCATTGCTAGGACAACACCCTTTATTCAAAAAATTGAATCAAAATAGTGAAAGAGTGTATAAAATATACTAGTATATTGTATCTTATACATAAGGACAAGGGTTGGGATCTTTGTATTACATGAGATTGCTTGATAGAATATATTAATGTTGATTTTTAATATAATCAAGAATGGGTGTCTAATTGAGGCAAAACCCTCATAACTACTCCCATTTTCAATGCTCTTACAAGGTGATTTTGAGCCAATTAGGGTTGGGAAGAAGGAGAAATAATTCTAGAAGATCCACGGTTGAAATTAAAAATCTAAGAGATATTTTTGACAAGTAGGAGTAAACAAATTCATCATAAAATTTCAACAAAATTTGACATTTTGAACTAAAATCAAACCTTAGCTTGCTAAGATTGACCTAATGATCCTAGACCTAAGTAGAATCGAATCAATTTGACTTGTTTGTTTTCTACAACTTCTCAAACCGGTTACACCCTGATCTCCTCATTAAACATAATTTGCTTATTAAACAGATATTATGGGATTAATGTTATTTAATTACTGTTGTAGCAAACTATTTATCAATATATTGATGTATGGACATACATTTAATGATTATTTTGTGACTCATTACTTGATTTGGTTAGTCGTATATGAATTTTAATATGCATGGGGATTATGCTTATTCAATACTAATGTGCTTTAGTAGCATTTATATCAATTATCTTGGTTACAGTCTAACTATTGTTTGCATTTATGACATGGATGCAAGAGAAATTCTACTCTATGGTCAGATATAGAGGGAGAGTATCATCAGGTAGGATGCTACAGATGGAAATGTTAGAGGTGTTGAGAATTGATAACAAACCCAACACACACCACTTAGCACAATAAAATGCATGGTTGCTTTAAATTTTAATAAGTTTGATTAATTTATGCTTAGATGTGTTGATATGGTTTAGATCAATGTTAGATATTTTTTAGTCTTATCTATAGTTGTGATTGTTTTCTATGATCATAGTGTTGCTAATATTTTGGAATGTTTTAGTTGTATATTTATCTTTGAGTGATTATACTCTATATAGTTGTCTGCATAAACTTTCAAGAGGGTACCTTAAGCATTCAATAAAAACATTATTATAACATGAATATATATGACAAGGAATTAAATTTTAAATTTTAACTTATAGCAATCTAATTTTATTAAACTTAACCTAACCTAGACCTAAGGGGTACCTAGGGGGACTTAAATTTTAATTACCTAAGGAATTACTTAGGTATGTGGTGTGGATTGTTTAAATGTTTTGATTAATATTTAGCTTAATTTTTAAATGATAAGGATGGGCATTCAAATTATTTTAAAAACATAATTATTATGTTTATTGACTTGTTATGACATTAACTCTAATCTCTAGAACCATCATTTGGTTTTGTGATTGGTCATTCGAACCATGCAAACTATGAGGGTTGACTATGAGTTGGAGGAAATAAAAGAGGAGCTTGTTAATTCAGAAGTTGAGCTAGGAAACATGGAGGGCATGCTGGGAATTTCTAACTTGATGGTAAGCCTTTCTTGCATCTATGGAGAATGGGTCACCATGATTTTAGGGGTTTTCAAATGCATGCAAAGGACTACAAAAATAATAAAATGGGTTGGAATTTTGGATTTGAGGTTAGCCATAGAAGAAAGAGAAAATAAGAAAAGGAAATTTGAGTTTTAGAAAATGAAGCATACTACTTCGATAGTTAAGAGGTAGGGTTTGTACTTCAAATTTACTCTATGATTCTATATTCTTTTTATACAGTAAAAGAAATGAATGGGTATGGTTTTTATTATTAGATTTAGAAACCCTAGTAAAGGTCAGGGATTTGACCTTATGGGAGGAGAAATTCCCCCCATAGAATCGAATCCATGACTCGATTCATGTATAAAATGAATATGAAATGATAGGGTTTTGAAGTTTAAACAAGATCCTAGAGATTGCTTAATTGTTTGACTGAGTGTGATTTCTCTTGGTTATTGGTATGACTATGTGTTGTATTTTTTTTAAGACTTAGTGTATTATTTTGTTAAATGGCTGAGTATTCTTGAAATGGTTGAGACATTTTGGTTAGGATTCAACATAAGGTTAAATATATTAAAATAATGAACTATGTATTTATTTGTTACAATGTATTATAGTGAGATGACTATGTTTATAGGGTTATGTATGTCGACTGAGTTTAAACAAGTTTTGGGTCAACTATGTTTATATAGTTTTGTGTTAACTATGTCTAAACTTATTATTTGTCAACATTGAATTAGTAAATATTGATTGTGATAATTCAGGGTTTAGATTTGTTTGGCATTGGATTTACTAAATATATATACACAGATTTATATTCATTTATTATTTTGAGTCAATATAAGTAATTGGAAGTTATTATAGGATAAACTCAGGTTAGATATTTAATTATGTATATAAATTGTAGTCATTTGTACACATGTTATTTTAAGTTGATTTTTATGTATACAAGTCTATAGTTGATTATAATTATATCTTTATATAAAATGATTATGTTAAGAGAACTTTGTGAAGTTTGTATGTATGCTTTGAATGTTGACTGCATATACTTTATTTTGGGTCAATTATGAGTAAATTTTGGTACAATATGTATGAATGGTTGAGTGATATTATCTAGATTGATTGAGTATGCAAGTTATTATTATTGGTAAATATACTATTTACACATTTTGAATGTATGCAAGTACATAGTATTCACCTATGTATGAATGTCTTTGAAGTCAATTATGAAATATTATATATTGATTGTGTTATAAATGATTAATTATGAACTGGGTATGTAATTTATAGTTGGTTGTGATTAAATTCTAATTGTAAACCTATTCGAATTATATATATAGTTGACTATGTTTACTTTGAGATTATAATATCATGTGTCAACTATGTATGAACATGTTTAAACATATATTGACTGAGTATAGAATTTATATTGGCTGTGTATGCATATTTATGGGTAGACAAAGTATAAAAGGGTTTTACTTTGTATATAAATAATTATGTTTGGTTTATGTTTGGTCTATGTTTGATAGACTATGGGTTGAAGTATAAATTGATTTATCAATTACCATTACCACAAACTTAATTTTATTTGGTTTAAAAACTCGAGTTGGGTATACCTATTAAGTATGAGTTAAATTAAAACTACAATTAGTTATATATGACTAGGTTATTATATTTTATAATTCTTTTGAATAGGTCTACAATCTACTTTGTCTAGGATATACACAAATAAGTAATAAGTTAGAGAACTACATATTAGTTGGAGGGTTTCTTGTTTTCAAATCGCTATGTGAAGTATGATTAAATAAATGTGTAATTGATATTTATTAGATTGTATTAAAATGTTCGAGTTAAATTAAGTTTCATTCCTTAAGTAGGAGACTTGGGATATGAGAATAACTTGAACATATATATATATATATATATATATATATATATATATGGATTATGCATATAGATGAGTATATTCTATATGAATAGTTCGTGTGTGTGTGTGTGTGTGTGTGTGTGTGTGTGTGTGTGTGTGTGTGTGTGTGTGTGTGTGTGTGTTATCACTTCAATTGTACATATAAGTATATATACATAAATGTATGACCATTTATATGTATTTATTATGCCATTTAGTTATAAATGGAAAAAGGGTTTTAAATGTAAATAGATATAAGTGGACATATTAAATATACATGTTTATGTGGATAATTTGATATATGAATAGATGTTTGTTATAGTGAATAGATTTATTCATATACATATTAGGTTTATATCATTAAATATTAATATGTTGTTTCAGTTATTAATTATGTGTGAATTGTTTAATAACTTATTAGAATAATGAATGTTGTATTTATTATTGTTGATTACTTAAGATTTACTTAGAAGTTCTTGAAATGTATTATTGAATATAATGTTTGAGAACACAGGATGTTTGCATGGAATTGGTAAATTTGTAGATATTATAATGTTGATAGAAAACAATTTAACACTATTTATTGGAAAATGGACATTATTTGTATTTGAATTTAGAAAATATATTTGTGAAAATAAGTTATTATTTAACATGTGATTATTGCTATATTTCTTATATTTAATTATTGTGGTATTAAATACTAAATCTATATGATAAATCTATAAAATTATTGTATACGGATTATTGGAATCCAGTATTAATAAAACTAATGATTAATATCATGAGATGGATTCTCATGCATATAGTTAGAGTCTTTAATACTTAGATTATATGAAATCTAATTGAGTGTGTATGTGATTATGATTGATTTAATGGATCACTATATTATATGAAAACTTTGGCCAAAATAATATTTATAGTTAACGTTATCATTTCATTTGTTTGATTATATGCATGTATGCATGATGTCATGTTAGAAATAAATTTTTTTATGATATGTTGCATGTAGTTAGAATCTTAAAATACATGGGTTCTAATTAACTTATTGATACATGCACCATTATCATATGTTTATCTGTAAAAAGAGGTCCATTCCTTAGTTGGGCATTGTGTAAGGGATCTATAGTCTATGGTTGGTATGAAAAATCACTCTGATGATGCTCTCTCTCACCTCTAACATTCAGTTGATAGAGTTTCGTATTCATGATTTCAATATATTCACATATAAAGAGTTTATGAATACTCATTGGTTCTATGGAATCTTGTATTTATTATATTCACTCTGATGTAAAATAATTATATTATTATACTTGATAAATATTAGTTTGGTTGCTCTTAATTGTATAATATTATTGTATTAACTTTCAAAATTCAATTAAGTAATTATTAATTCAGCAGTTATATATTTGTGATGGACTATATTTGTAATTTTGTTGACTTCGTTAATCTAATCATTATCTAATTATATCATAAAATATTTATTATGAAAAATGTATTTAATTAAATATCATATTAACTAATCTATTATGAATAATCTAATTTTATTATTAAGTAAAGTTTTTAAAATATATATTATTATTTGAGTTAAACCTAGTGGGGTTTTAACATTGTGGTATTAGAGCTGAGGCTCAAACTCTAAGTCTTAATGAGTCTACTAATGTATTCATATTCTTATGATAATTAGAAAAGATAATGTTTTGAAACATACCTGGAGGTGAGGCTACTTCAAACACCAACCCTCTAGTAGATCCAAACTAATTTACAGTAGAGTAAGTTGTAAAGTTGGATCAGATTCTTACTACCATGCATGAAACTAGGGACTCTATCACGGCCTTAGAGAAAAAAATACATGGGAATGATGAGGAAGTCAATCAAGAAGAGGTGGAACAACACCCTATTTATTAATAAGCTTAGAAAGAGGCTTATCAAGAGCATAGGCATGATGAGGTGTCATAGGACATTAGGGATCGAGTAGCTACATAACTTGCATGAGACATGAAGATGATAAATATTCATAAGTTTGATGGAGCTATATTTGGGGATGGTATTGAAGTTTGGTTGATGGAAATTTAAAAGTAATTTGAAATACAAAACTACTTTGAAGTTACTAAAGTAGTTGGGGGATCATATCAGCTTACTATTGGAGTAGCAACATGGTGGGCAAATAAGAATCTCAAGATGAACCTTGACTCTACTACTACCATCTCAGAGAAATTTGTGGTTTGTTCAGATCACGATGGTTACCCTAATTGTATTTTGATCAGAAGTTGATAGATTTTTAGAATATAAACTAGGGAGATATTTTGGTGAACAAGTATTGGGAATAGTTCACTAAGCTCTAAAAATATGTTTCTCAGTATCAGGAAGATGAAAGGTTTTGAATTCAAAAGTTCATTATGGGATTAAAACCCTAAATTAGATGTGAGGTAGATGTGCATGGGCCATCGACAATGGACCAAGTTTTTGAGAAGTTAGTTAAGCAAGAGTCTAAGTTAAAATATCTTGCTCAGTTTAGAGAGAAGTTCAAGAAGTTGGGAGGTTCCAAACTGAATCTTAAGAAGAAGAAGAAGAAGAACTGGAAGAGGAATGGGAATTCTAAGAATCAGAATGCTAAGTTCAGTAACTTCTCAGGTGACAAGAAAATGAATGGTTGATTCAAATCTAGGTTCAAAGGGAACCAATAGTTAGAAAGGAAAGGACCACCTAGAAGATGCTTCATCTATGGAGGTGACCACTTTACCAAGGAATGTACTCATGGAAGGATTGAAGGAAAAGTTAAGGGTACTTTGCAATAAGGGAACTTTTAGTAGAGAATCCATGTAGCTATTAATAATCATCAAGTTGATTTTTGAGCTTCACCTATTGAGATTACAGGTGATCTTTTTGGTCAACTTATTTACATTTTTATAGTTATTAGAGCTACAAATTGTTTTATTTCTCTACAAATGATTTCTAAGTTATCTAGGAAAGTTGATTCAATGGTAAATGTGTGGTCAGTGTAATATGGGAATGATGCTAAGGTTAAATTCAATAGGTGTTTAGTGGAAGTTGAGATTGAGTTTCCTAAATTCACTACTATAGTAGATATTTATTCAGCTCTGCTAGGGTTATATGATATAATCCTAGGAGTGAATTTTCTTGATAAACATGAATCAAAGGTATATTTATATCTAAATAAGGTAGAACATCATAATGATTTTGGGAATTAGACTCAGATTCAAGGTGAGAAAAGGGAGTTGAAACTTAGATTTCTACAATTCAGCTTAAGAAGGCTTAGAAGAAAGGATGTATACATCTATTGTTAAAATAAATGATATGGAGGAAATAAAGTATTCATCCATTGAGGATTACCCTTTCCTTAGGAATTTTTATGATGTGTTTCCTAAGAAATTTCCAGGATTACTACCTAAGCATGAGTTTGATTTCTCAATAGACATAATACCTAATTCAAAAACATAATCCAATGCACCTTACAGGATGATGACTACAAAGTTGGTTGAGTTTAAGGCTCAACTATAGGATTTGTTATCTAAAGGTTTGATTTGACCAAGTGTGTCACCATGGGGTGTACCATTCATGTTCATTAAGAAGAAAGATGGTACTCTTCACATGTGCATTGATTACAAGATGTTGAACAAAGCAACAATCAAGAACACATATCCATTACCTCACATTGATGATTTTTTTGATCAAATTCATGGGGAAATAATTTTATCGAAGATAGATCTCTAAGTGGGATAATATCAGTTGAGGATTTGAGAATAATATATTCCTAAAATAGCATTCAAAACTTGGTATGGGCACTATGAATTTGTAGTGTTGCCTTTTGGGTTAACAATTTCTCCAGTAGCATTCATGAATCTCATGAATAGTGTGTTTAGGGACTATCTACATCACTTTATGTTAGTTTTTATAGATGATATCCTCATTTATTTTAAGAATGGGGAAGAGTATCTACAACATCTAGAGTTTATGTTGCAGTGTTTGAGGAAGCACAAACTTTATGGTAAGTTATCCAAATATGCATTTTTATAAAGGAAAGTGCAATATTTGGGACACATTATCTCCATATATATAATTTCAATTGATTTGGCAAAGATAAGAGCCATTATGGAGTGGCCAACACCCAAAAATGTGTACAAGGTGAGAAGTTTTATGGGTATAGTAGGGTATTATAAGAAATTTGTTCCAAATTTCTCAAAAAAAGCTAACCCAATTATCAAATTTTTGTATGTTCATAAAAGTATGAGATAGTTTTTCAAGATTTCATGCTAAGAGTTCATGTTCCTAATGGTCAATTATTAGTAATTATTGATGCATCTGAGGATGGTCTTGGAAGAGATCTTATGTAGGATGGTTCAATTGTAGTAAATGAGTCCAAAAAGCTTAAACCATATGAGGTATATTATGTTCCACATGATCTAGAACTTGCAGTAAATATGCATGGTTTACAATTTTATAGGCATTATCTATTGGGAAAACCATTTTAGCTAAAAACTAACAACTTAAGGCCCAAATATATCTTCACCCAATTGAACCTAAATGCTCGTTAGAGATGATGGTTAGAGTTCCTATCCAACTATGATTTTGATATTAACTATATCAAGGGCAAGGAAAATAGAGTTATTGATGCCCTTAGTTATAGAAGGTATATAACAACATCTATTACTATCATGAGTACCTTTCATGATCAAGTTGTTAAATTTTTCCTTGGAGATGAATTATATGAGCCGATTAGGAAAGCTTTATCTGAGGATGCTCAAAATCCTAATTTAAAAGGATTCAAGCTAGAAAAGTATGTTCTTTTTGTTGGGTGAATATTTTGTCAGCCAGCAAACTGGTGACCAAAATAGTTCCTATCACCACAACATAGAAAGATTGGTCGTCTAGGTGTGCAGCTTTACTACATCACAAGGGGAGAAATCTCTCCTCTCATCAAGGGGAGGTTCCCTATAGATACGTAGGAGCTTATATACTATAGAAATATGCAGAAAGTAAGACACGGGGGTAAGGTAAACCATCCATCTCTCTTTTTTCAGAAATGATGCTGCTAAACAAGGAAGAAATCCTAGGTGATGGGGAAGGTGCTTCTCTTCTTTCAGAAGCAACTTTTAGCCAAGAGCCAGATTCCTTCCTAAATAGTAGAAATCATGATGCAGTGACAGAAGACACCTCTCTTATTTCATAAGTGTTCTTCAGCAAACAACAGGAATCTTTTAGGTAGTAAGTAATAGGTAATGGGGGTGCTGAGTGACCAACAACCCAAGAGAGAAAAACAAATAAAAATGGGGGCACCACGTCATCCCAAGGCTCTTTACACAGGAAAGGAAAATGTAAACACACTGAAGGTACTTATGGGGGCACCACGTCATCCCACAGTTGGCCTTTAGGACACCTTCCTGATCACCTCTACTAGTTTTGCTTGTTAAATCAAATGGACAAGAAAGCTTCTAAGAAATAGACATACGAACAATCTCCTAAGATAGCACAAGCTATAATAGCACAAAGTCTGTAGTAACTTGTTTTCTCATTTAGACAAAATAATATGAATTACAATCTAAGCTCAAAGTCTCAGTAATGCCTTTCAATTTAGGCAACATTTTGCTTCTGATAATCATAAAGGTCTGCTTTAAATGATACAAGATATTACATTATATAGAGGCCTGAGGGAGGCTTGGCACTTTCTCCCAATGAAGTGACCCATTTGATGCATTCAATGCCTTAGATGCATTCTTGGTCTTGTTAGGAAGGGCCATGCTGGAGTAGGGCAGCTACCTTAACTATGGCATGTCAATTCATCTTTAGTGCCTCCTCCCAAGCCTGAATCTCTCATTCTATCACCTGCTTAACTGTGCAATTGTCTATTCTATCTTCCTTTCCAAGGGGACAAGTAGACAGTGCCTTTAATGTTACCAGCTCCCAAATATCTACCTGGTGAACTGCTTCACCTATTGGCAGTAACTCCTGTTGAGTTTCCCTCTCTATTTCTTCCTTCTCTTGATCCTAGCCTTAGAGTCTTTTGAATGCATTTGGATTTGCACCTTGAGTTTTTTGGAATCAATAGACACTTCATTGTGACAAATTTGATGTTTTTGGGCCCGTCATTCTTCCTAGTAACTCTCCCATGCCTTTCTCACTTTCTATGGCCACTTTCCACTGTGACACAGATGAGGACACTTGTCAGCATCTGCAGCTTTGAAATAAGCTTATTGGGATAAGCTTTGAAACTATTAGAGGTTAAGGGGCGTGAATGCAGACATGTGGCAGCATCTACTACACTGGGATGGGACATGTGGTGAGTTCCACACTTTAGGGCTTCATTTAAAACTGTGTCTCAGCTTGTGACACTTGGCAACTTCCACTGCCCTCTGAGGATCAAACCTTTCCCAAAGGGAGCTTACCCTTCGAGGTCTTCTAAGTGGCCTTTGGGATTTTTCTCTCCAGCGAGCTATCATCCCTTTCATTTCCTTCAACATGTAGCACCTTCCACTCTTTGAACAAGTACCATGCAGTGTCTTCCATGAGAACAGGTGAGGATACATGGCATCTTTTGCAGTTGACACTTGGCAGCATCTACCTTCTCAGGCCTTTACAACATTATAGAAACATTTGGGGCCTAGTCGAGCTCTCACAGATGATGACACTTGTCAGCCTTTATCGATCTCTGCAAGGGACATGTGGCATGGTCCAAATACATTTGTTAGTCCTGTGAATGTAGACACTTGGCACATTCCACTTCAATTAGTCACTCGTCCCTGAGACCACCATGGTCTTTGCTCAAAATAGTGAAGCTAAGGGAAGAGACTATGAATATTGACACTTGGAGGCTTTCAACAAGCTTTAGAGGGACACGTGGCACATTTTGCCACTCTTAGATGAATACATTGGGGCATTCCATAATTGCCACTTGTCACCCTCCACGAAACTCTGAAAGAAGCTTTATCAAAAGAAGCCTTGCAGCTTTAAGAAACTTTTGAGAAGTGAACACTGACACTTGCCACGTTCTGTTGAGTCACAATGGGACACATGGCATGGTTCACATATTTCTAGCACTTGCACATATGCAAACACGTGGAGCATTCTACTTCATTTTAGTCATTCACCTAGGACCCACCATGGCCTTTACTCAACATAGTGAAATGGAAGGAAGGAACCACAGATGTTGACATGTGGCAGCTTCCAATGAGCTTCATCATGGACATGTGGCAACTTCCACCATTTCTCAAAAAATAAGCATAATGGGGCTCAGTCGATGACACTTGGCAACATCCACTTGACTCTTTTTGTTGTGCATGTTTCTCTTCATAACTGAGGCAGTCTTTGAACCTTTGAACCTGATGCTTTGAACCAATGAACCTTGAACCCATTTGAAGCTTGCTATTGATATTGAACCTTGAACCCGTTAAACTTTGAACCAAAGTGGTTCAAGGTTCAATGGTTCATTTGATTAGAAGATTGTCGATGACCCTTTTTCAGTTGAACCAAAGCATTGAACCTATCTTGAAAGTGTCCAAGTGTGAGAAACTAGTCCCTTTTGATTGAACTCACCTGCAGAAGCCTTTAAACCTATTGAACCTACTTATCCCTTTACCAAAAAGTTGATAAAATGACATAATTAAATGTTTAGAAAAAAAAATGGAAAAGGGAGGGATAATTTTGGCCATGCAAGACCAAAATAGTCATATGTTGTCTAAAAAATGAGGAATCACTTTTCAGGGACAACAGCTGGCTCTTGTTGGGGAACTTCCTTTAGATGACAACTCAGAATAGCTTAGGGGAGTAGAAACTAGAATCTCTAGTGCCTTGAAGCATACCACTGGGCTACAGAGTCATGCTACCCAAAAAGAAAGGCTCCAAAAAATGAAAACAAAATGAACAAAATAGAACAACAGACTATACAAATATACACATGTACAAATGAATTTATCTAATGCCTCAAGATTTGAAGTGCTTCAGATGTTGCTCATTATGAGACAATGATAATGGCATCCCATCTTGATAAACTAGTAGGAAACCATTTTGTCCCCATAATCAGTGACAGGCGAATGGAACTCTCCACTAGGAAACCACTTTTCTATGTCTTCCCCTTGGTTTTCTTCTCTTGCCCCATAGCAAGACTTGACTTTTGGTCTAAAAACCATGAATCTTCACTCTCCCAACAAAGATTTCCTTTTCTTGATTTTGATGGGCAGTAGCATGGTCTAGTTCCACAATTTGTTGTTCTGATAGCTCAGCCCAGCACATGTCTTGATCATCCCCCTCAGATATCTTAGATTCTTCTTCATTTGGAAGGGAGGGTTCTTCTGCACTTATGTCACACTCTACCAATTCTTTTACTATTTCATCCCTGCCCAAAGACTTAAACAAAAGTTGGGCTGTAGGGGCTACCATTTGGGTTTTGACACATTTGACATGATCAATTATGTCAAATGGTTGGATTGGACTAGGCACAAGGGATGGGAGTTCTTCCTTTTGGTTTATGGGAGGGGTGGGAAGAGTGATCTATGAAGTTGAAGTAGAAGGTGTAGAGATGTTCGATGTACTTACTTCTTTGACAATCATTAGGTCCTTTGACTAGAAAGGGAGAGGGGTTCTCTGCTCAGTAATTGAAATCATTGGTTGGGGTCGCTCCTCTATCTTTTCTTTGTTGGCCTGCTAAGCTGACTGATTCTCAGACCAGGTGAATACTGCATTTGATCCTTCAACTGCTTCACCTTCACTCTTGGGTTCATCCTGGTAATTTATGAAACTGATGTGGGAGTCACCAACTGACTCTTCTTGATCCTCCCTAAAGAGATCAGTGCTATTTTCTTGCTCAGACTCAGGTTGGAAATAGGAAACATGCTCTATTTCCAAATACCCAACTGTTGATTTGGTTAGAGGTGCTTCAATGGCAAGGTTCCTCTATGGGGGAGGAAGACAATTAGTTTGCCCTTGACTTCTAGCAGTGTTGCCTTGATATGGCTGATTGGGGAATGTCCTCCTTGATGCATCTCTATACAGAGGATCAGAAGACATACCTTGTGCCATTTGCCTTTTCAAGGCTAGGAATTCATTTGCTAGCTTTTGGACCATTGAGTCAGTGGTGGCTATAGGTGAGCATTCAGAAGATGAAGAGGGTTTACCTCTATTAGGATCTCTCCATATCTTTCCCACCAAGATAAGGTCATCTTCTACCTTAGTGGCCAAGTCCTAAGTAGTATCAAGGTCTATGTGGCTAGCTTGTCTCAATAAAAAACTCACTTCAGGTAGTTGTGAGTTGATGAAGAAGCATTTGAGGTTCTGAGGCATCGGCTAGGTGACCATGGGAATCCTATGCCTCAACTTGTTGAACTTGGCAATAAAATCCCTCATAGGCTCATGAGGTTCCTTCTTCATCTACGTGAGCTGGGCTAGCAAAGCATGCGCATCCTCTGTAGGCTTGAACCTAGCTTCAAATTTGGCTTTGATAGTGTCCCAGCCAGTCACTGATCCAGCCTATAGATGGTAAAACCAATTTGCAGTAGCACCTTGTAGGGTCTCCATGAAAATCCTGGTTGCCACATCTTCAAATTCCACCCCTATCACACCATAGGCTATGGTGAAGGCTGCAATGTGTTCATCAGGGTGGACTCTTCCATCACCAAAGAATTTAGGGAAATTCTTCCTTGAACTGAGTGGTAGCTCATGTAGGGGTGGAGTTAGATTAAGTGGGCCAAATGAGTTACCCCAGGGGCCTTGAACTACCATGATTGGATTATGAAAAATAGGGATAACACATTTGAGTGGAGTTGCCAGATTATAGGACAAAAATGGAAAAGAAACTGGTCCTGCTTTAGCTTAAAGCTTGAGGCTTCAAATTGTGTTTTCTTTCCCAGTAGTTCTGGTTTTGCAGACCAAATAATATAATGGAGATGGATGAAAATGGTAAGGCTATAAATGGATAATGGGTAAGACCCAAATGGGAGTCACCAGACTCTATAATGGATAAGGGTAGGGACTGCTTGTTCAAGTCCCTAGTAGAGTCACCAAAAACTATTGCGCGAGGCTGGGGAGGAAAAATTAACAATGGGAAAGCACTTGAGTAGTTCGTTCATCCATAGTGGAATGCATGGATAAGGTTATAATGATAATGGGTAAGACACGGGTGATGTTTCAATTTTAAACTTGAGGTTCTAAATTATAAGAAATTACTGTGTCCCCAGCAGAGTCACTAAAAACTATTGGGTGAATATTTTGTCAGCCAGCTAACTGGCATTCAAAATACTTTCTATCACCATATCATAAAAAGATTGATCATCTAGGTGTGTAGCTTTACTGCATCATAAGGGGACAAATCTCTCCTCTCATCAAGGGGAGGTTCTCTATTAAATATGTGGAGGTTATATACAATATACATATGCAAAAAGTAAGACATAAGGGTGGGATGAACCATCCATCTCTCTTTTTTCAAAGATGATGCTGATAAACAAGGAAAAAATCTTGGGTGATGGGGAAGGTACTTCTCTTCTTTCAGAAGCAAATTTCAGCCAAGAGCTAGATTCCTTCCTAAATAGTAGAAATCTTGATGCAGTGACAAAAGGCACCTCTCTTCTTTCATAAGTGTTCTTCAACAAGAAGTAGGAATATTTTAGGTAGTAAGTAACAGGTAACGGGGGTGATGAGTGACCAACAACCCAAGAGAGAAAAATGAAGAATAATGGGGGCACCATGTCGTCCCAAGGCTCTCTACATAGGAAAGGAAAATGCAAACACACTGAAGGTACTCATGGGGGCACCACGTCATCCCACAGTTGGCCTTCAGGACACCTTCTTGATCACCTCTGCTAGTTCTACTTGTTAAATCAAATGGACAAGAAAGCTTCTAAGAAATAGACATACAAAAAATCTCCTAAGATAGCACAAGCTATAACAGCACAAAGTTTGCAAGTAACTTGTTTTCTCCTTCAGAAAAAATATTATGAATTACAATCTGAGCTCAAAGTCTCAGTAATGCCTTTCAATTTGGGCAAAGTTTTGCTTCTGATAATCAAAAAGTTCTCCCTCAAATGATACAAAAGATTACATTATATAGAGGCCTGATGGAGGCTTGGCACTTTCTCCCAATGAAGTGACCGATTCGATGCATTCAATGCCTTGGATGCATTCTTGGTCTTGTCAGGAAGGGCCATGCTAGAGTAGGGTAGCTACCTTAATTATGGTGTGTTGATTCATCTCTAGTGCCTCCTCCTGAGCCTGAATCTCTCATTCCATCACCTGCTTAGCTGTGTAACTATCTATTCTATCTTCCTTTCCAAGGGGACAAGCAAACATCACCTTCAATGTTACCAACTCCCAAATATCTACCCAGTGAACTGCTTCACCTATCAGTAATAACTCTTGCTGAGTTTCCCTCTCTATTTCTTCCTTCTCTTAATCCTGGCCTTAGAGTCTTTTGAACACATTTAGGTCCATGCCTTGAGTCTATTGAAATCAACAAACACTTCATTGCGACAAATTTGACATTTGCGAGCCTGTCATTCTTCCTAGAAACTCTCCCGTGCCTTTCTCACTTGCTATGGCCACTTTCCACTGTGACATAGATGAGGACACTTTTTGGCATTCGTAGCTTTGAAATAAGCTTATTGGGATAAGATTTGAAACTATTAGAGGCTGAGGGGCATGGATGCAGACATGTGGCAGCTTTTGTTGCACTAGGACGGGACATGTGGTGAGTTTCATGCTTTGGGGCTTCATTTGAAACTGTGTCTCAACTTGTGACACTTGGTAGCTTCTACTACCCTCTGAGGCTCAAACCTTTCCCAAAGGGAGCTTGCCCTTCCAGGTCTTCTAAGTGGCCTTCAGGCTTTTTCTCTCCAGCGGGCTATCATCCCCTTCATTTCCTTCGACATGCGGCACCTTCCACTCTTTGAATAAGTGCCACGTAGTGTCTTCCATGGGAACAGGTGAGGACACATGGCATCTTCCACAGTTGACACTTGGTAGCATCCACCTTCTTGGGCCTTTGCGACATTGTAGAAATGTTTGGGGCTCAGTTGGGCTCTCGCAAAAGATGACACTTGTCGGCCTCTGCCAATCTTTGCAAGGGACATGTGGCATGATCTGAATACATTTGTTAGTCTTATAAATGCAGACACTTGGCACATTCTACTTTAGTTAGTCACTCATCCTCAGGACCACCATGGTCTTTGCTCAAAATAGTGAAGCTAAGGGAAGAGACTATGGATATTGACACTTGGAGGGTTTTGACAAGCTTCAAAGGGACACGTGGCATATTCTGCCACTCTTAGATGAATACATTGGGGCCTTTTGCAGTTACCACTTGTCACCCTCCATAGAACTCTGAAAGAAGCTTTATCAAAAGAAGCCTTATAGATTATAAGAAACTTTTGAGAATTGAACGCTGACACTTGTCACGTTTTGCTGAGTCACAATGGGACACATGGCATGGTCCACATATTTCTAGCACTTGTGCAAATGCAGACACGTGGAGTGTTCTGCTTCATTTTAGTCATTCACCCAAGACCCACCATGGCCTTTTCTCAACATAGTGAAATGGAAGGAAGCAACCACAGATGTTAACACATGGTGGCTTCCAATGAGCTTCATCAGGGACACATGGTAGCTTCCACCATTTCTTAGAAATAAAGCATAATGGGGCTCGACTGATGACACTTGGCAACATCCACTTGACTCTTTTTGTTGTGTGCATTTCTCTTCATAACTGATGCAGTCTTTAAACCTTTGAACCCAGTGCATTGAATCGATGAACCTTGAACCTATTTGAAGCTTGTCACCTATATTGAACCTTGAACCCGTTGAACTTTGAACCAAAGTGGTTCAAGGTTCAACGGTTCATTTGATCAGAAGATTGCCGATGACCCTTTTTCGATTGAACCAAAGTGTTGAACCTATCCCAAAAGTGTCCAAGTGTGAGAAACTAGTCCCTTTTAATTAAACTCACCTGCAAAAGCCTTTGAACCTATTGAACCTGCTAATCCCTTTACCAAAAAGTTGAGAAAATGACAAAATTGAATGTTTAGAACAAATTTTTGGAAAAGGGAGGGACAATTTTGGCCATGCAGGACCAAAATAGTCCTATGTTGTCTAAAAAATGAGGAATCACTTTTTAGGGACAACACTTTTAAAGGTGTAATGATAGAATATATGTACCTAATAAAGAGAACTTGAGGAGCACAATGCTAAAGGAATTACACAATGCCCCTTATTCAAGTCATCTAGGAGTGACTAAGCTCATGGTTGAGCTAAAACCTATTTATTTATAGAAAGGAGTTAAAATGAATGTAGTGGATTTTATGTCTCATTACTTAGAGTCTCAACATGTGAAGTCTAAACATGTACATCTATCAGGATTGTTGTATCCTCATGATTTACCAAAATGGAAGTGGTAAGTAATTAGTATGGACTTTGTCCAAGGTATTTCAATATCATGGAACTAACATGATATGATCTTGGTGGTAATTGATAAACTAACCAAGGTGGCTCACTTCATAACTTGTAATTTGAATGATGATGCCCCAATGCTTGCAAAGAGGTTTATGAAAGTAGTGTACCAGTTACATAGGTTTCTAGTGTACCAATTACACAGGTTTATAGAGAAGATCATTTTAGATCAAGATCTAAGGATGACATCTAGGTTTTTATTAACTCTAAATTTAACTTTGGGAACATAGTTGAATTTGAGTACTTCTTATCATCCAAAAAATGGATGGATGGATAGAGAGGGTGCACCAAGTTCTAAAAGATCTTCTTCGAATGCATTGCATGGATAAATAAATACAAGTAGAAATAGTATCTTCCATTGGTAGAGTTTGATTATAATAACTCATATAAATCAGATTTAAAGATGGTTTTATTTGAATCATTATACAAAATGAGGTGCCAAACACCAATCATTTGGGACAAGCTTGAAGATAGGGTGGTATTTGGTCTTGACATGCTTTTAGAAATGAAGGAAAAGGTCAAGTTAATTAGGTAAAGGTTGGCTAAAGTCAATAATAGGTATAAAAGATATGTTGATATAAAAAGAATAGCAAGATAATTTTTTGTAGGTGATAAAATATTTTTGAAGCTTAATCCCTAGAAGAGCTCAATTAAGTTTGGTAAATCAACAAAGATTTCATCGAGATATGTGGGACTCTTAGAGGTCTTAGAAGTGATCAATCCTATTGCTTATAAGATTTCCTTACCACAAGTTCTAGCTCTCTTGCATAATATTTTTCATGTATCCTATCTTAAAATGTATATAGTTGATCCTTCTTATGTATTGGATTGGAATACTTTACAAGTTCTAGATCCTGGGGTGGTCACAATAAAACCAATGAGAATAATTGACACTCGTAAACTTAGTTTGCATAAAAAATAAGTGTCACATTGCAAGGTCCTATGGGACCACTATTCTGAGGATAGTGTCACTTGGAATAACTATGATGAGTTTTATAGATTGTTTTCACATTTATGTGCTTGATTATTATTGTTGTTATTGATTTGTTATTGTATGTTATTTGATTTTATAACTTTGTTTTGAAATAAGTGCCATCGGGATGATGATTAGTTTAAGGGGAAGGATGTTACATCTTGATTTCTTCACTAAACATGATTTGATTATTAAAAATATATTATGGGATCAATATTGTTTAATTACTATTTTAAAAAACTAGTTTTCATTAATTTGATGCATGGAAAGACATTTCATGATTATTTTATGACTCATTGCTTAATTTGGTTAGTTGTATACGAGTTTTAATATGCATGTGGATTATACTTATTTAGTACTAATGTGATTTAGTAACATTTATATTGATTACATTGGTTATGGGTTAACTACCATTTACATTTGTGGCGTGGATGCATGTGAAATTATACTCTCCACTTAGAATGAAGGGAGAGTATCATTAGGGAGTATGTTGCAGATGGAAATGTTAGAGATGTTTAGAATTGATAGCAAACCCAACACACACCACTTAGCATAATAGAATGCATGGTTGCTTTAAGTTTCATAGTGTTTGATTTATTTATGCTTGGATGTGTTGATATGGTTTAGATCAGTGTTAGATATTATTCAGTCTTGTCTATAGTTATGATTATTTGTTATGATCATAATGTTTCTAAAATTCTGGAATGTTTTAGTTGTGTTGGGTGAATATTTTGTCATCAATTAACTGATGGAAAAATGGGCATATCAACCACAGCAGAATGAGATTTATACAGAAAAATGGGTGTGTTTACCACAGCATAATGAGATAAATCTTTCCTCTCAGCAAAGGGAGGTTCCCTATAAACTATAATATACTAATATAAACTAAAAATAGACTCAGGGGTGAAATCATACCATCCATCTCTCTTTATTTAGAGATGATGTTCACAAAATAAAAGAGAATTCTTGTGTAATTACTAAAGGCATTTCTCTTCTTTTAGAAATGATGTTCAGTAAACAGCAAGAATCCTTCTTGTGTAATAACTAAATCCACAAGAAACCTACAAAAGCACAAAGTATTTCATTATTTCTCCTACTAATTTAGGACAAAGTAACATAGTAGAATGAAGTTCAGCACAAAGTCTCCACTGAAAACTACAACAGAGTAAAAGATTACGAAGGATAAGTTGAGCTCAAAGTCTCTCCAATATCCTAAAACATAAAACACACATAGACTAAAGACAATTATGGTAGCACAAAGTCTCCCATAGTTGACTTCAGGACATCTTTCAGATTATTTCTACTTGTTCTGCTTATTTGATTAAATGGACAAGACTATATTTAGGAAAAAGACATAAGAACGATTTCCTAGATAACACAAGCTATTTCAACACAAAGTCTAAAAGGTCACTTACTTTCTCATTCACTTGATAAAATATGATTAACACTTTGAGCTCAAAGTCTTAGGAATACCTTTTAATTTGGGTAGAGTCTTGCTTCTAATCAGAGAGAGATCTCCCTTCTACAAACTAAGAGATTACAATATATAGCCTCCAAATAAAGACTTTGGTGCTTGTTTTCATAACATGGCCCATGTTGCATTGAATGCATTAGAAAGAGGAAGTTCTGTGTAGGGGCCATGTTGGAATAGGTTATCAACCTTAACTTTTGGCATTCTAAATCCTCTCAAATGTCTCCTCTGAAGCATGGGTTGCCTATTTTTCTTTATAATGTTTATACGGCTGTCCATTCACCTTCACTTAATGAAGAAAAATAGGCCGTGCCATTGAATGCTTGCACTCTCTGAGGTTCATTAGGCAAACTGCTCTACCTACTAGAATAACTCTCCTATAGATATTTCTAGATTCTCTATTTGATTCCCTCTTTCCTTGCTATATTTTGTCTCTTCCTACTGATCTGAGCTCTCGGGGTTATCTTCTCACCTTCTGCTGGTCACTGAGTTTATTCTCAGGTCTGTGTTATTTAAAAATCAATGATTATTTCATTACCCTAAATTTGACATTCATAGGGATGTCACTAGTCACTTTGAACACTTTGAACCTTGAACCTTTGAACTTTTCAGAGTTCACCAATTCAATAGTTCAACAGTTCAAATTTCAACAATTCAGTAGTTCACTGGTTCAATGTTTTGTAAAGAGCCATGTTCACTTAGTCTTCTTTATGAGTTCAAGGTGTTGTTGAACCAATTTTTGCACCATTCAGTTGAACCTTTTTCTAGAATCTTTTCCTTGAACCATTTGCTCAAACTTTGATTTTTGAATCTTTAAACCCTTTAAATGCGTTGAAGCTTTGAACTCATTGAACCTTTGAACCTTTCAAAGGTGGAGTTCAATGGTTCAACGGTTCAATGGTTCATTCCATATTATTAAACCCCATCATTGAACCTTTGATTGAACCTTGGCGTTGAACCATCCTTATAATTTTTTAGGAAATGCCTTAAGTGTTTTGAGATTTTTCCTTGCGAAAGCCTGCCTTTTGAACCTGTGATTTCCTTAGCTAAAAAAGCTTGTACGATTGAATAACTTGATTGCTTAGAACATTTTGAGAAAGAATAGGACCATTTTGGCCTATAGGACCGAAATGGTTGACATGTTGTCTACAAAAACTAGTGTCAAGTTTTGGGAACAACAGCTGGCTCCAGTTGGGAAACTTTTATCGATTGTATTTTAAAACAATCGAAGGGAGTAGAATCTAGACTCTAAGTGCCTTCATCTATGCCATTTGGCTATGGATTCATGCCATCCAAAAAGATAAAGAAGCCAAAAACCAAATGAACAACATGAAATAAATAAAGACTATATAAATATACAACTGGACTTATCTGATACTTCAAGGATTGAAGTGCTTCAGATGCTGCCCACTGTGAGGTAGTGAAAATGGTGTTCCATCTTGGTATTTCAGCAAGAAACTATTTTCACCATTTAATTGATAAATGGAAAATGGACCTCTCTATAAGGAATCCAATTTTCCATGCATTCCTTTTGGTTCTCTCCTCTTGTCCCACAAAAAGACTTGATCTCCAATCTGAAAATCATAAATCCTTGCTTTTTGGTTGAAGAGTTTCTTTACCAGACTTTGATGTGCAACAATACGGTCCACCACCATAGTTCACTGCTCATTTAGTTTAGTCAAGCACATGATCCTCTTATTGATAGAATCATCAAATGTTTGATCTTTGACTACCTTTGCCAACTTTAGTGGTAGTTCCAAAGTGATTGGTATCTCTGCATTCAAACCATACAGAAGTTGAAATGGTGACATACATATCACCCTTTTGGGTGTAATCCTATCTACCCATAAAGTGTCAAACAATGCTTTATGCTAGGTTCTCTGATTGTCATCTACCAACTTCTTGATAATGGTCATTAGGTTCTTGTTTCTTGATTCAGCTTGACCATTTCCTTATGGATAATAGTCAAAAGAGTGGAAGAGGATAATCCCATAATAATAGCAGAACTAGGTAACCTCATGAGAAGCAAAATAGGTTGTATTGTCTGTTACAATATTGGTTGGGACTCAAAATTGGGAAACAATATTTTCCTTGAGAAAATTACATACCACTTTTGAAGTAGCATGCTTGACTGGAATGGCTTCCACCCACTTGGTAAAATAGTTTGTGGCTGTGAGAACATAGTCATGTCCAGCACTCGAAGACGCGTTTATAGTGCTAATGAAATCAATACCCCATTGTTAAAATGGCTCTTCGATCACGACCAAATTGAGAGGTAACATGGCCAACTTGGGTTTCCCAATAAATTGTTGACATAGCTCACATCTATGCACCCAAGTGTATGAATCTCAAAACAGAGTAGGCCAATAATACCTATCTCATAGAATCTTATGGGTAGTCATAGGTGTAGAAAAATGTCCTCTACAAGACAAATTGTAGAAAGACTCTAAAATTTTTCTCTGTTTCACTTTATCCACATAATGAAGAAATACCCCATCAAGGCTTCTCTTGTACAAACCATTGTCCCATGGAACAAAGTTAGCAGCTTTCAACTTAATAGTCCACTTTTCTTTATGAGATAGGTGGGCAAAACACTCACCATAGGTAAGGAAATGTGTGACATTAGAATACCACTAATTTGTAGTGGTGATAAAGAGAACTGTAGGCATGTCTTCAACCTTTATTTCTTTTGGTATATTATCAGTAATTAATTGGTAGAGACCTCTTCCCCACACAAGCTTCATAGGTTTGATAACAAGATCAAACTCCTATATTTTAGCTATCTAATTGCCCCTTTTATTTCCAAACTCTTATTGAGTTAGAATGGACTTTACTGTTGTATCAAGAACTAGAGCAACAGTGTGTGAGTTCAAGATGTAAAAATGGAAGTGTTTTACCATCTTAACCATAACATAAGCATGCTTCTCCATGTTTGAATATTTCATCTCATGAGCTTTGAGAGGACAACTCATGAAAGATATGGGGGACTCTACACCTTCTTTGTTCTGCTGAACTAGAATGGCTAAAAGCGTGTGTTCAAAAGCATAGCTATATTTTACGAAGTCTTTAGTATAATCTAGACAAACAAAGATTGGGGCATGGGTGATAGCTTCCTTGATCTCTTGAAATGCTGACTTACCTTCTTTAGTCTAGCAAAAAGTAGCTTTACCCTTCATCATGTTGACAATGTGGTGAGTCTTTTCTGTGAATTCAGGAATGAACCTTCATAGAAAATTTACCTTTCCAAAGAAAGAATGGACTGCAGTCTTACTAGTAGGAAGAGCAAGCTCTTGGATGGATTTGACTCTTTCTAAGTCAATCTTTATGCCTTCTCATGATACAATGTGACTGAAAAGTTTCCCTTCTATAGCCACAAAAACTAATTTTTTAAGATTAAGAGAAATGCCATTTTATCGACATCATTCCAGCACTTGTTGTAAATGATGCACATGATCAAGACAATGTTTGAAAAAGATGACCAAGTCATCAAGATATACCACAATGAACTTTCCCATTTCATTTCTAAAGGCAAGATCCATTGCTCTCTAGAAGGTGGCACCAGCATTAATCAAACCCAAAAGTCATTTTATGATATTCAAAGGTGCCCTAAGGTGTAGTGAAAGCGGTCTTATGTTAGTCTACGTCACCAACTTCTACGTGATTATATCCTAAAAAACCATCTAACATTGATAACATCTCTGCGCAAGTCACTGTCTGAAGTAGCTGATCCATGATGGGCAAGGGGTAGCTGTCTTTTAGAGAGGATTGATTTAGATTTTTGAAATCAACACAGAGGCAAATTTCTCCATTCTTTTTTCTCATAGGGACTATGTTCACAATCCAAGTGGAATGATGGATTGAAAAAATTATCCTCATATTTAATATTTTTTGGATCTCAAAAAGAATATTACCTAATATCCTGAGGTTGTACTGTCTTTGTTTCTACTTGTGAGGCAATGACCCAACCTTGAGAGGAATTTCATGCTAAATTTCTTCAAGCCTGAGATATTTTAGATCATCATAAGAGTACACCAAAACATCAATGTAATGGTGAAGCAAAGTAATAAATTTGAGTTTTTATCAGGAGTGCAATAATTCTTGATGTTGACCATTTTGAGATTATCTTCTGTACTCAAATTTATTTGATCAAAATCTTTGGAAGAACTTGAATCCATTGGTCACTTCTTGATAAACCTATCATGTCTATCGAATAGTTTTTCAACAAAAACTAACCCTTTGGGAATTTTATTCCCTTTGAGTTGAAGGAACTCTTCACCAATTTTTAAATTTGTTTCAGGAGTTGATTCCCACGATAGAGATTCACTGTCTTTAAAATAAAGCTCCTCAAAGCTATCCATCTATTCCAAAAAATAAATGATTTGGTTGTCCTCATTAAACACTTGTCAATGGTTGGCATTATTAGGTACACTTGGTTGAAATATCGGTTCAATAGTGTACTTATGCCTTTTAAAATCTTGGTGAAGAACCATGAGAATTGCAGAGATGACCAAGGAATCTACTCAATCATTGAATTCTCTAGGCACTGCAAAAAATAATGAAAGCCTCAAAACTTTCAAGGCAATCCCATACACTAGATTGTGATAATGTCACAATATTTCATTCTTGGTTTGACACAGGCTCCTCACCTGATAAACCACCAGTTCAGCATCTCCTTGGGCATAAAGAAGCTTAACATCTTTATCTTGAGTAACTTTCAATCTGAGCAACAAAGATTCATACTCGATGGTGTTGTTGGTATTACTAGACTAAAACTTATATGAATAGGGGGAAATATCTCTTGGCAGAGATATCAAAATAATTCCATCTCTAGAACTGGTAGAAGAATTGTTGCCATCAAATTCTAGAATCCAAGATATCATTAGATATCTGATCTCTTTTTAGACTTCTCTTCATTAGAGAGGGAAGATCCTTTTTTATCTGAAGCTGTGCTCCACCAATTCTTCTGATGTCTTGTCTAAATTTTTTAGATTGTCACTTATATAAATTTTATTTGATAAAATAGAAACATCTTCTGTGGACAGAAAATAGTTACCCATTCCTGAGGATTCAAATAGAATTTCAGCTTCAAGGGCTGATGTTTGGGTGACAATGTATTTTGACTCCTTCTCAGGAAGTAGCCTTTACATGATTCCCTTGATAAGTATCCTCACCTTAGAAAGGTCCATGTTTAATTCTCCACCAACATCCTTACAAAAATTTTGTCCAAGTAGAATGCCATAAGAAGCTGGAACGTCGGCCACCAAGAGTGTCATTTTAATCTTTTTTTCTGGGAAGGCCATGAATGCAAATTGGGCATCTTTGATCTATCCCAAAAGTGTAACTTTCTTATTTTCCATGGAGAAACATCTCACAAAGGTTTTAGTTAGAGTGAGACTGAGAGAGTCTACCACCTTGGCAAGCATCACATTGTCAGAGGTGTCAAAGTCTATTATGTAGTTGTTCAGCTTATGACCATTTATCAATAGAGAAACATAAAAAGGTTATGTCTTCTCAGGGGCAACAAGAGGAGTAATGACAAGATTATTTTGAGTGGATGTGTTCTTTTGGGGATCATGAGTTACCTTTGAAATAGCTTGTCCTATAGGGATGGTTTTGTTCTTAATGCATTCAGTTAGCCTATCCAACTACTTAGGATTGGCTTGTAAGTATTCAAACTTAGACATTTGGATCTTGATCTTCTTAGTATGGTCAATTATATCAAATGACTAAAAATAACTAGGAATAGAGGAAGGAAATCCATCATTCTAGGTTTGGATGGGTGTGGTACTAGTCTGAGAAATTAAAGTAGAAAGTGTAGGGTTGTTTGAGGTACTTACTTTTTTATTGATCACTAGGTCCTTTGATTGGAAAGGTAGTGAAGTCTCCCATTTATCAATTGAAATTACTGGTCAAGATTCTTCCCTTATTTTTTCTCTTATCATCTTTTTGAGTTGACTGGTTCTGAGACCTAGTAAAAATAATGTATGATCTATCAAATATTTCTCTCTTACTTCTACCTTCATCCTGGTAATTCAGGAAACCAATGTTGGAGTCACCAGCTAATTATTCTTCTCCTTATGCAAAGAGATTAGCATCATCTTCTTAGTCTAACTCAGGTTGGAAAGAGAAATCATGTTCAGCTTCATGATAACCAACTGCTGAGTTAGCGGGTGTTGCTTCAAATGCAAGCTTCTCACGTGGGAGAGAAAGACGATTTGGTTGCCCTTGATTCCTGGAAGCATTGTCTTGATATGACTAGTTGGGAAACATCCTCCTTGGTATATCCTGATAAGGAGGGTTAGACATCCCTTGTGTCATTTTATTTTTTAGAGCTAGCAATTCATTTGCTAGTTTTTGCACCATAGGATTAGTGGTGCCTGTAGATAAATTTTCAAAAGATGAAGATTTGTTTTTGTTAGGATCTCTTCTTATCTTTCATGCCAAGATAAGATCATCTTCAACCTCAGTGGCTAAAATTTGAGTTGTATCAAGATCTATATGGCCAGCCCACCTCAATAGGAAACTCACTTGAGGAAGCTAAGAATTGATGAAGAAGCACTTAAGATTTTCTTGCATTGACTGAGCAATTGTAGGAATCCTATTCCTTAGCTTGTCAAATTTAAAAATGAAGTCTCGCATGGGTTCATGAGGTTCCTCATTCATTTTCATAAGTTGGGATAATAGGGCATGTGCATCTTCTATGGATTTGAACCTAGCCTCAAACTTAGCCTTGAGAGTGTTCCAGTCAGTTACTGTTTGTGCTTGCAAATGATAAAACCAGTCTATGACAGTGCCTTGCAATGTTTTCACAAATAGTCCAACCATTATATCTTCAAATTCAACACCTATCACACCATAGGCTATGGAAAAAGCTACAATATGCTCATCACGATGAACTCTCCCATCACCATAAAACTTGGGAAAATTCTTTATTAAACTATGGGGTAGTTCATGTAAAGGTGGGGTTAGATTCAGAGGGCCAAAAGTGTTACCTCAAGGGCCTTGAGCTACCATGATATGATGATTGAAATGAGGGATAACAAACCTCTATAGGGTATGTATAGATAAAGCTCTACTAGCAAAGACAAGAGAAGCTTCGCTTGGTATTGGAGACCTAAAATTGGTAGGAAAAAAATTCTTGGTTCACTAAAGGCGAGATTGTAGAGGAGAAAGGTCAAAATTATTTTACTGCACAAACTCAAACACATGATCAACAATACCTTAAGCTCTTGGATTCATGTATACCATGGATCTGCTAGAGTGTAGAATGGAAAAGAACTAGAAATTATTCAATTTGAAGTTTGAGGCTTCAAATTGCACGTTCTTCCCTAGTGGAGTCATCAAAAACTATTAGATGAATATTTTGTCATCAACTAACTGATGACAAAATGGGCATATCAACCATAGCACAATGAGATTTATATAGCAAAATAGGTGTAGTTACCATAATATAATGAGATAAATCTCTCCTCTCAGCAAGGGGAGGTTCCCTATAAACTATAATATACTAATATAAATTGAAAATAGACTCAAAGGTGAAATCATACCATCTATCTCTCTTTTTTTGGAGATGATGTTCACAAAATAAAGGAGAATTATTGTGTAATTACTAAAAGCATTTCTCTTCTTTCAAAAATGATGTTCAGTAACCAGCAGGAATCCTTTCTGGGTAATAACTAGATCTATGAGAAACCCACAAAAGCATAAAGTCTTTCATTATTTCTCCTACTAATTTAGGACAAAATAACACAGTAGAATGAAGTGCAGTACAAATTCTCCATCAAAAACTACAATAGATTAAAAGATTACGAAGGATAAGGGGAGCTCAAAGTCTCTCCAATATCCTAAAACATAAAACACACACAGACTAAAGACAATTATGGCAGCACAAAGTCTCCCATAGTTGACTTCAGGACATCTTTCAGATTATTTCCACTTGTTCTACTTATTTGATTAAATGGACAAGATTATATTTAGGAAAAAAACATAAGAACGATTTCCTAGATAACACAAGCTATTTCAACACAAATTTTGAAAGGTCAATGGTTTTCTCATTCACTTGATAAAATATGATTAACAGTCTGAGCTCAAAGTCTTAGGAATGCCTTTCAATTTGGGCAGAGTTTCGCTTCTAATCACAGAGAGATCTCCCTTCTACAAACTAAGAGATTACAATATATAGCCTCCAAAGAAATATGTTTGCACTTGTTTTCACAAAATGGCCCATGTTGCATTGAATGCATTAGAAAGAAGAAGTTTTGTGTAGGGACCATGCTGGAATAGGTTATCAGCCTTAAATTTTAGCATTCTAAATCATCTCAAATGTCTCCTCTGAAGCATGGGTTGCCTGGTCTTCTTTATGATGTTTACACGACTGTCCATTTGCCTTTACTCAATGAATAAAAATAGGCCACACCATTAAATTCTTGTGCTCTCTGAGGTCCACTTACTAAAAATAACTCTCCTACAAATATTTTTGAATTCTCTATGTGATTCCCTCTTTCCTTGCTATATTTTGTCTCTTCCTATTGATTTGAGCTCTCGGGGCTATCTTCTCGCCTTCTACTGGTCACTGAGTTTGTTCTCAAGTTTGCATTATTCAAAAATTAATGGTTATTTCATTACCCTAAATTTGACATCCATGAGGACGTCACTGGTCACTTTGAACCACCTTGAACCTTTGAACCTTTCAGAGTTCACCAATTCAATAGTTCAACGGTTCAATAGTTCAATGGTTTGACAGTTTGGCAGTTCAAATTTTTTTAAAGAGCCGCGTTCACTTAGTCTTCTTTATGAGTTCAAGGTGTCATTGAACCAATTATTTGCACCATTCGGTTGAACCTTTTTTTGTAATCTTCTGCTTGAACCATTCGCTTGAACTTTGAACTTTGAATCTTTAAACCCTTTGAACGCGTTGAAGGTTTGAACTCGTTGAACCTTTGAACTCTTTGAAAACTCTTTAAACTTTTTGGAGGTAGAGTTCAATGGTTTAACGGTTCAATAGTTCATTCCATATTATTGAACCCCACTGTTGAACCTTTGATTGAACCTTGGTGTTGAACCATCTTTACAATTTTTTAGGAAATGCCTTAAGTGTTTTGAGATTTTTCCTTGCGAAAGCCCACCTTTTGAGCTTACGATTTCCTTAACTGAAAAGGCTTGTGAGATTGAATAACTTGACTACTCAGAACATTTTGAGAAAGAAAGAGACCATTTTGGCTTGCAAGACTGAAATGGTCGACATGTTGTCTACAAAAACTAGTGAAAGATTTTGGGAATAACAAGAGTCACCAAAAACTGTTGGGTGAATATTTTGTCATCAACTAACTGATAACAAAATGGGTATATCAACCACAACACAATGAGATTTATACAACAAAATGGGTGTGGTTACCATAGCATAATGAGATAAATCTCTCCTCTCAACAAGGGGAGGTTCCCTATAAACTATAATATACTAATATAAACTGAAAATAGACTCAGGGGTGAAATCATACCATCCATCTCTCTTTTTTCAAATATTATGTTCACAAAATAAAGGAGAATTCTTGTGTAATTACTAAAAGCATTTCTCTTCTTTTGGAAATGATGTTCAGCAAACAGAAGGAATCCTTTTTGGGTAATAACTGGATCCACGATAAACCCATGAAAGCACAAAGTCTTTCATTATTTCTTCTACTAATTTAGGACAAAGTAACATAGTAGAATGAAGTGCAACACAAAGTCTCCACCAAAAACTACAATAGAGTAAAATATTATGAAGGATAAGGTATTCAGGAGCTCAAAGTCTCTCCAATATCTTGAAACATAAAACACACACAGACTAAAGACAATTATGGCAGCACAAAGTCTCCCACAATCAACTTCAGGACATCTTTTAGATTATTTCCACTTGTTCTACTTATTTGATTAAATGGACAAGACTATATTTAGGAAAAATACATAAGAATGATTTCCTAGATAATAAAAGCTATTTCAACACAAAGTCTGAAAGGTCACTTGCTTTCTCATTCACTTGATAAAATATGGTTAACAGTCTAAGCTCAAAGTCTTAAGCTCAAAGTCTTAGAAATGCCTTTTAATTTGGGTAGAGTTTCATTTCTAATCATAGAGAGATATACCTTCTACAAACTAATAGATTACAATATATAGCCTCCAAAGAAAGACTTTGGCGCTTGTTTTCACAAAATGGCCCATGCTACATTGAATGCATTAGAAAGAGGAAGTTTTATGCAAGGGCCATGTTGGAATAGGTTATCAGCCTTAACTTTTGGCATTCTAAATCATCTCAAATGTCTCCTCTAAAACATGGGTTGCTTGGTCTTCTTTATGATGTTTACATAGCTGTCTATTCGCCTTTACTCAATGAAGAAAAATAGGTTGCACCATTGAATGCTAGCGCTCTCTGAGATCCATTGGGCAAAATACTCCACCTACTAAAATAACTCTCCTACAGATATTTCTAGATTCTCTGTTTGATTCCCTCTTTCCTTGCTATATTTTGTCTCTTCTTGTTGATATGAGCTCTCAGGGCTATCTTCTCACCTTCTGCTAGTCTTTGAGTTTGTTCTTAGGTCTGTGTTATTCAAAATTCAACAATTATTTCATTACCCTAAATTTGACATCTATGGGGACATCACTAGTCACTTTAAACCACTTTGAACCTTTGAACCTTTCAGAGTTCACTAGTTCAATGGTTCAAAGCTCAACGTTTCAGCAGTTCAGTGGTTCAATGTTTTTTAAAGAGCCACATTCACTTAGAGTCTTCTTTATGAGTTCAAGGTGTCTTTGAACCAATTGTTTACACCATGCGGTTAAACATTTTTTTGGAATCTTTTGCTTAAAACATTTGCTCAAACTTTGAACTTTGAATCTTTAAACCCTTTGAATGCGTTGAAGCTTTGAACTCGTTGAACCTTTAAACTCTTTGAACCTTTGAAATCTTTGAACCTTTCAGAGGTGGAATTCAATGGTTCAACGGTTCAATGGTTCTTCTATATTATTAAACCCCATCGTTGAACCTTTGATTTAACCTTGGTGTTGAACCATCCTTACAATTTTTTAGGAAATGCCTTAAGTGTTTTGAGATTTTTCCTTGCGAAAGCCCGTCTTTTGAACCTAGGATTTCCTTAGCTGAAAAGACTTGTGTGATTGAATAACTTGACTGCTCTGAGCGGTTTGAGAAACAAAGAGACCATTTTGGCTTGCAGGACTGAAATGGTTGACATGTTGTCCACAAAAACTAGTGACAAATTTTGGGAACAACAAGTTATATATTTGTCTTTGAATGATTATACTTTATATAGTTGTCTGCATAACCTTTTAGAGGGTACCTACAAGCATTCAATAAAAGCATTGCTAGAACATAAATATATATGAAAAGGAATTAAATTGTAAATTTTAACTTATAACAAACTAATTTTATTAAACTTAACCTAACCTAGACCTAAGGGGTACCTAGGAGGACTTAATTTTTAATCACCTAAGTAATTACCTCAGTATGTGGCATGGTTTGTTTAAATGTTTTGATTAACATTTAGTTTAATGTTTGAATGATAAGGATGGGCATTCGAATTATTTTAAAAACATAATTTTTTGACTTGTTATGACATTAACCCTAATCTCTAGAACCATCATTTGGTGTTGTGGTTGGTCATTCAAACAATTCAAACTATGAGGGTTGACTATGAGTTGGAGGAAATAGAGGAGTTTATTAGTTTGGTAGTCAAGTTGGAAAACATGGAGGGCATGCCAAGAATTTTTAGATTGATGGTGATTCTTTATTGTAGCTATGGAAAATGGTCACCATGATTTTAGGGGTTTTCAAATTCATGCAAAGGACTATGAAAATAATAAAATGGGTTGGATTTTTGGATTTGAGGTTAGCCATGGAAGATAGAGAAAAGGAAATAAAGGAACTTTGAGTTACAGACAAGGATGAAGACTAATTCGATAGTTAAGAGGTAGGGTTTGTATTTGAAATTTACTCTATGATTTTATATTCTTTTTATACAATAAATGGAATGAATGGGTATGGGGTTTTATTATTAGATTTATAAACCCTAGTAAAGGTCAAGGATTCGACCTATGGAAGGAGAAATACCCCCATAGAATCAAATTCATGACTCTATTCATGTATAAAATGAATATGAAATGATAGGGTTTTGAAGTTTAAACAAGATACTAGGGATTGATTAATTATTTGACTAAGTGTGATTTTGCTTAGTTATATGTATGACTATGTGTTGTATTTTTTTAAGACTCAAATGACTATTTTTATATGGCTATGTATGTTGACTAAGTTTAAACAAGTTTTGGATCAAATGTGTTTATATATTTTTGTGTTAATTATGTATAAACTTATTATGTGTCAACAGTGACTTAGTAAATATTGATTATGATAGTTTAGGTTTTATATTTGTTTGGTGTTGGATTTACTAAATATATATACACAAGTTTGTATTCATTAATTATTATAAGTCAATATAAGCAATTAGGAGTTGTTTTAGAATAAACCCAGGTTAGATATTTGATTATGTATATAAATTGTAGTCATTTGTACACATGTTATATTGAGTCACTTTTTGTGTATACAAGTCTATAGTTGATTATATTTGTATCTTTATATAAATTGAATACATTAAGAGGACTTTGTGAAGTTTGTATATATCATTTGAATGTTGACTCTGTATACTTTATTTTGGATTGATTATGAGTCAATTTTGGTACAATATGTATGGATGGTCGAGTGATATTATCTTGCTTGATTGAGTATTCAAGTTATTATTATTGGTAAATATACTATTAATACATTTTGAATGTATGCAAGTACATATTAGTCACTTGTGTATGAATGTCTTTTAAGTCAATTGTGAAATATGATTATATATCGACTATGTTATAAAGAATTAATTGTGAACTAGGTATGTAATTTATAGTTGGTTGTGATTAAATTATAGTTGTAAACCTAGTCAATATATATATATATATATAGTCAATTGTGTTTACTTTAGGATTACAATATCATGTGTCAATAGTGTATGAGGATGTTTAAACATATATCAACTAAGTATAGAATTTATATTGGTTGTGTATGTTGTTCCCAAAATTAGCTACGCTTGTTTTTGGAATAACCCCTACGAAACTTGTTCGTTTCATGTTTTTCACTCTAAGTTCATCTTTCAAGGCAAGTTTTTCTTATTCACGTGTTTGCTCAATTGGCATCATTCAAAGTTCATAACGTTCCCTTGTTGCTTTTTCCCAAAAAAGTGAAAATCATTATGATCTTGATGTGCCTAGATGATAGATTTTTGTTTCTCAGAGTTAGGTGTTTTCTTGTGTTTACATGAAAGGGTGGCAATGTTTTCTGCCACTACATGTTGTTTTGAGTTTTCGATGTAAAGGTGACATTTTTTGCCACCCTTACATCCATCGTGTAGAGGTGGCAAAATTTTTTGCCCTTGCATCTTTTGTTTCATCTCATGTAAGAGCGGCAAATTTTGCCACCCGTGCATCCCTTCTTCCAACCTCACATGCAGAGGTGGAAAAATTTGCTGCCCCTGCATGGTCTCAGTTTTCACGCACGACATTTATGGCCACACACACTGAGTGGTTAAGAGTGTTTTTCACCCCATTTAACCCCATTTCTTCCTCATTCTGATCTATTCTTATTTATTCCTCCTCTTTGCATCTGGGCAATCTAGCGAACAAGTGTGGTCAGATTTTCCTCAGATTTGAACATCGTTTCATGATTTTATTAGGTAGGGTTTTGATTTTTGTTTTATTTTCTTTTTTCTTCTCTTTTTCATTATTGTTTTTCCTTCTTTCCTTTCTTATCTAGCTTTTCTTATTTTTCTTCTTCCCCTTCCTCTTTTTTCCCCCCAAGGAACTTTTCTAACTGCACCATTACCATCCCTCACCCTCATTTTTCACTCGTCGACCTTCCCAACCACCATTTCACCCATGTAATGGTGGAAAATTTCACCACCCTCACATGTTCCTAACTGACCAGTGTAAAGGCAAAAAAATTTGCCACCCTTATGAATCCCTTGTCAACTTGTGCAAGGGCAGTGAATTTCACCACCCTTATACGAAAAATTTCAACCACATGCACTGGTGGTGAAATTCACCGCCAATGCAAAACCTGACTTCCCAACCATGTGCAAGGGTAGCAATTTTCTCTACCCTTACATGAAACATCTGACCTTCCACATGCATCAGTGGTAAATTTTGTAATCGATGCAAACCTTTCTACCCTGATGTGCACAGGTGGTAATTTTTTCCGCCTATGCACAAAGAACTTCTTAAACATGCAAGGGCAGCAATTTTTACCGCCCATGCATAACTTCCCTCTGTTTTTACTAACTCTAGAAAATTTTTGTTTTTCTTGTTTTTTGATCCCGCTTCCCTTTCACTTTATGACCTACTCGTGCCTCATCCTTTTCAAGTGCATTTCTCTCGTCATGATCACCCAACAAGTAATTTTCTCAAATTGCCAATATTTCCCCTAAATGCACGATCATGACTCTCATCGTAGTTTCTCCTCAAGATCCTTCTTTGTCAACATACTTTTGACAAAGGCTCAACCCGATGACTGAATTTTTTCCAAAGAAGTCAAAGATGATGAAGTACTAATATCAAGGTGTTTTCCCAATTACCTCAGTCACTTCTAATGTTGATGACATTTAGGATACAAAAATTGGGCACCTAGTTATGGCCGAGTTCATGGAGAGAACTAAGGCAAACAATATTAGATTTGAAATTTAGAGGATAATTGAGAGAAATATCCATCTAGTCTCCTTTTTTCTTATGGTGGATCATCACACAGAGTTCATTCTCCAGTGCACCCAATTCTACAACAAAGATACCAAAGTTGTGGTAGATGATAGTGGCAACATAGTGATTCAACTAGACCCTGAGTTTATCGATAAAGTGTTCATGTGCCCTCCTACTACTAAAGTGTTGAGAATCAACTTCATTAAAGCACAAAAGGAATATGATAAAGATCTCAAGAAGGCAAAGAAGGTGATCAACAATAGATGGCTTAAAACTCCTAGATCAAACTTATCCAGATGGCCACAAAACTTTTTGAGGAGCGACTTTATAGAAGAAGTTGGTGACTTGATTACTCTTCTCAACAGAGTACAAGGTTTACCCTCTTCTTCTCAATTTCATGAATGGATGTATCCCTTCATCAAGATAATCCTCCAGGGTAAACAAGTCATTTTCTAGGGTGAACAGATCAACAATGCTCTACATGAGCAATTGACAAAGGTGTCTACTACCTCAAAGTTATATATGACTTCATATCTGGTATACATTGTAGCTTCAATGCGAATCACCCCAATATAGCAATATTATCCACAACTAATATTGAAGGGTTCAATCCATCATTTTAGGAGGGTAAATGATGCTTTCTTTATAGTATTTTTGTGTCTCTTCGACCTCCAATTAGAACAAAAAAGAGTGTCAGATGAAGCTTGGACCATTGTGAATGACTTCAATTATATGTTCTTATAGTTCCCTTCTTTTTGTTATCTATGGGTTGGCATTTTCCAAGGCTATCCCTATATGCTCCCAAGATTTCCCTTAGATAAATTGGTCTTGATGGAGCTATGTAGGCAAATTATTGTCATACACAATAAGTAGATGGAACTTAAGAAACCCAATTTTAGGTTTCCAATTGAAATCAGTAGGTACTCGGTATTGATCACAACAAAAGAAAAGGCAATGGAGACCAAAATGCAACTTGTGACCATGAAGCAGTTTAAAAAGAGACCCAAGTTTGATTACAGAGGTGTCAAATACATGATCAAAAGGAAGACTCAGTTCCATGAACCCATGATCAAAGACATCTAGATAAATTCAAGGATAGCGAAAGATATTAGGAGGATGGACTACAACAAACTATCTCTTGAACAAATAGAGTATCTAGGGCTCATTGATATCCCTCCAAATTTAGTAGATGATAGAGATATGGTCAATAGTAGATATCATGTTGAACAAGTCGCTAACTCTCTTTTTTCCCCAATCTAATGGTCTCAGAAAGAGTTGACCTCCTTGAGGATGAGATTTGAACCAATATTGGCTAACACCAATGATTGGTTAGCAAATAAGGGGATCACTTTAAAATAATTCATCGTGGGATCAGAGGCTAAATTTCAAAAAGAGATGAGAAAAGCAGAAAATAGAATGAAGAATAAAAGTGATGTTCCTTCTCCTTCTAGGCCCCATAAGCCTAGGATCATTTTTATATCAAAGAAATCAAAGGTTGATGAGAAAGAGCCAGAGTCAACATATATGGGGTTTGAGGAACAAAGTGCCAAAGAAAAAGTGACTAAATAGATGGAAATTGATGATAGGCATGTGGGTCAATAGGGAATGGAAGCTCAACTCTGCAAGAAGGTGCGTATCCAAATGTAGGAATTTCTTCTTCTTTGCCCAACTCACATATTGCAACTCCTTCACCTATTTCTCCCATCAGTTTTCCCTCTTTTAGGCCTGATTCTCCTTCTAAAATTATTTTTGGTGACCCTCAAGGCACTTTTGGAGATGTTCTTCATTCATCAAGATCCATCCCCAGTTTGTCATCTCCTTTTTTTAACATTGAAGATAGTTCCACCTTTGACCATTCAGCAGCAGGTATGATTTTAACTGATACTATGCCCACTACACCCATTGTTCCTACCAGAAGTGTAGGTGCTACCCCAGTGATGCCAACTACAGGGATTGTTTCTAATATAAGTGCTTTTGCTCTCCCACCTTAGTTGTCAACTTTCACACCCAAAAGGAAAAAGCAAGCCATCTCTCTAGATGACTTTGACTTTGGTAAAATAGTGCCAGTGAAAGATAAGACCCCCAAAAAATGAAAAATCTTTTCAAAAATGATTGGAGATAAGGGGTACAAATTTTTGGAGATAGCCAAACCACCACAGGATGTGACTCTTGAAAATTTTGATATGAGCAGCTACTCCATCTCTCAAGTTGAGTTAGGAAAAATAACTCATGAGGGCACCAAGAGTGATTTGCAATCTACAATGGATATTATGGTTTAGAAATTTGATAGAGAAAGAGAAATAAAATATCATTACAAAGCAATGGTGGAACAATTAACCGCAGTGATCAGGAGATTCACTTTTGCTCTAGAAGTGGTAACTCCAGAGGCTTTCTCTATAGATGATCCTATAATTCAGAAAGTAAAAAAGACTTATATAAAGGGAAAAGTACTTGAAGACTACTTACATAAGATGCATGCATAGGGGATTTCCTTGTTCACAGAGGTGTCTGAGAAGACAGGTAAAATGAGGAAAATGAGAATAAAATTAGAAGATCTTATCAATATTATTTCTCAAGATATTGAAAGCATAGATAAATATCTTAGCAAATGGATAGAGATGAAAGAGCTAAAAATGTGTACCCTAGTATCAGTCAACATTATTGCCAATAGAGATTTTTATATTGAAATTAAAGAATCACTAATATATAGGATTTGGGTACTTAAGGAATTGATCAATGACCTCGAATCTTCTAAGGATGACAGTGAATAAAGTGATACCAGTCTGTTGAACAAATTGGAAGAGTTACCTTGTAGACTTACCTCTCAAAAAAACTAATTCATTTCAACAGAGGAAATGATTCAGGAGTTTGAAGGTATGATCTGAAGGGAATTTGAGGAGAAAGCATTCTCAATGGCTTCTATGGATAATATCTTAGATAATCAGTTAACTCTGGACAATCTAAGAACTAAGTTAACTAGTCATACAAAGTCAATCACAGTAGTGAGAGATGTTATAATTAGAGCTAAGGTGGTCTTCAAAAATACTATTGTGCCAAATAATATCAGGATACAGGCAATGATTGCCATGTACGATGCTCATCTAAAGAAGGCTAGCAACAAAATTTGAATTATTCTTCCATTTCTTCTTCTCCATTTTTCTCATGTACTTTTTAATTGACTTGGGACATTTGTACATGTACTTTTGTCATGTGTAAATACATGTAAAAATCTAGAAAAGTCCTAAAGTCAACGAAGACTCATCTTTGACTAGGTTTTAATATTTAAGTCTTCTCTCAATTTTGAAGGCTTTTTCCTATATATATAGAAGGAGCCTCTTTTGTAAAAGGATCTCTGGATAATTGAGAGCAAAAACTCTACCAAAATTGAGATGCTTCCTGAGACTTTGATCTCAGATTGTAAATCACATTTTCTTGAATGAATGAGAAGTAAGTTATTTTCAGACTTTGTGTTGAAATAATTTATGTTACTTAGGATATTGTTCTTATATTCTCTTTCCTAATAATCTCTCATCTATTTGATTAAATAAGTAAAGTGTGTGTGGAAATTATGTGAAGACATTCTAAAGGATATTAGAAAGACTTTGAACTACTTTTATTCTTTGTGATCTTATAATCTGTTGTAGTTTTAGGTGAAGACTTTGAGCTACACTTCACTCTACTATTACGTAGGTTTCAAATCAGTGAGGGAAGCAACAAAAGACTTTATGCTTTCGTGGGTTTCTCATAGATCTAGTTACTACCTGAGAAGATTTTTTGCTATTTACTAAACATCATCTTTGAAGGAAGAGGAATGCTTTTAGTCATCAACCAGGATTTCTCTTTTACTCTGTGAATATCATCTCTGAAAAAAGAGTGATGAATGGTGTTATCCTACTCTGAGTGTTATTTTATGTTGATTTATATACATATAGCATATAAATAGTTTATAGGGAACCTCCCCTTGATGAGAGGAGAGATTTATCTCACTATGATGTGGTAAACCCACACTTTTTTCCATATAAATCTCCTTGTACTATGGTTGATATACCCATTTTGTCGTCAGTTTATTGAGGATAAAATATTCACCCAACAACTTTTGGTGACTCTACTAAGGACTACAAATGTGCACTTTGAAGCCTCAAGCTTCAACTTGAAGCATTTTCAGTCCTTTTTTAGTTTACATTCTGGCAGATCCATCATACATGCAAAGCTAGAGATCTCAAGGTATTGTTGATCCTGTATTTGAGTTGGTGTGATGAACTAATTTTGAGATTTCTCCTCCACCAGCTCACCTTCATCAAACCAGGAGTTTCCCTCCTACCAGCATTAGATCTCCCATACTTGGTGAAGCTTCTAGTCTTAGTACTAGTAGGGTTTTGTCTATACTTACCCCACCAAGATTTGTTATCCCACCATTTAATCGACATATCATGGCAGTCCAAGGCCCTTGGGGCAACTCTTTTGGTCCTCTCAATCTAGCCCCACCTTTGCACGAACTACCTCATAGTTTGAGAAAGAATTTCCCCAAATTTTATGGTAATGAGAAGGTTCATCCTGATGAACATATTATTGCCTTCTTCATAGCATGTGGTGTGATAGGCGTGGAGTAAGAAGATATAGTAGTGAGACTATTTGTAGAAACTTTGCAAGGCACTGTCATGGACTAGTTTTACCACCTTCAAGCTCAAACTACAACTGACTAAAATACACTCAAGACCAAGTTTGAGGCCAGGTTTAAACCCACTAAAGATGCACATGCCTTGTTAGTTTAACTCATGCAAATGAAGAAGGAACCTCATGAGCCCATGCGAGACTTCATTGCTAAATTTGACAAGCTGAAGAATTGAATTCCTATGATCACTCAACCAATGCCAGAGAATCTCAAGTGCTTTTTCATCAACTCACAACTTTTTGAAGTAAGTTTTCTGATGAGGCAGGCCAATCCTATGGATATTTTTGTAGCCCAAAATTTGACTACTGAGGTGGAAGATGATCTTATCCTGGTAGGTAAGATCAGAAAAGACTCCAATAAAAAGAAATTTTCTTCATTTGTTGAAAGTTCTTCCATGAGCACCACAGATCCTATGGTGTAAAAGTTAGCGAATGAACTGCTAGCCTTGAAAAGACAAATGGCCCAAGGTATGTCTTCTCCTTATCGAGATATGCCAAGAAGGATGTTTCCCAATCAGTCATATCAAGGCAATGCTACCAAAAATCAAGGACAACCAAATCGCCTGCCTCCCCTACATGGGAAACTTGCCATTGAAGTAACACCTACTAATTCAGTAGTTGGTTACCTTAAAGTTGAACATGATTTATCTTTTTAACCTAAGTTAGACCAACAAGATGATGCTAATCTCTTTACAAAATAAGAAGAAGAATTAGATGGTGACTCCAATATTGGTTTCTTAGATTATCAGGATGAAGTTAGAAGCAATGGAGAAGTGTTTGATGGATCTTACGCCATTTTTACTAGGTTCCAAAACTAGTCAGCTTAACAAGCTGATAAAGAAAAATAGGAAAAGAACCTCAACCAGTAGTTTCTATCACTAAATGAGGGACTTCATTACTTTTTCAACCAAAGGACCTGGTGACTAATAATAAAGTAAGTACCTCAACCCATCCCGTACCTTTTACTTATATCTCTTTGACCAGTGCCACACCCAATAAAGACCAGGGTGATGGGATTCCTCCCTCTACATCTATATCATTTTAATTATTTGATATAATTTATCATACCAAAAAGACCAAGATTCAAATGACTGAGATTGAGTACTTGCGAGCTAATCCTGAATAGTTTGATAGGCTGGTTGAATACGTGAAAAGTAAAACTTCCCCTATAGGAAAAGATTTTCCAAAGGTGACTCATGATTCCTCCAATAATAAATCCACCTAGAATAATCTTGTCACTACTCCTCTTATCACCCCTGGGAAAATAGAACCTTTCTATGTTTCTCTATTGATAAATGGCCATAAATTGAGTAATTACATAATAGACTCTAGAGCTTCTGATAATGTTATACCTACCAAGGTAGCAGATTCTCTTGGTCTTACTTTGACTAAGACTTTTGGGAGGTGTTTCTCCATGGAAAATAAGCAAGTACCACTCTTGGGCCAAATCAAAGATGCCCAATTTGCATTTACAACTTTTTCAAAGAAGAAAATCAAAATGATGGTCTTAGTGGCCGATGTTCTGATGTCTTATGGCATTTTGCTTAGGTGCAATTTTTGTAAGGATGTAGGTAGAGAATTGAATATGGATCTATCTGAATCAAGGATACCCGTTAAAAGTGTTATGAAGAAATTACTTCCTGAGAAAGAGTCAAAATATATAGTCACCCAAACATCAAATCCTAAAGCCCAAATTTTATCTGAATCATTGAGAATGGGTAATTATTTTTTGAATATTGAAGATGTTCTCATCCCATCAAATGAAAGGCCTTTTAGTGACAATTTAGGAAATTTAGATGCAAAGTTAGAAAAATTGTCAAAGCAAAGTTCAGACAACCAGGAATCTTCCCTAAATAACGAAGAGAAGTTTTTGAAAGGATCAAATTTTGATAATGTTTAGATTTTAGAATTTGATAGCAGTTGCTCTTCTACCGATTCTAGAGCTGGAATTGTTTTGATCTCCCCTCAAGGAGAAATTTTTCTCTATTCATATAAGTTGCAGTTCAATAACACCAATAACACTGCTGAGTATGAGTCTTTACTGGTTGGATTGAAAGCTACTCATGCTAAAGGTATTAAAATTCTTCACGCCTTTGGAGATACTAAACTAGTAGTTTATCAGGTAAGGAATCTATACCAAACAAAAAATGAAAGATTGTGACATTATCGCAATTTTGTATGGGATTTTATTGAAAGTTTTGATACTTTCAATATTTTTGCTATGCTGAGAGAATGCAATGATCATGCAGATTCATTAGCTATCTCTGAGACCCTCATGGTTCCCCATAAATACTTCAAAGGAGATAAGTACACTATCAAGCTGGTCTTTCGACCAAGTGTATATGATAATGCTAGTCATTGGCAGGTGTTTAATGATGACAATCAAATCATTGATTTTCTAGAAAAGATGGATAGCTTTGAAGATCTTTATTTTGAAGGAAGTGAATCTTCACCACGAGAATCAATTCCCAAAGTAAATTCTCAAACCAGTGAAGAGTTACTTCAACTCAAGGGAAATAAAATTCTAAAAGGTTTGGTTTCTCTCGAGAAATTATTTGATAAGCAGGACAGATATGTCAATCAGCGACAAGTGGATTCAAGTTCCTCCAAGGAGTTCGATCAAATAAATTTGAGTATGAAAGAAAATCTCAAAATGGTCAACATTGGAAATTGCTGCACTTCTGATGAAAATCTCAAATTCATTGCTCTTCTTCACCATTACATTAATGTTTTGGCATATTCCTATGATAATTTGAAATCTCTCAAGCCTGAGGAAATTTGACATGAAATTCCTCTTAAGGTTGGGTCATTGTCTTACAAGTAAAAACAAAGGCAATATAATTCCAAAATATCAAGTACCATCTTTTTGAGATCTAGAAAATGCTGAATGCAAGAATTATTTTTCCAATCCATCATTCCACCTGGATCGATAATATAGTTCCATTAATAAAAAAGAATGGAGAAATTTGTATCTGTGTAGATTTCAAAAACCTGAATCAATCCTCTTTAAAAGATAACTACCCTCTGCCTATCATGGACCAAGTTTTTTAAATGGTGACTGGTTCATAAATGTTATCAATATTAGATGGTTTTTCTAGGTACAATCAAATAGAAGTCAATGAAGTAGATCAACATAAGACTACTTTCACCACACCTTGAGGCACTTTTGCATATCACAGAATGCCTTTCAATTTTATCAACACTGGCACTACTTTCCAAAGAGCAATAAATCTCACTTTCAGAGATGAAATGATAAATTTTATTATGGTATATCTTGATGACTTGACCATTTTTTCCAAACATCATCCTGATCATCTGCATCATCTACAATAAGTGTTGGAATGATGTCGGCAAAATGGTATCTCTCTTAATCCTAAGAAGTTAGTTTTTGGGGTTATAAAAGGTAAGCTTCTCGTTCACACTATAGCTCGAGAAGGTATAAAAATTGACTCAAAAAGAGTCAGATATATCCAAAGTCTTGCTCTTCCTTCTAGTAAGATTGCAGTTCATTATTTCTTCAGAAAGGTGAATTTTCTATGAAGATTCATTCCGACATTCACAGAGAAGACTCGCCACATTGTAGACATGATGAAAGGCAAAGCCACTTTCTGATGGATTGTAGAAGGAAAGTCAACATTTGAAGACACCAAAAAAGCGATCTCCCATGCACTAATTTTGATTTGTCCAAATTATACCAAAGATTTCATAATATACAACTATGCTTTCAAGCATATACTTTCGGCTATTTTAGTTCAATAAAACAAAGAAGGTGTGAAATCCCCCATATCATTTATGAGTTTGTCCTCTCAAAGTCTCATGAATTAAAATAATCAAATATGGAGAAAAATGCTTATGATGTGGTTAAGGCGGTGAAGCATTTTAGATTTTATATCCTGAATTCACATACTGTGGTTTTGGTGCCTGACACAATAGTGAAGTCCATTCTAACTCAATAGTATGTTTGGTACTAAAATGAGTAATTAGATTGACTAAGATTCAGGAGTTTGATCTTGGCATCAAACCTATCAAGCTTGTGTAGGCAAAGGGGCTCTGCTAGTTGATTGCTGATAATATCTCTAAGGAAATAGAAAATGAAAAAATAGAGGTCGAAGACGTGCCTACGGTCCTCTTCGTCGCTACTAATAATGAGTGGTATTTTGACATTGCTAATTTTCTTATCTATGGTGAGTGTCCCACTCATCTATCCTACAAATAAAAAATGAATGTTAAGCCAAAGGCTGCTAGTTTTGTCTTGTGGGACAATGGTTTGTACAAGAGAAGCCTTGATGGGGTATTTCTTCATTGCATCGATAAGGCACAACAAGGTAAAATTTTGGATTCTTTCCACAATTTGGCCTATGGAGGACATTTTTTTGCACCAGTGACAGCTCATAAAATTTTATAAGCAAGATACTATTGGCCTACGTTGTTTCAAAATGCTTACAAATGGGTGTGTAGGTGTGAATTGTGTCAATAGTTTGTCAAGAAACCTAAATTAGCCGCACTACCCCTCAAGCCAATGGTAATCAAAGAACATTTTCAATAATGGGGTATTGATTTCATTAGCATAGTGAACCCGTCCTCAAGTGTTGGACACGACTATGTTCTGACTGCGACTGATTACTTTACCAAATGGGTGGAAGCCATTCCAGCTAAGCACACTACTTCAAAAGTGGTATGTAATTTTCTTAAGGAAAATATTATTTCTCGGTTTGGGGTTCCAACTAAGATTATAACAGATAATGCAACCTGTTTCTTTTCTTATGAGATTACCCAGTTCTACTTTTATTATGGAATTGCCCTCTCCCACACTTTTGATTATTTTCCACAAGGAAATGGCCAAGCAGAATCGAGCAACAAGAATTTGGTTACTATTATTAGGAAATTGGTAGATGATAATCAGAGGACTTGGCATAAAGCATTATTTGACACTTTGTGGCTAGATAAGATTACACCCAATAGGGCAATAGGCATGTCACCATTCCAGCTTCTTTATGGTTTAAATGCAAAGATACCAATCACCTTGGAACTAATAGCACTAAAGTTGGCAAAGGCAATTAAAGATTCAACTTTCAAAAATTCTATTGATAAAAGGATCATGTGCCTAACTAAATTAGATGAGCAACGAACCATGGTGGTGGACCACATTACTGCACATCAAATTAGGGGAAGAAACTCTTTGATAAGAGGGCAAGGGTTCATGATTTTTAGATTAGAGATCAAGTATTGTTGTGGGACAAGAGGAGAGAACCAAAAGGAATGCACAACAAATTTGATTCTTTGTGGAGAGGTCCATTTACCATTCGTCAAGTTTGTGGTGAAAATAGCTTCTTGCTAGATTATCAAGATGGAGTGCCATTCTCACTACCTCACAGTGGGCAACATCTGAAGCACTTCAATCTTTGAAGTATTAGATGAGTTCACTTATACATTTGTATAGTTTTTGTGTTATTTATTTTCTTTTGGTTTTTCATGTCTTTTCCTTTCTTGGCTTGACTTCGTAGCCCAATGGCTTGGATGAAGGCACTTAGAGACTAGTTTTTACTCCCGTCGATCAGTTCAATCAATGAAAGTTCCCCAATAGGAGCCAGCTATTGTTCCCAAAATTAGCTACATTTGTTTTTGGAACAACCCCTATGAAACTTGTATGTTTCATGTTTTTCACTCTAAGTTCATCTTTCGAGGCAAGTTTTTATTATTCTCGTGTTTGCTCAACTGGCATCATTCAAAGTTCATAATGTTCCTTTTTTTATTTTTCCCAAAAAATTGAAAATCATTATGTTTTTGATGTGCCAGATGAGAAATTTTTATTTCTCAGAGTTAGGTGTTTTCTTATGTTTACATGCAAGGGCAGCAATTTTTGCCACCATTGCATGTTGTTTTGAGTTTTCGATGCAAAGCTAGCATTTTTTATTGCCCTTGCATTCGTCATGTAGAGGCGAAAAAATTTGCCACCCTTGCATCTTTTATTTTGTATCATATAGGAGCGGTGAATTTTGCCACCCCTACATCCCTTCTTGTAACCTCACATGCAAAGATGGCAAAATTTACTGCCCCTACATGGTCTTAATTTTCATACGCAGCATTTATGGCCATGCACATCGAGTGGTTGGGGGCATTTTTCACCCCATTTAACCCTATTTCTTCCTTATTCTGATCTATTCTTCTTTATTCCTCCTCCTCCTTGGGTTTGGGTGATTTAGCGAGCAAGTGCAGTCGAGTTTTCCTTAGATTCGAGTGTCATTTCACAATTTTATCATGTAGGGTTTCATTTTTTGTTTTATTTTCTTTTTTATTCTCTTTTTCATTATTGTTTTTCCTTATTTCCTTTTCTTGTCTAGCTTTTCTTATTTTTTTTCTTCCCCTTCCTCTTTTTCCCCCTGAGGAACCCATCCACCCACACTGTTACCATCCCTCGCCCTCATTTTTCACATGTTCTCTACTGACCAGTGTAAAGGTGGGAAAATTTGCCACCCTTATGAATCCCTTGGAAGGGTGGCAAATTTCACCACCCTTACATGAAAACTTTCAACCATGTGCATCGGTGGTGAAATTCACCACTAACACGAAACCTGACTTCCCAACCATGTGCAAGGGAAACAATTTTCACCACCCTTACATGAAACATCTGACCTTCTACATGCATCGGCAGTGAATTTTGCCACCAATTGAAACCTTTCTACCCTGATGTGCACAGGCAGCAATTTTTTTTGCCTATGCATAAAGACCTTCTTAAACATGCAAGGGCGATAATTTTTACCACCCATGCATACCTTCCCTCCATTTTTACTAACTCTAGGAAATTTTTATTTTTCCTATTTTTTGAGCCCACTTCCCTTTCTCTTTCTAACCTGCTCACGCCTCATCCCTTTCAAGCACATTTCCTTATTCATGATCACCCAACGTGCAATTTTTTCAAATTATCAATATTTTCCCTAATTACACAATCATGACTCTTATCATAGTTTCTCCTCAAGATCCTTCTTCATCAACATACTTTTGACAAAGGCTCGACCTGATGAATGAAGTTTTTCCAAAGAAGTCAAAGATGTTGAAGTATTAGTATCAAGGTGTTTTCTCAATCACCTCAGTCACTTCTAATGTCAATGACATTCAAGATACAAAAACTGGGCACGTACATATGGCCGAGTTCATGGAGAGAACAAAGGCAAATAATCCTAGCTCTGAAATGAAGAGGATAATTGAGAGCAATATCTATCTAGTCTCCTCTTTTTCTGTGGCAGCTCATCACATAGAATTTGTTCTCTAGTGCACCTAATTTTACAACAAAAATACCAGAGCTGTGGTAGATGCTAGTGGCAACATAGTAATTTGACTAGACCCTGAGTTTATCGATAAAGTGTTCATGTGCCCTCTTGCTATTGAAGTGTTGAGAATCGACTTCGTTGAAGCACAAAAATAATATGATAAAGATCTCAAGAAGGCAAAGAAGGTGATCAACAATAGATGGCTTAAAACTCCTAGAGCAAACTTGTCAAGATGGCCATAGAACTTTCTGAGGAGTGAGTTTATAGAAGAAGTTGGCGACTTGATGACTCTTCTCAGTAGAGTATGAGGTTTACCCTCTTCTTCTCAATTTTATGAATGAATGTATCCCTTCATAAGATAATCCTCCAAGGCAAACAAGTCATTTTTTGGGGTGAATAGATCAGCAATGCTCTGCATGAGCAATTGACAAAGGTGTCTACTACCTTGAAGTTCTATATGACTTCATACCTGGTATACATTACAGCTTCAATGAGAACCTTTCTAGGTTTGACATCAGAGGGAGACAGGAAAACCACCCCGGTATATCAATATTATCTACAGCTAATATTGAAGGGTTTAATCCATCATTTTAGGAGGGTAAATGACACTTTCTTTGCAGTATTTTTGTGTCTCTTTGACCCCTAATTAGAACAAAAAAGAGTGTCAGATGAAGCTTGGACTGTTGTGAATGACTTCGGTTGTATGTTCTTACAGTTCCCTTCTTTTTGTTATCTATGGGTTAGCTTTTTTCAAGGCTATCCCTATATGCTCCCAAGATTTCCCTTAGATAAATTGGTCTTGATGGAGCTATGTAAGCAAATTTTTGTCATACACAATAAGCAGATCAAACTTAAGAAACCCAGTTTTAGGTTCCTAATTAAAATTGGTAGGTACTCAGTATTGACTATGACAAAAGCAAGGGCAATGGAGACCGAAATTCAACTTGTGATCATGAAGTAGTTCAAAAGAAGACCCAAGTTTGATTATAGAGGTGTTAAATACATGATCAAGAGGAAGACTCAGTTCCATGAACCCATGATCAAAGATGTCTGGATAGATTTAAGGACAGTGAAAGATATCAGAAGGATGGACTACAACAGACTATCTCTTAAACAAATAGAGTATCTAGGGCTCGCTGATATCCCTCCAAATCTAGTAGATGACAGAGATTTAGTCAATAGTAGATATCATGTTGAACAAGTCGCTAACTCTCCTCTTCCCCAGATCTAATGGTCTCAGAAAGAGTTGACCTCCTTGAGGATGAGATTCGAACTAATATTGGCTAACACCAATGATTGGATAGCAAATAAGAGGATCACTTTAAAAGAATTCATCATAGGATCAGAGGCTAAATTTCAAGAAGAGACAAGGAGTAGAGCGGAAAATAGAATGAATAATAAAAGTGATGTTCCTTCTCCTTCTAGGCCCCATAAGCCTAGGATCATTTTTGTATCAAAGAAATCAAAGGTTGCTAAGAAAGAGCCAGAGTCAATAGATATGGGGGTTGAGGAACAAAGTGCCAGAGATAAGTGGCTGAATAGATGGAAATTGATGACAAGCCTACAGGTCAATAGAGAATGGAAGCTCAATCTCTGCAAGAAGGTGTACAGCCAGACGTAGAAATTTCTTCTTCTTCATCCCACTCACCTGTTACAACTCCTTTACCTATTTGTCCCATCAATATTCCCTCTTCTAGGCTCACTTCTCCTTCTAAAATTATTTTTGGCGACCCTCAAGGCACTTCTAGAGATGTTCTTCATTCATCAGGATCCATCCCTAGTTTGTCATCTCCTTCTTTTAACATCAGAGATAGTTCCACCTTCAACCATTCATAGCAGGTGTGATTTTTACTGATACTACACCCACTATGCCTATTGTTTCTGCCAATAGTGCAAGTGCTACCCCAGTGATGCCAACTATAGGGACTTTTGCTAATATAAGTGCTTCTACTCTCCCACCTTGATTGTCAACTTTCACACCCAAAAGGATAAATCAAGACATTTCTCCAGATGACTTTGACTTTGGTAAAATAGTACCAGTGAAAGCCAAGACCCCCAAGAAACCAAAAATCCTTTCAAAAATGATTGGAGATAAGGGGCAAAAATTTTTGGAGATAGCCAAACCCCCATAGGATGCGACTCTTGAAAATTTTGATATGAGCAACTACTCTATCTCTCGAGTTGAGTTAGGGAAAATAACTCGTGAGGGCGCCAAGAGTGATTTACAATCTATGGTGGATATTATGGTTCAAAAATCTAACAGAGAAAGAGAAATGAAAGATCATTACAAAGCAATGGCGAAACAACTGACCATAGTGATCAGGGGATTCACTTTTGCTCCAGAAGTGTTAACTCCAGAGGCTTTCTCTATAGATGATCCTATAATTCAGAATGCAGAAAAGATTTATCTAAAGGGAAAAGTACTTGAAGACTACTTAGATAAGATGCATGCACAAGGGATTTTCTTGTTCACAGAGATGTCTGAGAAGATAGGTAAAATGAGGAAAATGAGAACATAATTAGAAGATCTTATCAATATTATTTCTCAAGATATTGAAAGCACAGATAAATATCTTAGCAAATAGATAGAGATGAAAGAGCTAAAAATATGTACCCTAGTATCAATCGACATCATTGTCGATAGAGATTCTTATATTGAAATTAAAGAATCACTGATATATAAGATCTAGGTACTTAAGGAATTGATCAGTGACCTCGAATCTTCCAAGGATGCCAGTGAACAAAGCGATACCAGTCTATTGAACAAATTGGAAGAGTTGCCTTGCATAGACTTACCTCTCAAGACAACCAATTCATCTCAGTAGAGGAAATGATTCAGGAGTTCAAAGGTATGATTTGAAGGGAATTTGAGGAGAAAGCATTCTTAATGGCTTCTATGGATAATATCTTAGATAATCAGTTAACTCTGGACAATCTGAGAACTAGGTTAACTAGTCATACAAAGTTAATCACAACAGTGAGAGACACCACAGTTAGAGCTAAGGTGGTCTTCAAAAATACTATTGCACCAGATAGTATTGAGATACAAGTAGCTATCACCATGTATGATGCTCATACAAAGAAGATTGACAATAAAAGTTGAATTGCTCTTCCATTTCTTCTTTTCTATTTTTCTCATGTACTTTGCAATTGACTTGGGACATTTATACATGTACTTTTTTCATGTGTATATAAATGTAAAAATCCAAAAAAGTCCCGAAGTCAATATAGACTCATCTTTGACTAGGTTTTAATATTTAAGTCTTCTCTTAATTTTGAAGGCTTTTCCCTATATATAGAGAGAGAGAGACGGAGACTCTTTTGTAAAAGGATCTCTAGATAATTGAGAGCAAAAACTCTGCCAAAATTGAGATGTTTCCTGAGACTTTGATCTCAGCTTGTAAATCATATTTTCTTGAATAAATGAGAAGCAAGTTATTTTCAGACTTTGTGTTGAAATAATTTGTGTTACTTAGGAGATCGTTCTTATGTTCTCTTTCCTAATAATCTCTCATCTGTTTGATTAAATAAGCAAAGTATGTGTGGAAATTATCTGAAGACATTCTAAAGGATATTAGAAAGTCTTGTGAACTAATTTTATCCTTTGTGATCTTATAATCTGTTGTAGTTTTAGGTGAAGACTTTGAGCTGCACTTCACTCTACTGTTACATACGTTTCAAATCAGTGAGTGAAAGCAATGAAAGACTTTGTACTTTCGTGGGTTTCTCGTAGATCTAGTTACTAACCGAAAAGAAAAAATTGCTATTTACTGAACATCATTTCTGAAGGAAGAGGAATTCTTTTAGTCATCAACCAAGATTTATCTTTTGCTCTATGAACATCATCTCTGAAAAAAGAGAGATGAATGGTGTTATCCTACCCTGAGTGTTATTTTCTGCTTATTTATATACATATAGCATATAAGTAGTTTATAGGGAATCTCCCCTTGATGAGAGGAGAGATTTATATCACTATGATGTGGTAAACCCACACTTTTTGCCATATAAACCTCCTTGTACTGTGGTTGATATACCCATTTTTCCATCAGTTGCTTGACGACAAAATATTCACCCAACAGTGTATGCATATTTATGGGTAGACAGAGTATAAAAGGATTTTACTTTGACTATCTATAAATAATTATGTTTGGTATATGTTTGATAGAGTATGGGTTAAAGTATAAATTGATTTATCAATTACCATTACCATTACCATAGACTTAATTTTATTTGTTGTAAAAACTCATGTTGGGTATACCTATTAAGCCTAAGTTAAAATAAAAACTGCAATTAGTTATATATGATTGGGTTATTATATTTTATAATTTTTTTGAATAGGTCTACAATTTACTTTGTCTAGGATATACACAGACAAGTAATAAGTTAGATAACTACATATCAGTTGGAGGGTTTCTTATTTTCAATTACCTGTGTGAAGTATGATTAAATAAATGTTTGTTAGATTATATTAAAATGTTCAGGTTAAATTAAGTTTCATTTCTTAAGTAGAAATTTTGGGATATGAGAATAATTCAAACATGTGTATGTGTGTGTGTGTGTGTGTGTGTGTGTGTGTGTGTGTGTACACACACACACACACACACACACACACACGTTATTACTTCAATTGTACATATAAGTACATATACATAGATTTATGACCATTTATATGTACATATTATGCCATTTGGTTATAAATGTCAAAACATGTTTATGTGGATAATTTAATATATGAATAAATGTTTGTTATAGTGAATAGATTTATTCATATGAAAACTAGGTTTATATCATTAATTATTAATATGTTGTTTCAGTTATTAATTATGTGTGAATTGATTAATAGCTAATTAGAATAATAAATGACATATTTATTATTGTTGATTACTTAGAATTTACTAAGAAGTTATTGAAATGTATTATTTAATATAATGCTTGAGAACATAGGATGTTTACATGGAATTGGTAAATCCATAGATATTATAATGTAAAAAGAAAAAAATAATACTGTTTATTGGAAAATGGGCATTGGTTGTATTGGAATTTAATAAATATATTTGTGAAAATAAGTTGTTATTATTTAACATGTGATTATTTCTATATTTTTTGTATTTAATTATCATGTAGTATTAAATATTAAATCTATATGAAAATTCCATGAAATTTTTGTATATGGATTATTGGAATCTGGTATTAATGACATTAATGATTATTATCATGAGACATATTTCCATGCATATAGTTAGAGTCTTTAATACTTGGATTATATGAAATCTTATTGAATGTGTGTGTGATTATGATTGATCTAATGGATCATTAAACTATATGAAAACTTTGGCCAAAGAAATGTTTATAGTTAACATTTTTATTTCACTTATTTGATTATATGCACATATGCATGATGTCATGTTAGAAACAAAATTCTTTATGATATGTTGCATGTAGTTAGAATATTATAACACATGAATTCTAGTTGAGTTTTTGATACCTGCACCATTATCATCTACTCATCCTTGAAGGCAAGGCCATTCCTTAGTTGGGCATTATGTGTGGGATCTATGGTCCATGGTTGGTGTGTAACAATACTTTGATGATGCTCTCCCTTTCCTCTAGTAGTCAGTCGATAGAGACTCTTACTCACGATTTTAATATATTTACATATAATGAGTTTATGAAACTTTTTGGTTCTATAGAACCTTGTATTTATTATATTCACTTTGATGTAAAATTATTATATTATTGTACTTGATGAATAAAAGTTTGACTGCTCTTAATTATATAATATTATTGTATTAAATTTTAGTAGTTGGTTGAGTTGTTATTAATTTAGCAGTTATACATTTGTGATGGACTATATTTGCTTAAGGTTTGTTATTATGGGATCTATGGTCCATGGTTGGTGTGGAAAAATCTTTGATTATACTCTCCCTCTCCTCCAGTAGTCAGTCGATAGAGACTCTTACTCATGATTTCAATATATTTACATATAATGAGTTTATGGAACTTTTTGGTTCTATAGAACCTTGTATTTATTATATTCACTTTGATGTAAAATATTATATTATTGTACTTGATGAATAAAAGTTTGATTTCTCTTAATGGTATAATATTATTGTATTAAATTTTAGTAGTTGGTTGAGTTGTTATTAATTTAGCAATTATACATTTGTGATGGACTATATTTGTAATTCTATTGACTTTGTTAATTTGATCATTATCTAATTGAATCATAACATATTTATTATGAAATATGCATTTAATTAAATATCATATTAACTAATCTATTGTGAATAATATAATTTGATTATTAAGTAATGTTTAAGAAAATATATCGTTATTTGAGTTAAATCCAATGGGGTTCTAACAAAATCGGTACCAAATTTATGGGTTTTCTATGGGACTAATTTTGGACCTATTCTCACTTGTTTTTAGCATTTGGAAACACACAAGTAAATCAAAGTTCAATAAATTCTCTAATATATTTTTCAAGTTTCAAGCATTTAATTCACTTCAATTATGTGCAATTAGATATGTGTTTATTGTTGTTTTATTGTATTCCATTCATATATAAATTTCACACCACTTTGTATGGTTTTTTGTAGTGTCCCTTGACCTAATCCACTTTACCATACTACATTTTGGTGAATACATGCTCTCTTACACCCCTTAAAGGTTATATTGATGATTATATTTCATATTGGATCTAATTTTGCTTAAGATTTCCATTAACTTACATTGTTTTGCATGTTTCATTTCCTCCTATTGTGCTTGTATTACATATTAGATCTTAGTTTGGCCTTAAGGTTTCCTCATATTTGTAGCTTATTGAAGGCCCTTCCCTTATTGAACCTTATTGTTAAGGTTATCTTTTCTTATTAGTGTTACTAGGGTGTGTTAGACTGTGTTGGATTCTATATGCCATAATTCTCCCTCTCATTATAGATCTTGTATATTATTTTACTCCTTAGCATTTATTATGGGTAGATTTGATTCACTTATGACATGATTATTTATGATAGTATACACATGGGTTATTGTTATTAAGCATTACGATATGGTTTTTATGTAAATATTAATCAATGATTGAATGTTTCTTTCCACTAATATATTATATAATATTGACATATGGTTTGAAACATGATATTATGTAATTTAGATTCTTAATGAGATTATACCCTTCTAATTGATGGCTTTAATTTAGGACCTCCTACAAATAGATCTTATGTGGCTCATTGTATGATGGTTTATTATGAGGTAGATACTATAGAAACTTGGATAGGTAGGGCACACAATGATATAATCCCTACCTCCACTCCCTCCCTCACCCCTTCCCTCATTATTTCTCAACCTCAAGGTGGGGTAACTAAAAAACCCTCCTAACCTTCCTCAAGCCCCATGTCTTAGATTAAAACTACTAGGGATTATTATATTATAAATTAACTTAAGAATACATCAATTCTAAAATATCTATTCTATAACTTATTATAAGGCATAATGTTTAAAAATATATAATTTATAAGACATTAGAAGACATTACTTTAGCAAATAACACTAAACCTTTTCATTTTTTTTATTGTTAAATTTTTTATAGGAAGTGAGAACCTTAATAATTACATAATGAGGTGTCTTCAACAAAAAAATTTCATCAACATTTAACTTGTATATTCAAGTTATTATCAATAATAAATGGATTAAAATGGTACTCATAGACAATGGTTTGGAATAAAAAATTTGTAATGAGTTCTTTATTAGTATACTCGGAATCGAAAAACACGCCCTTGAAAATTTTTATATGATTTTTAAAGGCTTTAAGAATAAACCAAGAAAAGTTGTTAGAACAATTACATCAAATATATTCCTTAGAAAACAAATTATAACCAATGATTTTCAAGTAATATATAATGAAATGAGATGTAGAATTCTACATGGGAGAGCATGGGTCCATGCCATGCATGTGATTCCCTCCACATTACATAGATGCTTAAAATTTATACAAGAAGGAATCAAATATGCATGTCCTATGGATGAGGTACCATTAAAAAAAATTAAAATGATAGAACCCAATGTTATCATGATACCACATTTAAATACACTTCAACCATCTATTATGTACCCTCACAAGTGTTTCTAATAGAATAATTATTACATTTTAATGGGGTGAACTTAATCAAACCCAAGAGACTAGTGGCACTCAAACTAATAATATGGACTCGATATTATCCAAGGCATACTTTTATGCCATTTTCCCCATGAAATATAAATATGACATTAATACCTTCAACATCAGTCATCTCTATCTTACCCCAAAATACTATGGAAGACCTACTCCATTATCTATGTGTATTGATTCACCATCTTATGATGATAAAGGTAAAGGGCATGTGATCAATAATTTTTGTAATAATAATAATTGAAGACAACCTCATAGCCATTCCTTGTTCAAAATGCCTTAGAAAATATGGACTCAGATTGAAATATGTATTAAAAAATGGGATATAAATGCCAAGGTTTGGGTAAATATGAGCAAGGAATCACACAACCTATCATTCTAATTTCTCATTTACTAAAATAGGGTATTGGATAAATTAAGGATTCTAGAGTAAAATACATATTTTTTAAATGAAATCATGGATACCTAGAAATTCATAATCATGAGAGTGATATAAAATACAAATCTATCTATAACCATTTTTTTGAATCCAAAAAAAATAACATTCAATAAATTAATAAAGGCATTACTATATAACTTGTACATTCGAAGTTAATAGATGGTTTTGTTTCATTTGATAATATCCCCTTGGGTGCATTCTCTAATAATAAATTCATAAAATAATAATATATTCCATTTTTAATAAATAGCCAAGCATATTTTGGAGTGTGATCCCTCACTTATAGATGAAAATGCTCTATTAGATTGATCAACACATTACAAACAACACCATATGTCAAAGATCAATCAACATTATTAAATGAAGGCATAATCTATCTTAACCTTGGCACTAGTGACGAACCTAAGCTTATATTTTTAGGTGTGTCTTGACTCTTGAAGAACAAAAAAATCACATTGTAATATTATAGGACTTTCTTAATGTATTTTCTTCATCCTATGCATATATGCCTAGTATTGATACATCCATTGTACTCCATAATTTAGTTATCAATCTTGATGTTAAACCACTAAAAAAATAAAATAGAAATATGTATCCTGAAGTTGTTTTAGTTGTCAAATAACAATCGCATAAGTTACTAGACATTGGTTTTATAAGGCTTATTGATTATTTGGAATGGATTTATAACATTGTCCTAGTTACCAAACCAAATGGGTCAGGATTTTCATTGAATTTAGAGACATAATTAAAGAATGTTCCAAGGATGACTTCTCATTGCCTTATATTGATATGACAGTTTATTCTACAACTAGATATCAGATGTTCTCCTTTATGGATTTTTTTTTTTAATAATCAAATCAAGATTAATCATAGTGATCAATACAAAATTGTATTTATAACCCCCTAGGAAACTCTTTGTTATGTTTGTATGTCCTTCAATAAATAAGAAAAAGTAACACAAATCAAAGGGCTATCACATATATTTCATGATTACATGCACAATATTTTAGAATATTATGTTGATGACCTCCTAGGAAAATCTAAAAAACATGAAAACCATCCTCATGATTAAAGAAATATATTTGAACAATTATGAAAAGATGAAGTTAAATTAAATACAAAAATAATGTATTTAGGGTAACATCAAGGAAATTGTTGGGTTATATTATCTCTCAAAGAGGTATAGAAGTCAATATTAATAAATTATAAGACATAATTGAAATGCCTCTTCCTAAAATCCTTAAGAAACTACAAGATGTTTACCAAGAAAAATTTAAACCATTTGATGATTTGTTGCTCAAGTAGTAAATAAAACCTAACCATCTTAAATATTATTGTGCAAAGGCACCAAGTTTAAGTGGGATGAAAAATGTCAAAAGGATTTTGATATAATTAATCCTCTTTTTATATGCCACTTATTCCTGATTGACCCATATTATTATACAATTTTGCCACCAAGAGTTGTTTAGGAAATTAGCTTACATAATATGATGATGATCACAAATAATGTGTTATTCATCACATCAATCTTACATTGGATAATTATTAAAATAATTAAAACTCCATATAAAATTTATTCTTTTATATTGTGTCTTCAACACAGAAACTTAGACATTACATGTTTAACAATGAGACTCAAGTTGTTGCCAAGATTGATCCTTTGAAACATATAATGTTTAAGACATATCTCTTTAGAATAATATCCAAGTTATTCATATATTAATGGGGATATATTTTAAATTTATAGCCCAAAAATAAATTAAATGTAAAGTCATAACTAACCAATTCAATGAGGCTCCCTATTAGACCACACTCCTATTGTTGACCCTTTTCAAAATGAGTTTTGTATGCACTTAAATTTTCTCTCTTATATTATTGTCACTAATATTCATATTAGTCAACACTAATTCTACTTATTTAATTTATTCCCTTTAATCCTACTAATTTATCCCCCTTCCTAGTCATCTATCTAATGACCCCCATTAATATATCTTCATATATTAACATTATTCTATCCCACTTCATCATTAATTCATCTTAAATCCCCTTTATCCTAATCTAATACCTAATTATCTATTATTTGAGAATTTTAAATTCCCATGACCCACCTACTGCACCTATCCCTAGGCTCTCCTATACCCCTACATTCTCTAGAATCCCCTAAACAACTACATAATCCATCCTTAATCATGTTTAACCCTCCCAAAGAGATTCTAGAGGTTTCTACCTCTAGAACTTCTCTCCTCTAGAATCCTCCAAGGAATTTTAAATTCTGTGGATAATCCTCATCCCTTGATCCTCTTCTAACTAACTTCAAATCTCCATCCTTGATCTCTCCCTCCATTTTCTATTTAAACAAGGTCACTTCCTCCATGGAGGCTAATGAATAAAGGAGCAATAAAACCATGTCAATATGTCCAACCATCCAAGCATCCAACATCCTTGATCAAGCAACAAAATGTCAAAATCAGAGTCAAGGTAATCCATATCCCAATCTAATCTCTTTGTTTTCATTCTGTTTGATCTTGGTCTAAAGCATTTAGGATTTAAGATTTAAGTGTAGGATTGAATAGTTATTTCATCTAATTGCATTTAGATCTTAGTGGATTTAGACTTTACTTAGTGGTTTGAGATTTGAGTGGTTTAAATTAGTTAGATTTAATCCATTAAAATCAAATTTCATTCTACAATTTGGTGACCATAGTGGGAGTTTACTTCTAATTTAACCATTTTATTTGTTAGAAATCCTATTGGCAACTTGTAGGATCAATTGGTAGGAGAAAAATCTTATATTTTTGAAAATTTTACATGTACAAGTGCAAGTCGATTTTGCACTGGTATTCCTGACATTACACTATGCAGTCATGACTTTGTCTTATAAGTCATGATTTTGCCTTAACTGCTAGACTTAACCACTAACTATTTACTTTGACTATGATAGTTTTTGGCTTTTTAACAATACTATGACCAACAAATCATGATTTTGTAAAGGAAATTATAATTTTATCCTATTGACTCATGGTTTTTCAAGTTTCTAACTAGACTCAACTATCCCAACCTGACTCAACCACCCTAGCCCAACTCAACCACCCCAGCTCAACTTGACCACCTTGACCCAAATTGCCCTGGCTAGACTCATCCCTAACCCAACTCGACTTGACCATCCTAGCCCAACTCAACTTGACCATCCTAGTTTGAATTGACTCAACCATCTCAACCTAACTCATCCTAAACTGACTCATCCCAACCCAACTCAACTTAACCATCCTAGCCTGATGTGCCTTGGCTTGACTCAACCATCCTGACTTGACTCATCCTGACCTAAATGATATTGGCCTAACTTGACTCTTGGCCTAGCCTAACTTGACTCACCCAACCTAACCCAACTCAGCCTAACTCAACTTACCCATCCTGACTCAACTCTTTGAGCTTGACCTGACTCACCCATCTAATTCAACTTGCCTAACCTAATCTGACTCACCCTAACCTAACTTGACTCTTCTTAACCTAGCCTATCTCATCCTGACCTAACCTAAGTCATCCTAGCCCAACTCACCCAACCTATCCTAACTCATATCCATCCCATTCTAACTTGTACCTTTTTTAGGGTGTTCTATTAAGGTAGGTTAGATTAACACATTGTTTCTTACAGGGGTAAATCTAGTGAAATATTTTGTCTAACTAACATCATATTTTGTAGGGCATATTTTGGTCTAATATATTATCTTTCAATATTCCCCTCAAGATCATCAATCAAAACTACTAATCCTTATCTTTTAGGTTACCTCTTTTTGAGTTCCACTTGAAACTACTAACCATGTGCTTGCAGGTTACCTATCAAAGAATCCTTGCGACACTTTAAAAATCATTTTGAATCATTTTAATCACCTTGTCTTGTATATATTATTTTATATATGTCTCCTTATCTTATATATTCTTTTATTTCATCTTGTAGATACATCACACTTAATTTTAATCAATTAATTAATCTTTTTGGTCTACCTGATTATCTCCTGGGGATACGGTGGGTGTATGCTCTCCTCCTTTTATCCTTGTAGTGATTATTTGAGGATCAAAAACCATCTATAAACCCTTCCATTTTCTTTTCTAGGGGCAACATAACAAGTAATTAACACCCATGTACTTTCCATAGTCTTAGGGGATAGTGACTATGGATTTCACCACCATGCACTAATCTAAACTTTATTTTATAATGAAGTATAAATATCAAGGACAACTATCATTAGGCTAAGAGGTTGACCCCATACAGGTCATCCATGAAGGATAAGAATTAACCCTCTGAACTAGGAATTAGATAGTACCCTATATGGACTTGAGCCCCATTGTACTTTCACATATATCAGGGATGTCCATAGAGAGCCTATGCAAACCTAGTATAGGACCTTTTGGTTGTAATAGATGTACCACTATAGGAGTCAATATTAGGTCCAAAGTATCCATTGAGTGTGATTTGGGTTGAGAGGGTTTGATCAATTCTATAATGGGTCACTAGCCTATAGCCTCACTCATGAAGCTATTAGATGGTGTAGCCATCAATTTACACACCCATCAGTTTACTAATCATAGATTTGTGGTTTTCTTTATTAGATGTGTGTGGTGCTAAACCTATGTTATTTGTGAGCTGATTCAGCCTCCACCCAAACTTATACACCTATTTAGGTCTTAAATATACTCATTTTGTGTATTCTTACCTCATTATCATCCTTTAGGCATATCCACATCATCATCCCCATTTATATATATTGTCTCTTATATATCCCTATCTCAAAAATATCATGCATTATCACCTTTAATTCATACCATCCTCATATAATTATATTCACCCATTATTAATCATACCTTTATCACCTACATACTCTAATCACATCTTACATCCTGACCTAAGTCTAACAACATCAACTACTTGTCTTCACATAGTCACCTCATCCCTCTCTTAGTCTTACCATCCATCATCATTGATCACCCACATAACCTAATCATCACCTTATATATCCTTATCTCACCCTATTATACATATCCTTATTCTCTTATGCATCCCTCTAGTCACATCCTATCGTAGACCCATCCATCATTAATAACACCCCTATTACCTACATATCCTAATCACACCTTATTTTATCTTCTACACCTTATCCTAAATCCATCATCAATCCTTTATCTTGACCTTGTCCTCATCACCCATTTAATTTAACCTCATCCTATCTTATCTTAGTTGGCTTTTTAGGTCACATATGAATTTAAACCATCCCCACCTCATTCATCTTACCCGTTTATCCTTTCATCATCACCTATTATCATACTTTCCCTTATCCCTTTATCCTAATCACCTTCAACACATAATCCCATCCCATCTTGAGTAAATTGGTCTAAGTCTTGACTTAGTCATTTTATCTAATCTACATCATCTTATGATCCTATTCAAACTATCGCTCTTCACTGAATCAAGTATCATACCTAGTCAATATATTATTAGCATCTTATCACTTTATCATTATCAGTCTAGAAAACCCATCATCATCAATCTAGTCTCTATCATCCTTGCCTATTCATAACTAGCACCCATCATATTGTCATCTTGCTAGTATAAATATAGGCACCCATCACAATCCTCAATCCTTTTTCTAGCTTGATTATTAGGCATTATTGATAGGTCATTAACACCTATTATACTATCAGTCTGACATCTAATCATATTCATACATCATATCCTCATCATCACCCATCACACTATCTTGGTCCTTTGGACCTCATTTGATTCAAGAAGCCATCTCTCATCATCCATCCTTTACCACCCATCCTCATAGATTTAGACCTAGTTATTATAGACTAATACATCTTGGACAATAAGGATGTAGTCCTTTTATGAGCACTAGAGATGGGTTCCAACCTACCATCTGGCCTGGATCCCATTTGTCCCAATCCAACATCCTACATGCTTCCTCATCCATAATGCCCTAGCTCATCAAAATCAGTATCAACATTCCTTGATGTGGTCACCCTAATCAATCAACACATTAGAGAGAATAAATATGAATTCCTCTTGTGGATATGGATTATGGGTGCCCATTTTCCTAATGATTTCGATCCCATAAGCCTCAAGTCACCTCCTAAATAAGTCTACCATCCAACCTTATCCTCATCCCATCCCCTTCTAGCATCCACTCATCCTATCCAAAGCCCCTTATCCTTAATTAGTAATCATCCACAACCAAATCCTCCATGTACTAATCATAATCCATCACCACTCCCTCATCCTTTATCACCCACCACCATAAAGCTAGACCCTACTTTCATAGACCAATACATAAATGCCAACAAGAATGAGATCCTCTTACAATTCATTACAATGGGTGTACCACTTCCTAAAGGTGTTAACCCCATTCAACTTATTTAACCTCTATCACAAACCCCTTCATGTAAGCCTCCTTCCAATCCCCAATCCACTAGTCATATCCAATCATCTACCCCTTTCTCTACTAGCAAAGGGAATTCAATCTTGGCCACCCAACCATCCACCAAGTCACATCAAACACCATATGATCTTAAGTCTAATGTTTCCACATCTAAATCACATAGTGAATTGGGTCCTTACACTCCCTTTCTTATGTCCTTGGAATCCCTTTTCAAATGACTTGTCACTACTAACATGATGGTCTATCCATATATCTAACATCTTGATCCTACTAAGCCTAAGCCCTCTTAGTATAAAGCAAATAGATACTATCTCTATCATCAAAATTGGGGGAATTCCATTAAATTATGTCAAATTCTATGATATTATGTCCAAGACCTCATCAATAGTGGTGACATAGTAATCAAGGATGAATCAAATGAATTTAAATCCTTGAGTGAACAAGAAGAAGAATTCCAAGATTCCTTTCCTAATCATAGTCAATCCCTTCCCCTTCCAATCCAAGGTCAAGACATCCTACCCCTCTTCCTTGATCCCCTCATTGTCAATCAATCCTCCATCAACCATAAATCCATTCCCCAAAAGCCTATTCCTCCTATATCTCATGAATAATTCCATAGACCTATCTTTGCTCAGTCCATTATTCATCCATCATGTCCCTCTCACCCATCATAACAAATACCACATATTAAGAGGAAAATCATGGACAATCACTCCTCTAATTGTAACATCATGTCTTATACATTGGATCTATCATCAATGCTAATAAATGTCCTATCTACATTAGGATCATGTTCTACACCAACATCTGAATCAGATTCCTCATCAGAATCATCATCCCTCATTGATATTGTAGAAAATGATGATAATTATTGATTTTTTTAAGATCCCACTAAAGATGATGATGTCATAACCAAATTTTTGAATGTTTTATGTAATTTTTAGAGTGGATCTAATCCTACCTTGGATGTGTGTATTAGTGATCCTTTAGAGAGTTTTTAGTTCACTTTCTCCAACATTGAGGCTAGGGATCCTAGTAACCTTTATGAGGAATATGCTACCCATTATCCCCTTAATACATCACCCAACACCAATCATCTACCTTACCTCCATAATCCCTATATCCCACTCCATAAAGGGAATAGATAGGAACATATATCATTATATTCCCTTCTACATTCAATATCATGTACCACAAATATGAAGGTCTAAGACAATATTATCAAAGTCACAAATCAAGATCAAATTATCTTTGATCTTGTTAGTCAAAATCAAGAAAATTTTATTCATTAGCCTAATCTAAAAAAATATTCCCCTAATGAAGCCCAATATCAGGCATTAGTGGACTACCAAAGTTAAAATAATCATTATATATTAAGTCAAAAATCAATCTCCTTTAGTGAAGCCTAAAATTAGGCACTAAGGGGAAGTTAATATCAAATCCAATCAATAAATAAAGTTGAAAATAATACAACCAACCATCTTATTAATGTTTGTATCAAAAAATTAGCAAATCAAAAGATCTTGGATCCCTTAATCTCATCGAACCCATATAAAGAATCCCCTCCACCATATCAAATGGTGTATGCAACTATTGAAACCCATTTTTGCTCCCCATTCTATCATGTCATTCATGATCACACCCCTCATTTCCATCCTATATCCCATCATCACAATCATGACATCTTCCCATCCATACCATTTCTCCAATCCCTGGGTAGCATATCCCTCATAGGGGCTACAAAGACACTTGGTTAAAATGTGTGAAGGATGCTAAATCAAGAATTAATAAAGGCCACCAAGACATGGTCCTAACATCACACATATCCATAATAGGCATCGGTTAAAGATAAAAATAATGCTTTCATCTTGAATTTCACCCTTTTCCAATAAATCAAGATTCCCAATAAAAATCAAAAAAGTCAAAAAAAATATATCATTCATCCAATGGTGAAAATTGGTATTTTGTTGCTTGAAAAAGTACCATGATGAAAACTAGTTTTTGGTGTCATGGTAAAATAATCAATTGTCTACATTGTACCTCAACACTTAGGGGCAAAATTTATCCTTTTAACCATCACACCCATCCCTTATCAATTCTATTTTCATCATCTACCATCATGTCATCCACCCTATCTCTCATTTCTTCCCATCTTGACCTTCATAATACAATGGAATGTGTCTTAAGACATTTTCTCACATCATCTTGGCATATCCTCCAGTGGACACTTAGGAAACTAAACATCTGGTTCCTTCACAATGTGGCCATTAACAATCCCTAGTCCATTCCTCCTTGGTCCCCATCACCCTCATCCTTTTGTCATCCCATCCATCCTCATCCTAGTTGCTAGACTTGGTTTTCCCTTTGTTAGTAACCCCATTTGTATAATGTAAATACATATTCCAAAAAATTCCTAAAATTTTAAAATGTGTCAAAAACCCTAAAAATCATAAAATCTAAAAAATCCAAAAATAGTCCATTGTGTCTTGTCTTATGCCTAATCCCCTAGTTGTATCCATCTCCTATTTTTCCATCTTTGGATATCACATTCCATCTTGGAACCAAATTAGAGTGGTCACCCATCTCCCCATATCTTCCTCATCCTTTTGACTAAGTGCTATTAATACGCATTACATGGTTAAAGAATTTAATCTGGCACCCATCACTTTTTATCAATTGCCTTTTCATAACTAGCACCCATCAACTCACTTCTTTGCTAGTATGAAAGGTACTTGATCCCATCACCTTCATTATCATTTCCTCTTCATACCTAGCACCCATCCAATCACTCTTTGCTAGTATGAAAGGTATTTGATCCCATCATCTTCTAGGTTCTTTGCTAGGTTGAACTCTTGTAGGGCCTTGTCTATTAGTAATCCTTGGTTATCACTTTTATATATCACCTTCCTTGGCCACTTTTCAATTTGATATCAAGACCAAATTAGTATTAAAAGACCTTCTCCCATCCTTCATCCTTCTATCCATAACTAGGGGAAACATCATAGCCTAATCCTAATCATGATCACCCTATCCAAATCCAAACTCATCCTAAGTCCACAATCACATCATAATCATCCAACCCATCACCTAATCACTCATCCCATCATTAGACAAGACATTGGGACAATACATGTAGATGCTCATGTGTTTTACTTGTTTTCTCTATTTGTCTTGTTTGCATGTCTTCTATCATGTATATATTTTCTTTGTCTTATGTTTTTTTTGCATCATATCTCTTTTTTTCTATTGGGTAATGAACAAGGATGCTATGAGAATACCAAAAGTACCCTTAAGGATGTAGAGTTTTCTATTTACCCATGCACTTTGACACAATGTCCTCTTGGTAATGTTTATATCATGGGGCATACCACCAAGTTCCATATTTAATGGATTACTTAGACTATGATGAGCTTTATGACATTTGTGATGGCTTGATAATTTACACTTTCATCACTTATCTAATCATCCTTCTTCCCATAATTAACCTCATCCTCTTAGCTCATCTGACCAACATCCAACATTTTATCCTCATCTCATCATCTAGGTCATCATCTTCTAATCACTAATCATCTTCATCATCATCCTCTATCCTCTTGTCAAAACTACATTTGTTTGAGGTCTTTTCAGACTATGTAGGCAGCATTTGGCCACTTTTTGGTGCCCAAAGATAATTCAACCACTATCTCCTCTCTTGATCCCTTACATGTATCTTTGTTATGGGAATCATCACTACTCATTGGTCACTTGATCATATCAATTCTTCTCTATCATCACCTTCATCATATCAAACAACTTTAGCTTTGAGCTATACCCATCATTAATCTCATCAAATCATCATGTTATCTTGGCCTATATCTCTCCCTTATATGAATCCTCACTTTGGATACATATAAATATTATATCATTTTAATCCTATCATCATCATGTTATGGTTTATTCCCCATTGGGATTTGTTTACAACTATAACCTAGTCATCTCTACTCCTTGTTCATGTGTCCTTACTAGGGGCATCATCAATCTGTAGATCATTATTCAAGTTAAATTCATCTTCCCCATCTTATATCTCACATTTATAATCCCAACCCCTTGTCTATCCATCTCATACCACTGCTCACTTATTCTTTAAATTGGCCATCCATCTCATTCTTCCCCACATGTCCCCTCTAAGGGGCATCATATCCCCTAACATCATCTACTAACATTCATCTATGGCATGGTATTTCTTTGAAAGATCATTATTCCTTCCACTTTACTCCACTCGTAATGCCCTTTCAAAGAGAGGAAAAATGTATGCACTTAAATTCATTCAGTTATATGATTGTCACTAATATTCATATTAGTCAACACTAATTTCACTTATCTAATTTATTCCAGTTAATCCCACTAGTTTATCCCCCCTTCTTAATCATTTATCTAATGACCCCCATCAATATATCTTCATCTACTAACCTTATTCTATCCCACTTCATCATTATTTCATCCTAAATCCCCATTATCCTAATATAATCCCTACTTATCTATTATTTAGGAATTTTAAATTCCCATGACCCACCTACCCACCTACTAGGCCTATCCCTAGGTTCTCTTACACCCCTACATTCTCTATGATCCCCTAAACACCTATCTAATCCATCCCTAATCATTTTTAACCCTCCCAAAGATATCCTAGAGGTTTTTACCTCTGGAACCTTCTCTCCTCTAGAATCCTCCAAGGAATTTTAAATTCCTTGGATAATCCTCATTCCTTGATCCTCCTCCAGTTAACTTCAAATATCCACCCTTGATCTCTCCCTCCATTTTTTATTTAAACAATGCCACTTCCTCCATGGAGGATAATTAATAAAGGAGAAACAAATCCATGTCAATATGTCCAACCATCCAAGATTCCAACATCCTCGATCAAGCATCAAAATGTCTAAATCTGAGTCAAGGTAATCCATATCCCAATCTAATCTCTTTGTTTTCATTATGTTTGATCTTGGTTTAAAGCATTTAAGATTTAAGTGTAGGATTGAATATTTATTTCATCTAATTGAATTTAGATCTTAATGTATTTATACTTTACTTAATGGTTTCATATTTGAGTGGTTTAAATTAGTTAGATTTAATCCATTAAACTCAAATTTCATTCTACAAGTTTGTTAATCATACCATTGAAAATAAGACTTGGACCATGTACTTTTATAGGTTTATGCTTCAAGTTCCAAGGCCAATAGTGTATATATTACTCCTCATGGACAAACTATGACATTAGCATATAGATTGAGCTTTTCATATACTAATAATATAGCAAATTAAGAGGATTTGATTTTAGGAATCCATGTCATACATGCTTTAAATATTAAATATATTGAAGTGTATGGCATCTCAACTTGTTGTAATAAAAGTAATGGTTTCATATTAAAAAAGAGGATAAAGTAATTCCATTTTGAAATTTAATACGTATTTTGATCACACACTTTAGTACTTAAGTTTGAGATTGATAAAATTCTTTAAAAAAATGACTGCTATGTGTATGTTATGGTTATTTTTTCTTCCCATGTTCCTATTGATATCACGTATAATCATGAAATATTGATCATTAAGTGATTACAAGAAACAAATTTTGAATTTATAAATTTAAACAATTTAGATGCATTTTCAACTGAAAGTTAATTAATAATTGAGTGAAAATATATACAATTTTTTATCAAAAAAGATTGTTCCCATCACTTTTCAAAAAATGAAAAAATAAAATTGTGAAGATATGCCATTAGATATATTATAATTAGGTATTCCATTTTCCAAATATATTTTGATTTGTTATTGTTTATATGCCTTAGGCATGAAGAAGCTAAGCTGATGTTACGAGAGGCTCATGATGGTAAGTGTGGTGGACATCTTAATGGTAAAGCCCTATTGTACAAGTTGTTAAGAATGGATTATTATTGGTCTGTAATGGAACATGAATTCCATGAGTATGTAAAAATATGTAACTATTTTCAAATACATAAAAATTTAATACATGCACCATTTCAAGAATTATAAACTATTATTTCTCCTTGGCCATTTTCCATTTAGGGATTTGATCTAGCCAATAAAATTAAACCTTCATCATCAAAAGATCATAAGTTTATTATCATATCTATTAAATATTTTACAAAATTAGTTGAATTTGTACCTATAGAATTTGTATACAATCAAAAATGCATCATGTCTATAAATCAATCCTAACTCAGAGAAGATAGATCATGCTTACACTTTCGACTGGGTATACATTAGATAATTAAGAACATGACCAATATGGGGATCCACTAGACCCAATTAGAGGATCTCTTATGAAAATAAATAATACTAGGGAGGGTTCTAAAGCCTCTAGTCAAGTACAATCATACAATAACCCTAACTAAACCCTATGTTTTCATATTTTACTAAATGAATAACAAGTAAAGTCTAATCTAGTGCTCACCAAAGCTTGTGGCACAAAGTAAGGGTAATAAATAACAAAAGTAAGCATGCATAGAAGACATATACTCACATTAATGTATACATAATCCTAATACATGGAAGATAAGTACAAATTCATATCTATCTACTTTTATAAAGGAGGAACAAATTTAAGAATACTTACCTTTAAAGACAAATTTGTCGAGCCTTAATCTCTCCCTTAGATAAGGTGCTTCATAAGAGGTTATTGTTTTATGTAAGGATTATAAAGATAAATCATATCTAGACTACACACCCTATCAATGCATCTAAAATAATTATCCATAAGACAAGATCCATATCTCCAAATAAATTATGAACCCTAAGCTTGATCTTCAAGTAGAATGGTGGATAATCATATGTGCAATAGCTCTTACTTCTTCTCTTCTCTAAATAATAGTGAAATGATCTTGTATATATAGGTGGATTTAACCCTAATCCCTTCTAAAAAATTTGACTGATGGGGTTGACTCAGTCAACCTAGTAAAGTTATGGACAAAAATTCACTAGGTCAGCTAAGAGCTGACCTAGACCCTAAATGAATTTTACTTAAAATAATAAAGGGTTGACCTAGTCGACCTATTACTATAAATAGTTAAAAGGGGCATAAGGCTAGGAAAAGGGGGGAAAAAGGTATGAAATGATTGAGGAGTGTGAAAGAGATAATAATAAGCTTAAGGGAATGGTTTTTAGGAGATAAGTGTGTAGATAAAAAGTGGTAAAAAGGACAACAATCATGTTAAGCACCAATGGTATACCCACCCCTTTCCTGGTGCACCATTGAGACTTTATGAGTTCCTACAAGATAAAGAGCATTAGTAATTAATAAAGTTTTGAAAATATTATGTGTATACATATGCACCACTTGAATCTCATCACGTGTCACGTGATTATAACATAGGATGGTGATTTAGGAATAGAACATGAAAACACATAAATTTGATGCTAAGTGAAATATAATGAGTAAATAAGATAAATGAAAGGATAGAATTTCATATACCTTTACTTACCTTAGTGTTTTAGATAAATAAGGAGAATGTGAGAGATTTGAAGGCATCTAATGTGAAGAACATTACATGAACCTATAGAAATTAGTTCAAAAAAGAGTGAAAATTTTAAAAAATATATAATATAGGCATATAGTATTGGAAATTATTATCTATTATGTCATGATTCCATAAATTTTTATGGTTTGAAAATAGGTATGCTAGTGATCATAGGGGTACTAGACAGACAGGAGGAGAGGCCAGCCTTAGCCTTGTGGGTGATGGGCTCAAATAGGATATGTCTTGGGATAAAATTTATCCTATTTGACATGTATATAACTCATATTATGGATATATAGAGGGTAATGATAGGACTTGTGATAGCATGGATATTGTGTCACAAGTCGGATGGTAAGACACTGTTATATATGATAGCCTTATTCTAGTCCATTTTAGAGTAGGGGCACTATATGATCTAGGTTATATCATTTGGGTCCAACTCATGTATGATATGTATGGGATGTTATCCAGAGGGTAGAAGACCATGGGGCCAGTGATTTTATTGAGTGTATGGATATATGAGAGGTTCTCAATGTACCAACAAGATGGGTACCCTATATGGTTGATGATTGATTGCCTTGGGTATAGAGATAGATGCAAGATTAGGTATCATGATCCATGCCCCACATTATAACACTATAGATAGTCACATGAGTATATATCATGTAGTATCCAGGCACATCATGATAATATGGCTGAGTTGGAAGACAGTGGTGTTAGCATTGGCATGAGTGCAAATTATGAGCCATTATACCTAATGGATAAAGTTGCATCTAGTGGCACATGTACTAGGACAATTAGGACTCCTTCACCTAGAAAATCCAATAGTGGTGCCCACATTTTGTTATAAACAACAAGAGAGCCAAGGGGGAGAGGATGAGTGGGACCACTAGTTTTTTGACTAGAGATCATATTATGGCATGAGAGACCATGGACTGGTCAAACATGATGACTAGTAGATAGAGAAAATATAGATGTGGATGTAAGAGTACTAGAGGTACCATATCTAGCATCATATTAAGAGGAGTGGTGACCATCTTGGAGATGTTAGTAGTGAGAGAGAGCATAGAGGGTGCTCATCCCAAATGACCCATCAGGTGGCCTAGGACAAAGTTGGTCTATAGAGGCATCACTTAGGTGAGGCTTGAGATGGGCATAGGTGGTAACCCCAAGGTATACATTGATTTAGTATCATCCCATGGATGAGGTACTTAGAGGATGAGCTAATGGAGAGACCCTACTCAGTGGTCATGTAAATGGGAGACAGTGATAGTTGACATTTAGAGAGGTAATAAATGATTAAAATTTACTTAATTTTTTTGAGATAGATGAGATAAAGATAGATTATGAGATATATTTGTGATCTAATAGCTATCTAGTTTGGATTTTGTAGATTTTATGGATGAGAAGACTATATGGGGATCCTTAGTGAGGGGAGTACTCCATGAGATCCTAGATGAGGCACATTGATGTCATACTACCCTGCTACACTAGATGATCTCACGATACTATCTACCCCAGCTTAGGTGAGCTAGTTTAGACTAGTAGGAGAGGTTGTAAGGTGATTATAGAATTGTAATAATGAGAAATAGCCACTATTAGGGGTGGGAGTGGGAGAGGCATAGGTATAATAGGCCTTGGCTCAGGAGAGAGTTATGCATATAGCTACCATGACTTAGTTGACACAGGTATAGGCCTAGGTGGCCAACCTAAAGGGACAAGTGGCATGTTTAATATTTTGGACAGCCTCTTTATAGCATAATATTTAGAGGGTATTATCTAAGGCATCTATGGATAGCATGGCTAAGCCATGAGATAGATAGGATAGTGTCTAACCTTAGAGTTGGAGCGATGTATTTTGATACTTTATATAAAAAACACATGATATATATATATAGAGAGAGAGAGAGGCATCTATGGATAGCATGGCTAAGCCATGAGATAGATAGGATAGAGTCTAACTTTAGAGCTAGAGTGATGTATTTTGATACTTTATATAAAAAACACATGATATATATATCATTTTAATAGTTGGATGTTGATCTTATGTATTTCTATTATGGTTGTGGTTATGGATGCATGGATGTATTTCTTTCTAGCACATGTATTTTTCTTTTTTTATATATGTTATAGGAAATATATGTGTTTTGGTTTCTTTTCTATCATTATGCAGGACACATGCATGGTTAAAAATAAATAAGTGAAAAAAGGACTTGGCTAAGTATAATCAATCAAAACCAAATGTACTACACACTATTTCATGTTGTAAAATTTATATTAACAAAAAAAATTTAAGTATAAGAAACTAAAAGAATAGTAAACAAGAGGGTAAAAAGTTTGTTTTTAAACCATGAAAAAGATTGGCACCAATTTAAAATAAGTAAAATCACACTAAGTCATGTTGGGAAGTATGAAAATAATTTAATAAAATGAAAATCACTTTGAAAGAACAAATGGTATAAAAACAAATCAATTAAGTAAATCAATCATACTAAATCACTTTGGGAAGTATTAAAGGGAAACAAAATTGGAAAAATTGGTCTTAAATTAATCACACTAATTCAAGTTAGGAAGTATGAAAAACTTAAGAAATGATTGGATTCTTGCATGCAATTAGAAAATAGGAAAATAAAAGTGAATGAGTAACAAAGTAATCATAAAACATACTAAATCAAGATGGGAAGCATGTCAATGATGTGTAACTTCATAATCAATCACATCTTATCTCACATTTGATGCATGTAATTTTTTTGTGACTTGGATTATTGGAAAAATTTGTGAGGAAGGTTAGGTCCTATCCATGGTATTACACTGAAACTCACAAAGATAACATCACTGAGGTGTATTTTTTTTTTAATATGTTAAAAATGGATGTTGTTAATAAGAATGTGAAATTTTGGTAATGTGTGAGGAAGGTCAGGTCTTATCCATGATCTTCCAATGCAACTCTAAAATAGAATCCCTAAGGGAGTGATCAGTGAACAAAATAATATTTCTCAAGGAAAATTATTAGGATTATAGGGAGTGAAAAATGGAATGTAAAAATCATAACATAAGTGTCTTATGAGAAGACCTTAAGAGACATGAGGCATACTAAGGACATGAGAAGACACTAAGTGACTAGTGACCATCAATGTATAAAAGAAACATGTTCCCTATAGACACAAAGTTATGTAGGCAAATAAGCATGTTACTAAGATAAAATAATGAAGGTAGATAGGCATAAGAAAATTAAAATGGACCTACCTTACCATGATGTGTTCCCCGTTACTCAGGACCCCTTATAGAGTCATTAGTCTACTACAAAGATTGGGTACTTGCATGAGAAAGTAGGTAGCACTAAAAGATTTTTTTATTTTTTTTCTAATTTACTATCCTAACACACCCCAATGGATCTCAACTCTATCGTGAGGCCAACTATGGAGATTGAGATTTGACTATAATAAGGATATGTGCTTTGAATATTATCTTTTAGTGTGATTTAACTTTTGGGAAATTTGAATGTTACCTTTTGGATCATTGCTTGTTGTTAAATGATTTGGATTTTGAATATTTTGATGGATTTTAAGATTCCTCCTCCATACAAACTTAGAATGACCAGTTATGAGAGATAGAGTGATACACACTAATGATCTTTAGGCTTATTTTAAATAAATCTAAGTAACCAAAGATAAGACTAACTAGGATACTTAGGCTTAACAATGAACCAACATGTTATCTCAAGTCTCAACCATGTATATGCTTAGTTTGTGAAAAAGAAAAAGGGGAAGAATGGAGATCCAAAGTGGACCGATAAAATGAGATTATAATGAGATGAATTATTTTATAATTGATCACATGGTATAGAAGGAATGACTAAAGGGAGCAAGGTTTACATAACTAAGTCACAATAACAATTAGTTGTGTTTATAGATATAATATAACAAACAATCATGGAAATTGAAAAAAAGGATCTTTAAGAAAGAAAATCAAGAAGAAAAAAAAGGAAATGATAAATAATAAATCCATAAGAAAACATAAATGACATTATAAGAAATATAAATTACAAAATCAAAGTCACCATGTGAGATAGATAAGAATTTGACAGAATGTTAAATGATAGAACAAATAGATAAAGATAAAGTTGGAGCACACATACAATCAAAATGAAAATTTAAGAACACCATGCATGTTCTTATAAGTATTGATATATTTGTCCACACACATTATCTAGAACATCTAATAAGTCTCTATGAAGTTGAATGTGAACTGTAGCTAATGTCTCATCTATCTTCAAAAAAATTGGTAAAATAATTCCTATCTGATTTCCTCAATAAAAAAGTTAGGAATACTTAATGGAACATGTTGAGGATGGATACCATGTAAGGGATTCTTAGGAAAATGCATGGGATTAGAATCTATAGGAGATGAAGGGATCATTGATAGGGAAGGAGCCACGAGTGAGGGACTCATGAGTAGAGAAGGATCCATAAGTGAGGGAAGGTCCATAGGTGAGGGATTCACAAGTGAAGGAATAGGAGGTGATAAAGGGACCATAGGAGGAGATGGAACCATAGGAGGTGGAACCATGGGGGAATAAGGGGAGCCTTCTTATAGGAATGTCCTATGGGAGGAATGGTAAAAGGTGTAAAAATGGTTAAAATATGATTTTCAAGATGGTGTTAAAGGATGTAGCAATGATTGGTGTGATGTGTGCCACATTGGTGTTAGAGATAATATACCTCTCCATACTTATTAATATATTTAGGTAGGAACTTTAGGGGAGGTATAGCCTTGTCTAAGGATTGAGAGGTAGTAGGATGTAAAGTGTTAATATATTGGTATAACTTATGACAATGTATGGATGAATGATTATCTATGGTATGAAAGAAATAGATATGCCTTTGATTAGTCTTGGTAGGTGTACTCACAAGAGGAGGTGTAATAGAAGTGGAAGGAGTTTGGTAAAGTTGATCAACCCATTTGGTGGGCAAAGGATCTAGCTACGGTGGAGGAAGTAAACCATCACCAAGAGAAGGTGTGGTTGGTGGAGAGATAAGACAAAGCTCAAATGCAAGATTGATAAGATCAAAATCAAGAATAAACTTAGCTAAAGTGGGTGTAAGAATGGGATCTAAACTAAACTCTACTGAAGGAGATGTGGGGTCTATAAAAGGTTAAAGGAGAGTTATATGATTCTTAGGGATAAACAGGCTATAGGGGTCATGGTACCTAGTAAAGTAATAGGGTCCAGTCATAGCATGATCTATTAGCATACTCCTATGAGGTTATTCAAAAATTAAAGGTGTTCACACCATCTCTACCCTTAGTGGGTTGGAATATGTAAAGGAAATTGAGATTGATGTTAAAGTGCCTTGATTTTTACTTGAAAATTATATCAACTATGTCGATTGGGTTGACATAATTTTGTAGTTCCCTATTTACTAAAGCCTGTGAAGAATAATATATCGATAGTGTTGACCAAGTATGTTTTCTAGAAGTTTGAAAGTGTATTATGTCGATAGCATCAACCTAGTAGCTTGTTTGGAAGTGAAAACCTATATTGTGTCTACTTGTTTAACCTAATAGCCTATATCTGATGAAGACCTATACAAATAGAGTAGAGACATTTTGATGTGACTATATTAAACCTACACATAGAAGTTAAAAACTATACTAGCACTATCAACCTAGTATCACAAATATATAAAAATAATGTAAAAATGTTAAATGTGGAATAAAACCTACATGGATTAGATTCACATCAGGTTCACCAAAATGTATGTAATTAGAAATGCATCATGTCTATAAATCAATCCTAACTCAAAGAAGATAGATCATACTTACACTTTCAATTGGGGATACATTAGATAATTAGGAACATGACCAATATGGGGATCTGCTAAAAATAATTAGTAGATATTTTATCATAATAAATAATACTATGGAAGCTTTCAAAGCCTCCAATCAAGCACATTCATGTAATAACCCTAACTAAGCCCTATATTTTCATATTTCACTAAACTAATAACAAGTAAATTAAATTATAATCTAGTGTTCAACAAATCTTGTGACATAAAGTGGGGGTATTAAATAAAAAAATTAAACATGCATAAAAGACATATACTCACGTCAATATCTAAGGAATCTAAGTGCATGTAAGAGAAGCACAAATGCATTTCTATCTACTCTTACCAAAGAGGAACAAAGTTAGGAATAATTACCTTTGAAGATGAACCTAATGAGCCTTAATCTCTCCCTTGGCCAACGTGCTTCGTAAGAGGTTGTTGTGGTATGTAAATATGAAAAGGATAAATCATCTCTAATATACATAACCTATCAATGCATCTAAAAGACTTTTCCACAAGACAAGATTCATATTGTTGGGGATCAACCAACAATTTGATTACACTTATGAAAGCAATAAATGCAGAATTATATCAGATCTATAAGTAACTAGAATCAAATAATAGCAACGAATAAGAGATACAAGAAACCACCCTAATAAATTGTATTAAAACTCTTTACAAAAGGAATACAATTGAAGAAACTTCTTTCTTCCACACCTCTCTCAGATGCACAAGATCTCTCTCTAGATCTCTATCCCTTAAAAGCTCTCTCTCTCAAGTACAATCAATTCCAACAACCTCGATTGATACAACTCTATACTATTCTTCAACATTCACATACAATGAATTACTACAATAATTCACACTAAGTTAAGAAGATCTAATTCTACATATAGAATTAGGAGACTTAAGCATGCACTTACAACCAACAGTTAAGCCTCTTGAACAAGGGCTCTAAAAACAATCTTACTAATAATAGAAATGTGAACTTAAGACTAAGACTTAAACTCATCATGCAAACACTCGCTTCTGTCCTCAGAAATAGCATTCTAGACGCACAGGTAATCGATGTCGGTTCCTACCTGCTTGCCTATGATCGATGTCAGTCGATCCTCTACCGACGCTGGCGTCTCTTCAACTACACTAGACCGATGGCGGTCACTCTTGACTGATGCTGATGACTGTGTAGACCCAAAACTATTAAATGCACTCATATGTGAAGCTTTTAGGCTCCACACCTTAACAATCTCCCACTTGGAGATAAACAACTGCACCAGTACCTATACAACAACATCTTCTAGCTCTTCTATCTTTAACTCAATCATGAAGACCAACAAAAGTTGAATGAAGATTCAACTTCTCCTTTGTAACTAGCTTGGTTAACATATCAGTAGGATTCCTATCTGTATGGATCTTCTCTAGCTTCAAATCACCATCTTCCAATACCTACCATATGCAGTGGTACCTTAGCTGTATGTGCTTGGTTCTTGAATGAAAGGCTGAATTCTTAGCCAAATGGATTGCACTCTGACTGTCACTATACAATCTGCAACTCTCATGCTCCCTACCGAGCTCATCCATGAACCATGTCATCCATATCATCTCTTTGCTACCTTTTGTGGCTGTAATATACTCTACTTCTGTAGTTGACAAGGCAACAACCTTCTGCAACTTAGATATCCAGCTAACCGCCATTCCACCTACAGTGAAAACATAACCTGTAGTGCTCCTCCTACCATCCAAATCACCTACCATATCTGAGTCTACATAACCATGTAGAGAAGTATCTGAACCTCCATAGCACAAGTGCCTACTGTTGGTTCCTCTCAGATATCTAAGGATCCACTGAACTACTTTCCAATGTTCTTTACCTGGATTGGCCATATACTTACTTACAACTCCCACTGCTTGGGCAATATCTGGTCTAGTACACACCATTGAATACATCAAACTCCCTACTATGAAAGAATATGGAACCTTACTCATGTACTCTACCTCATCATGTGAATTAGGACATTGTTCTTTACTCAACTTAAAATGTCCAGCCAAAGGTGTGCTTACCAGTTTAGCATCCTGCATATTGAACCGCTTCAACACCTTGTCCACATAATCCTCTTGAGACAATATCAAACTGTGATTTTTCCTATCTCTTAATGCTCATGCCAAGGATTTTCTTTGCTACTCCCAAATCCTTCATAGCAAATGTTTGAGCTAATTTCACCTTAAGCTCAAAGATATCCTGCATGTGTGATCCTGCAACCAGCATATCATCTACATACAACAATAGAATAATATATCTGCCATTATCAAATCTCTTGAAATACACACAATGGTCAGATTGACACCTACTGTAGCCATGCTTAGTCATAAACTTGTCAAATTTTAAATACCATTGCCTAGGAGCTTGCTTGAGGCCATACAAGCTTTTCTTCAATTTACACGCTAACTTTTCCTTACCATTGACCTCAAATCCTTCTGGTTGTTCCATCTAAATTTCCTCATCCAAATCTCCATGAAGAAATGTTGTCTTAACATCTAGCTGCTCAAGATGTAAATCCTCAATAGCAACCAAAGACAATACAATCCGTATAGAAGTCATTTTAACAACAGGAGAAAAAATCTCACCAAAATCAATACCTGGCTTTTGTGCAAATCCTTTCACTACCAATCTGGCCTTATATCTCATCTGTCCATTCTCACCTTCTTTCAACCTGTAGGTCCATCTGTTTTTCAGTGTCTTCTTACCTATTGGCAATTCAACCAAATCCCATGTTTGGTTCTCTCTTAAGGACTCCATCTCCTCAACCATGCCACGCTCCCACTGACTCTTGGACTCCACCTGTATTGCTTCTTCAAAACTCTCTGGTTCTCCACCATCAGTTAGAAATAAATAAAATAAAGAAGGAGAATATCTAATTAGAGGCTTACTTACCCTTTTTGATCTCCTGATGGGTGTCTGAGACTCTTTCACAACATGCTATCCACCCAAATTCTCTGACAGTGATCGACCTCGGTCACCACCAGACCTATTACTGGCCAACACTGGTTTTGCCTGATCGACGTCGATTCCTATCCCACCGACATCAGTCTCTATATGACCGACCTCAGTTTCTATTTTGTCGACGCCAGTTCCTAACCTGCCGACGTCGATCTCTGTGTTTTCTTGCAAGTGATTATTTCTTTTTCCAGCGAGCTCATTTTGGACCATCACCTCATCCAATTCACTATTGCTCTACCCAGATTGATTTAGCTTCTTTAGTTGATCACTGTACATCACTTTTCCATTGAAAATAATGTCATGGCTCCTAATTACCTTGTTAGTTCCTAGATTCCAAAATCCAAAACCAAAATCATCTAAGCCATAGCTAATAAATGTGCACCTCATAGACTTAGCATCAAGCTTCTTTTTATTTTCCTTATCTACGTGCACAAAGGCTTCACAACCAAAAACTTTGAGAAATGAGAGATCTACCTTTTTACCTGTCCAAGCCTCTTCTGAAATTCCACCATCCAGAGCTGTAGAGGGTCCTCTATTAATCAGGTACACTATAGTGTCAACAGCTTCTGCCCAAAACTCTAAAGGCAAACCAGCATGCAATCTCATACATCTTGCACGCTCCATGATTGTTCTATTCATCCTTTCAACAATCCCATTCTGTTGAGGTGTCATTGGAACCGTTCTTTGCATACGGATTCCATGCATGTAACAATACTAGTTAAACTTATAACTACAAAACTCTCCACCATTGTCAGATCTCAGGCACTTTAATCTTTTCCCTGTTTCATTCTCAACCATAGCTTTCCAAATATTAAAAGTCTCAAATACATCAAATTTCTTCTTAATACAGTAGATCCATACCTTTCTTGTAGCATCATCTATGAAAGAAACATAGTACTGTGATCCTCCAATAGAAGCTACCTAGGCTGGTCCCCACACGTCTGTGTGAACAAGCTATAACTTATGCTTCTTCTTTGTAGACCCAGTCTTGAGAAAACTAACCCTTTTCTATTTTTCAAATACACAGTGCTCACAAAATTTTAGATCCATGCTTTTCAAATCTGAAAGCTTACCTTTAGACTTAAGAATTGACATCCCCTTCTCACTCATGTGGCTAAGCCTTGAGTGCCACAATTTTGCATCCACATCTGAAGTAGATAATACAAAAGGGGAATTGTTAGTAACACAATTACACAAATAGAGAGTACCTACTCTCTTACCTCTAGCCATAACAAGTGCACCCTCGGTCACCTTCCAAAATTTTACTATGAGAGTTACTGTACAACCCTCATCCCCTAACTTTCCTATAGAAATCAAATTTCTCTTCAAGCTAGGAACATGCATAACTTCTCTCAACACCCATGTGTTGCCATTCTGCATTTTCAGCTACACTTTACTTTTGCCAATTATATTACAGGGCTCATCATCCCCCAGATATACTATTCCAAAGTCTCCATGGATATAGTCACAAAAATATTCTCTATTAGGGGTAGCATGAAAAGATGCACCAGAATCTAATACCCAAGATTTTATATTATTATGCAAAGAGAATATTAAAGCATCTTGTGTAATACCTGCAACCTTTGCTTCTTCCTTTCCTTCGTGTTGATTGTCCTCCTTAGGCTTTGACCAGCAATCTCTGCTTATGTGCCCCATCTTTCCACAATTCCAGCATTGTGGCCTTCTGCCATTTCTAGATTTAGATCTGCCTTTCCCCTTAGACTTGGATCTTGATCTCCCTTTCTTGCTCTTCTCTTTTTGCCTTCCCCTACTCTCAAAACTTAAAGCATTCCCAAATGTCTCTTCTGTGCTTTTCCTGTGAATTTCCTCATTCAAGATAACACTAACAACATCCTCTACTTTTAAAATATTTTATGCAGATGCAGTATTGCTAACTGCCATTACTAAGCTATGCCAGCTTTCAGGCAAAGAACATAATATTAAAAGAGCTTTTATTTCATCATCAAATACAATTTTGATTAAACTTAATTGATTTACAATACCATGGAAATCATTCAGGTGATTAGATACAGATCCACCTTCCTACATATGCAAATTAAATAGCTGCTTCATAAGATATACCTTATTAGAAGCTAAGGGTTTTTCATACAAATTTGCTAGAGTAGTCATTAACTCTACCATTGTTTTTGCCTGTGATAAATTAGATATCACAGTAGATGCTAGACTCAGTCTTATAGACCCCAGAGCCTTTCTATCAAGAACTTCCCATTCTTCATCCTCCATGTCTGTGGGCTTCTTTGTAATCCCACCTAACCGTAAGTATAAGTCCTTCTGATACAGATAGTCCTCAATCTGTATTCTCTAATGTTGATAGTTTTTGCCATTGAACTTCTCCATTCTCAGTTTACTTTCATCTGCCATTGCTTCTCCCACTCAAATAGAAATCCCTATAGAAACTCCTGTGAGCAACGTGTAATCAATACACGCTACACAGATCTGAACTGCCTATTAGTGAACCTGAGCTTTGATACCAATTATTGGATATCAAACTCTAAACCTACAACCAAGGCTCTAATACCACTTGTTGGGGATCAACCAATAATTTGATTACACTTATGAAAGCAATAAACACAGAATTATATCAGATAGATAAGTAACTAGAATCAAATAATAGCAACGAACAAGAGATACAAGAAACCACCCTAAAAACTTGTATTAAAACTCTTTACAAAAGGAATACAATTGAAAAAACTTCTTTCTTCCACACCTCTCTCAGATGCACAAGATCTCTCTCTAGATCTCTATCCCTTAAGAGCTCTCTCTCTCTCAAGTACAAACAATTCTAACAACCTGGATTGATACAACTCTGTACTATTCTTCAACATTCACATACAATGAATTACTACAATAATTCACACTAAGCTAAGAAGATCTAATTCTAAATATAGAATTAGGAGACTTGAGCATGCACTTACAACCAACAGTTAAGCCTCTTGAACAAGGGCTCTAAAAACAATCTTACTAATAATAGAAATGCAAACTTAAGACTAAGACTTAAACTCATCATGCAAACACAGCTTCTGTCCTTGGAAATAGCATTCTGGATGCATAGGTAACCGACATCGGTTCCTGCCTACTTGCCTGTGACTGATGTCGGCCGATCCTCTACCGACGCTGGCATCTCTTCAACTGCACTGGACCGACGGTGGTCGTTCCTGACCGACGCCGGTGACTGTGTAGACCCAAAACTGTTAAATGCACTCATATGTGAAGCTTTTAGGCTCCACACCTTAACACATATCTCCAAAGAAAGTATAAATCCCTAATCTTGCTCCTTAAGTAGAATGGTGGATAAGCAGATGCATAATAACTCTTACTTATTTTTCTCTTCTCTAAATAATGGCAAAATTATATTGTATATATAGGAAGATTTAACCCTAAGCCCTTCTAAAAGTTTAAACTAATAGGGTTGACCTATTACAGTTATGGACAAAAATTCACTAAATCACGGGCTAGGTTGGTCAAGAGCCAAACTATACCCTAAATGAATTTTACCCAAAAAAATATAGGGTTGACCTAGTTGACCTAGTACTATAAATAGTTGAAAGGGGCTTAAGGCTAGTAAAATATGGACAAAATGTGGGAAATGATTTAGGAGTATGTAAAACAGAAGAAAAAACTTAGGGGAATGGTTTTTAGGAGACAAGTGTGTAGATAACAAGTAGAAAAAGAGACAACAATCCTATGAACCATCAATGGTTTGCCCACCCATTTCCCTGCTGAGAGAGATTGAGACTCAATGGGTTCCTATAAGATAAAGAGTGTCAATAATTGATAAAAGTTAAAAAATATTATGTGTATATATAATCCACCAAAATTGATAGCATTTGCATATTTTTCATGACATATTATTTCATAGTTTATCTTATCATCTTCTATCATTGTGGATAATGGTTTGTATTTCAAAAATAAGATGGTTAAGCAATTAATTTTTTGTTAAATATAATATTTCCCCTAAATTTTAAATTCCTATCTACCCCCAAGGGAATATCCAAACCAAGGTTACCAAAAAGGCAATTACTAATATTCTTTATAAGATAGTGATAATACATGAGGAGGATTGACGTAATAAAATAACATATGAATTATAGGCATTTAGAACAAGTGTAAGGAAAACCACAAGGACTACCCCCATTCTCAAGTTTATAGTGAAGAAATAGTCTTGCCTTTAAAGCTTTATATTTCTTGACTTCAAGAATTACTTAAAAGTAGTATTAATGATCACAAATATAGAGAAAAAGAGTTTGCATTAGTTGGAAATATTAGATGAAATATTGATTCATGTTATTGAGCACTTGAGAGTTTACCAAAATTGCCTCAAAAAGGCCAATTATAAAAATGACTTGATCAAGGGAATTAGATGTGGGTGATAAGGTATTATAATAAAATTAAAAAAATGCAAATGTAAATAAATAAATAAATAAAATTAAGTTCAAACCTAATTTTCTAGGTCCCTTTATTATCACATAAAAACTTGCTTAAGGGCATACCACCTAGATACAATAGAGAGAGAAAAATTAATAATCCAATAAATATATTGCACTTGTGCAGATTTACACTAGATAATTTTAATTTTTTTCATTTATTATTTTGTTTGACTAGTGATTTTTTTTGATGTCATCATTTCTGTAGTTCTTTTTCACTATTTTTTCGTGTCATTTATTTGGCACCCTTGTGCATCGTTTATCTTTTTACTAGGTCTTTTTATGTTATTATTTTATGAAATTGTGTCGACATGTGTCTTAGAGTCTTTTAATTATTACAATTTACATTATGAATATCCTTTCTAATTTGTTCCCATTATGATATGGTTCTCACCATGCATATATTGGGACATATAATTATCACTTAAAAAATCATATATTACTCATTGGGGGAAGATACACCCATGTTATCATATGTCCTTACATCTTATTCACATTGGGATATACTATAATTCCTACACAAATTATATATTTTTTATATTGGGGCATGCCCTGGGTCATGCTTCATACCGACATTTGGTCTACACTCAAGTATACTAGTGGTTATACTCACACCAATTATACCTACTCTTTCAAGGGAAATCCACTAGTCTTGTGCTTATATTGATTACACTTATATATATATATATATATATATAAGATACACCCATGTTATCATATGTCCTTACATCTTATTCACATTGGGAAATACTATAATTCCTACACAAATTATATATTTTTTATATTGGGGCATGCCCTGGGTCATGCTTCATACTGACATTTGGTCTACACTCAAGTATACTAGTGGTTATACTCACATCAATTATACCTACTTTTTCAAGGGAAATCCACTAGTCTTGTGCTTATATTGATTACACTTACCTATATATATATATATATATATATATATATATATATATATATAAGAAACACCCATGTTATCATATGTCCTTACATCTTATTCACATTGGGATATATTATAATTCCTACACAAATTATATATTTTTTATATTGGGGCATGCCCTGGGTCATGCTTCATACCGACATTTGGTCTACACTCAAGTATACTAGTGGTTATACTCACATCAATTATACCTACTCTTTCAAGGGAAATCCACTAGTCTTTTACTTATATTGATTACACTTACCTATATGTATATATGTATGTATATATATATATGTATGTATATATGTATGTATATATATGTGTATGTATATATATATATATATATATATATATATATATACATACATATATACATATATACATATATATACATATATATCTACATATATACATATATATACATATATGTATATATATATATATGTATATATACATATATATATATATATATATGTATATATATATATATATATATATATATATATGTATGTATATATATATATGTATATATATATATATGTATGTATATATATATATGTATATATATATATATATGTATATATATATATATATATGTATATATATATATATATGCCACTCATTTCTTATATATTATATGTCATACACTTTCCATATAGGGTCAAAAACATTATTTCTTCCATTGCCTCCACTCTATCATATATGTGTTCAGTGATCTACTATAGATGTGCTTTCACAATTATATCTTATGTATATGACTTACACCTCTATAATAAAACTTCCTTAGTCTACATGTGCTTCAATTATAAACACCATATTTTATTTTATTATCTAATAATGTTTTATAATTGAGCTTTATTGAAAATATCTTGATATGTTATACCAATATGTGTTATAAGTGTGCTTTAATGAAAATGTCATCCTATGACTTCATATTTTACACATGGTATGCATATTTTGAGATGAGTGATGTGCAATTAATCCAACACCCCAAAATATATTCATATTATCCACATATTGTATTTTAAACTACATCATGATACACACCAAGCACAATTTAGATATTTCCCATGCATAGTTGAAGGTGATCCATAGCACACACTATAGTTGTTTGTCCCAAAGTTGGTCAATAGGATACACTATAGTTATTTATCCCAAAGGTAGTTAAAAAGACATGATACATTTATTTTACCTATATTAAATTATAAATACACATTAAATTTACTAACTTATATTTTAAATCATTCCCCAAATATGGTAAAGATTCTACAAAAAATGTAATACCACTAGGTGTATTTATCCCTACCTTTTATTTTTAATTAGTGATATAAATATTTTCTTGATTATAAATTTATATAGACAATGATATTCTTAAAAAAAATTCCTTTTTGTTTGCAATTACACCATATATTCGCACTTCAAACACAAGAGCATGCATGTTCTTTCTAGTACACTTTTTGGTAGTCTGAATGCTTGTGCAAAATAAGAGGAGATGGGGTTCCTTTTTTCTAGTTGTAAGAGATGGATTTTATGATAAAGTAACATCTCTATTTTTTAATTTTAGATAACTATAATATCCAATATTAACTTAGAGTAACCTTTATAATTTTTATTCACAACTTCTTAAATCCTTTTAGGTACACTTATTTGTTTTAGTTTGATATGTATGCATGCACACACCTCAAAATGAGTAAGCTTTACAAGTTTTAGACACAACTTCTTAAATCCTTTTAGGTAAACTTGTTTGTTTTAGTTTGATATGTATGCATACACACAACTCAAAGTGAGCACATAATTTTTGTAAAGGACTAGTTATTTGTAATGATATTAATGTAATTTTGTGCATATGGATCATTGGTTCATATAAGGCTCTCATTGGTGCATTTTCCTTTTTTTGGGCCCATATTTCCTTCACTTGATTTATGGAATCCTTATCATTTTAATTTTTTTTTACTTTGGGTCAATGATAATACTACCATTCATTTCAAAATACTCAAAAACCTACATCTTGACTGTTGTTTTGCCTCGGTACAACCCCTAACCCTAATGCTTTTGAAATGTCCAAAACATTATTATAGGATTTCCTAGTTAGCCTACTAGAATCAACCTAAAGATCCTCATCATTTTGGTTTTTGGATCTATAGACCCAAGTTCTAATTTTGTTTGGTATTATTTTCCTTGTTTATCAGTTTTCTATGTTTTTTTTTATTTTTTGACTTACGTGCCATTAAGGTCATAATTTGAATTCATGAATTCTAAAAGTGTATAAGAATATTAATGTATTTAGTATGGAAGATTGAAATTCAAATATAAGGGTACACTATGCTTTTCATTTTTATGCCATATATTGAAAAGTAAGAATAGAATTGTATTGCTATGGCATCACCCCTTAAACCAAAATATAAATTGAACTATTAGTGAAAATTAATTAAAAATGTATTAATTGCTTTTATCTCATACATAGGGATAAGGGCCATGATATGCATATTATACTAGATTTTTTGTTGGACTGCATGAATGTTGATTTCTAAATTATTCAAGAATATGGGTCTAATTATTGCATACCCTTCATAACTATACCCATTTTTTATGTTTTTACAAGGTGATTTTGAACCAATTATGGATGAGAAGAAGGAGATGCAATTATAGAATTTTCATAGATGAATTTGACATTATAAAAGAGGTTATACAAGTAGGATCAAACAAACATGCTTTAAAATTTTTAATAGAATCTAATACTTCTTTCCAAGATCAAATTTAATGACCAATATTTGACTTTACTTTTCAAAGATCGACCCAACAATCTTAGGTATTTTCTATAACATCTAATATTAGTACCAATTTGGTGTAGTGACTGAAATGGGGTCCAATGAATATCTATGTTTACTACCATGTTGATTGGATTAACATTCACCCATGAACACGTGTAAGAACTTTACTCAAAATTGACACACAAATGCATATTATTTAATACATAGACATAATATAGAGAATTGAATACACCCATACACACTCTCACTCATAAAATCACACATACCTTGATAGGCTTATTACATTACTTGGATATAACTTGACCCCATACATAGTCCCTCTTGGACTAAAACATATTCTTTGCTTTGTTCTTCGAGGATTCACCCTCTCAAACTATTTTTTTCTCCCCTTTTCTTGGATCTAACCCCCCACAAACTATCTGACTCCCCTTGGATCTTTCACTTGCTAATTTGAATCTTCTTTAAAATTCTCTACCTTTGGAATGTCTCTTCACCTTCATTGGCATCTTATAAATGCTCAATATTTGATCATTTATTTATTTGATAAGGTTAAAATATGGGTTTTAATGGGTCCCAGACCCATTACAACACCGAAGGATATTCAAAAAAAATTCAAGTAAAACATACATAATAAAGAAATCCCCATGGGCTAAAAAACGGTAAGGGTGGATTCATCTAAAAAGATAGTAAACTATAAGGAATTAACCACCAAACTTTAGTAATAATATTCTAGATCAAAAAACCAATAGGTAATCTAACATCAAGGTAGATGATTGAGGGTAAGACTCCTTTGAGTCTGAGTATTCAACCAGTGTTGTGTCTTTTGTCTTCTTGATTTCATATTTTTAGAGATGGCATCAAGTTCTCTTACTAGGACCCTGAGTAGAGTATTTTACTTTACTCTTCTTCATCTGAGATAGATTTATTCTAGTTGATTTACCATGTTTTTTTAATGGTCAATTTGTGCAGGTGTTTTGCACTCTTGTCTTATTTCCTTTTCTTAATTGGGTTAACCTCCCCTACCTCCCCCTTATAAATAATTTCCTTTTCTTTCTCTTATTCTTCATCATGAAAGTTAGTTTCTTTAGACTAGATGAGAATTAGTTGGGACCTCAGCTTTTTCATTTCTTCTATCATCTCATTACATAAAAATTCTTGCATGGGAAGTTTTGTCTCCAACTTCTCCATGCTCACTTCAAATTTTAAGATTTTTTTACTCCTAAGGGTAGGGGGTTCAAATATTTTCCTTTCCCTAATGACCCTTCCTTTCCCTCTTAGGGTGATCACAAGGGTCTCCTCTACCTTGTTTAAGGGATCTTTTTTTCCTTTAGTTTTGTTAATTTTATTGATATGGGTGGTATACCTATCAAAAGAATTAGCCTCCTAGGATTATGTGGAACCCTCATCCTCCTAAGTTCCATTTTCCTCATCAACACTTTCTTTTCACTTTTCCTCACCACTATTCACTTAAATAGATTCAACCACATATTTTCCCCATAAGAGGTCATCCCTATTGATAATTAAAAATAAGAGGCCATGAAGTTATAAATTAGTGGAAGGTTTTAACTTGTAGGAAGTTATAGTGGCCTCTAAAATTGTCAACAAGAAATAGGGAAAAATGATTTTGTGACCTTAAAAATGATTCTTAAGTAGAAAATCATGGAATAAAATGATCATTTATTTACCCTCCAGTGTGATGTTTTTCATAATTTTGAGGTATATGTATGACCATTTCCTCTATATATCCACTCTATAATAGCCTTTCTACTTGAGGATAACTAGCTTCTTAGTTTTGAAGAAAGTCTTCATCAGTTACTCACTGCATTTTTTGTCCTTAAAGGCCTTATTTCCCTCATAGTCCATTATTTTTACCTTTCCAATGATTTACTTATTAATAATTATTTTTATACCTCTCATTCTAACTACTCTTCCCTCCCATACCCTTGTGAAGTCCTTGGAAATAGTAGGTTCAAAACTGACAATTTTGGCCATGAAATTGGTGAACCCTTCCTTTGAGATTTCATGCCACACATCTACAACTTCTTTGGATTTAGTGTAAAAAATGTTTTTGATTATATCATGGTTACCTACCATGTCTGCATGTTTTATCCCCTCTATAACTTCTTGTAATTTAGTTTTGGCTTGAATTTCTCACATTCAATACCCAACATGACTAGTGTATTAATGGTAGTGACATTTAGTCATTTTCTCACATGTTTTGAGCTTGTATTCCTCACCTTGAAATGAGTAATGATATCATTACATAAGTCTATATAGTCTATGAAACTTTTCATTTATTATCACCCATCAATTGACTACTCTCCCTCATAGGAGTTATGAATCTTACCACATCATTTTAAATGATTGTGATTGCGTGGCTTGATAGTTCCTCTAGCTTCGACTTCAATAATTTTTCATTTTGGGTCATTAATGTATTTTTACATTCCACATGATATAAACTACCACTTTATGAATTTTGGTGTTTTTGAAACTACCACTATATATAGACTAGTGATTGCAAATCCATTAGGGTGGTTTTGAAACCACCACTAAAAGTTGTGAAAGTAGTAGTTTTGTTAGTGTGCAAAATCTACATACTTTTGGAGTCCATAGATTTTGCATAACAAATTGAAATGAGATTATATTCTCTTATAGTGCATAAGTTTTTATATAAAATCCAAATATTCAATCAAATTTAGGTTTAGGGAATTCCTTGATGACGTTTTTTGCCTCTATCCCATCAACTAATTGTTTTATCCCTTCAATGAATGTAGCCACTTCATAGATTGTATTGATGATTAAGAAACTCAACCAACTCATTTGGAACCATGTAATCTCTTGAAATTGATCCTTCTCTTATGTACTTGATGCATTTGAAGTGTTTAAATATTGATTCTTCCCTTGGATCATCTTTACCATGTCAAACCAAAAACTAAACCACCAGTCAAACACATAAATAATATGTTTGGTTGATGCAAGGTTACCTAGATGCCTTAGATTATCTTGCATCAAACACCTGAGGTAATTAAAATATGAACTATTTATAACATAGATGGAATAAGTGGCAAGCCCACTCTTTTGTCTATTGATATTGATGGTCATGGGCTCCCCTTACAACACACCAAATATCTCATTTGATTTTCTCTTTTTATTTTCCACTTGTAGATTTTTATTATTAGATTCAAATCTATCCTCTTTTTTTTATCTTTCATTACTCTTTCTTATTTTATGGGATCAAACCCATCATATCTCATCCACCTCCACTAAAGGCTTCTTTTCATTTTACTCATTATTTGGCCATCGTATGTCTATATCCACCTAATAGTTATGTGATTCCTTGTCCATGTTCTTGTGGGATAAAACTAACCTTCATCTAACCACATCCACTAATATTTTCATTATTGCATCTTATTTTCTCCTATGGGTTTGTACCCACTACCATCCAACCACCTCCAATTATCTCTCCTTATCTTTCTCCACTCTCTTGTAGGATTTTATACACCTTTATCCTTCCACCACCACCAAATGTCCTTACCACAATCATTATTCGATCCTTAATTGGATTTGAACAAATAACATCCATATAATCTCAAGTCCTCTCTCATGTCTAATATCATATTTATATAAGCATGTGAAACATACCTCACTTCTTCCTTCCTAACTTGCTTGTCAAATAAATCACCATACCTTTGCCCATCCAAATAACCACCCATACTTCCACTACTATATCTAAAATAGTAATTATATCCTCTTCTCTTGTTCTACTCATTACTCTATCAAAAAACTCTACCAACATTATTTCAACACTATCATCTTATCCAATTTAAGTCTTCAATATGTCTTCAAAAATAACATCCATCTATTTTTGGAAAATTGAACTAACAAATGTCTTGTCAATCTCTTCATCTTCTTCACCATATACTTCTAATTCTTGTAGAAACATCTCCTCAATACCATCATCTTCCAATTTTATCTCTGTTACAACCTCATACTCTTCTACACATTGTTCAACTACTAACAAACATTTTTGTACCACCTTATACTTGTCTTCTTCAATTCTCATCTAATTTACATTAATGTTAGGTTGATTTTTATCTCCTTTCTTCATATCCTTCGACATAACATCCATTCCATGTACAAATAATCTTGCGCTCTCATTGTATATATAAAAATAATGCATAACTTGACTCATAAGATTCTCTTAGCCAACATCTATGTGGGTTTTTTCCTTATGTGCAACACCACTTTATTCCTTTATTTATATTAATATAAATTTATTCACCATATCTATGTCCTTTTTTGCCTCTATGTTACATGAGTGTCATTATTCATATTTCCTTTTCCAAATTCTTTTAGGTACAACCTCTATCACTAAGTTCTAAACTTTGTCTTCCACTATTTCACACTCTACCCATCTCTCAAGATGGAGATTTAATGCATACCACTCTCTATCCACCATTTTCCTATTAATAATGTCTTATTTTTCTTGCCAATATCTCTTGTGATATTCTTCTATCCTACCTCTAATTTTTTCAAACTAATTCCATCTTGTTCCACTTCTCTATATGTCTCATATATATGAGCATGATGGAGTGAACCACACTTTTTCCTCTTCTTTTCCATATTCTTCATTATTAGACATAAACATACATCAAACAGATTAAGGGAATCAAGAGTTCCCATAAACATTTATTCATCATGCCTCACAGACATGTCCACATATTCTCCATTACTTGTATTCCCAACAAAACTTATTCTCACATGATGGACTACCAAAGGTCCATTCTTAACAACCTCCATGGTTTCCCTCTCCTCAATATTCACTTGATTCACTACCTCTTCCTCATATATATGGTCTTCAATCATACTCTCCTCATGTGCATTCACTTGAACTTCATCTGCCTCTATTTATACCTTCATATAAGCCTAAAAATCTATTGTGTTTTCTCATTTATTTACTTCTATTATTTCCTTCAAGTAAACATGCAACTTTATTTTGTTGTCTTCAACCTTCCTTCCCTACCAAAGAGAAAATATGAATGCATTTCCAGTCTTTTATAATGATTATTATATCTCTTCTATCTCTTCCAAGCATCTAATAATGGATCTCCTCCTTCTGGTGAATAATCTATCAACTCCACATCATCTTCCATGAAGATTCCTTCATCTATGGGTTTCTCACATCTTTATTTCTCCTAGTTGTTTTTGATAAAAAAGCTTGGGCCTCTCACATGGAAACCAATCTCTCTTATTTTCTTTCAAGACAATCTTCTTCTCCTCTCTCTCAAGACTCAATACATAAAGCTTCTTTAACCACTCTACTTGAATTTTTTATTGCACAACATGACCCATTAACTTGGAAACCATATGTTCCCAACTTATTATTATCTTATTTAATTTTATTTGTCTCTTATTTTGGGTATCTCACCAATACATATTTGTACTATCACATAGTGTCTTTCTTGTAGCTTTTACCCTCTCAGGGTCTTCAATACACTTCTCTTCAAAAAATACTTCTTACTCCACTATCAATTTCATAAACTTATTTTGGCTACCTTTACCACAAAACAAAATAACATTTCTAGTCAGATTACCTTTTCCTTTCATTGTGATATTTTTTGATTCATTTTATTTCCTTATTTATCCTCTCTCCAAGAATTCTAAGTTTAATTTTAGGAATATCAACATCTCTAAGTTTAGACACCTAAATTTCATTTAGTTTAAAAATTCACCTAAATATATTAATAATTCTTCTTAAATTAATAAATATCATTTCCTCCTAAAATAAACTAATTGATTAATTCAAACATATTGAATAAGTCAATTGTGCACCTTTAAATCCTTATTTTAAATATTTAAATCCTAATTTTCTATATATTCAAATCTCTCCCTCATTTTTCTCCCTCATCCCAACCAAATCCATAAATTTCTCCACCTCTTATGACTCCTTACCTGAGTTTTCAAGCAAATTGACTAAGTCTTATTGAGTCAGCTAACCAACCCCACTCTTTTCTCAACTAAGTTGAAAAGGTATCCATCCTCATGGGTGAGGACTCATCCTCAATAATTGATCATTTGGATCAATTAAAATTTTCAAATTATCCTCCATTATTGGATGATTTTCCAAGCTTCTATAAATAAGCTTACAAATATCCATCCTTTACCATCACAAATCTTGAGAGATCATAATCATACTCACAATCATAATCATATATTTTACAATCATAAGATCTTAAGATCTTGTATATAAAATGGATCAAATTTAATAAAATTCATATTTTTGTATCAAATTGTTGCACGTTCTCTCTTTTCATTAGAGGAGTGAGCACCACATACTTGAAAGAGTAAATCAAATACACATCATAATGGAGAAGTCTTGCATTCAAACTGTGAAGTTTTAATTGTTGTTTTCTTTATTTATTACTCTAATTTAGTTGAATTTTAGCTTAGATTGGGATTATTTTACTTTATTTCCATATCTAAATTTAGTCCATACATTTTTGGCATGCCCGGTGGGACGTTTCTCGTGTCTTTATAATCTTTTTTATCATCTTATTTTGCACTCAAAGACAACATTTTTATTCTGGTTTTTATTGTTTATGATTGCTTTTTGAATTTAATATTGATTTTTTTAGTGCTGGTATGGACTACATATTGTTGACACTAGTTTTTTATTCAGTTATGTGCATTTTTCTATATAACATCAAATTCGAAGGCTTTAGCAGTGAAATTATAAAACATAATAGTGAAATTGTCCTTTTTTCTTATGTTTCTATGTTTTTTATTCTATTTACAGGATAATAGCAATTTTATTAGTATTACCATCATTTTCATCCTAAAATAGAAAAATCACTCTATTTTACAGCAAAATTATTCTACCTTGCAGTGAAATTGCAACTGCATGTTACAAAATTGCCAGCTAAGTTCTACTTTTATGATTTCTCCACTATGTTTAATAATTTCACCACTATGTTTAATGATTTCACCATTATGTTTAACAATTTTGCCACTATATTTTACATTTTTTCCACTAATTTTTACAAAATTGCCTTGTAGTGAATTTGTCAAAGTGAGCAGTGAATTTGTTTGCATTTTGAGTGGTCATCTTCTAATGGCCATAACTTTTGACTCAGGAATTCATTTGAGCTCTTGTTTTCACTAAAGTGAAGGTATAGGAATGAAGAATGCAACCATGTAAAAATATTTAAATTTTATATAATTTATCTAAATTAATGAATCAAATTTATACCATACTTTCTTTCTTTTGTTTAGTTTTATGTTTTTGACTAACAATTTCACCTTTCTATTTATTTGTGTATATGTGAGATTATTCTAAAAGAGTTGTTTCTTCATTATGTTTTATTGGTATTCTCTAAAATTTTTGTAGATTGATTTGAAGACAAGTCAAGTTTAAACTTTTTAACTACTTATTTGCAAGATGTTGGCTAAAGACAATTGCAAAAAATAAAGAATCTAACAAAATATTTCATTTATTTTCACTAATATTTTTCATTTTTACTCTTTTAAATTATTAGTAAATAGATCACACTTGATTTTATATAGGATAAATATATTTAATATTTTTTATCTTCTTGTTTGGTTGCAAAGGTTGTGTATGTTCTTTCCTTGGTGTTGTATTGGTGGTGATACTCAAAAATCAAAAACAATCTTGTAACTTATCTATTATCCAAGTGATATCTTCCTATGCTCTTTCCTTGGCATTACAGTAGTGATGAAACTTGGAAATCATAAATGGGTATCTACTTCTATTTTTATTTTCTTAGAGGCTCTGCTAACCATGGATTTCATCACCATGCAGTAGGCCAAACCCCATTTATTGTTGGGGTATATAAATTAAAACCCGATTGTTTCAATTTCCTAAGTGGTTATGTGTTTTAAGCACACTATGATGTGAGGGGTTTTCATGATCTAATACCTAGGGTTTTAATAGATGACTCAAGATCTAATATTGTTGATTATCAACACACTAAGACCCCTACAATTGTGTTAAGAACTTTAGGACAAGACCTAGTAGTGTGCATCTTCTCTATAAATTTCTTACATAATTTATTCCTCCTTAGATAAGCTCGTATATAACTTAAGCCTAGGATCACCTTTTTATCATTCAACTTTAGTGCATTGGTTAGCAGTTAGCACTAAGAAGTAACTTTCTACACACTCTTGAAATAAAACTTAGTGGTCCATGGGAATGGTAGGATCCTCGATAGTTATCACCTTGAAACATTAGTCCATAGCTAAGATTATGGATGAGTAAGTGATAATGGAAGGCCCAATAGTTGTTCACAACCCTTCATCTTATTTTTCACCCTTTATGTGCAAATTTTCTTGATTGTTTAGAATATAAATTTCCTTTTTTGTTTCCTTATGTCTACCATGTGTTGTAAAATCCTTATTTGCAAACAAATATATTTTGAGTTTAAATTTTATCTTAAAAATCATAACTTTCTCTCTAGAAACTCAAAAACATTTAATTAGAAATTAAAGTTTTAGTCACTTTGGTACTTTCTTTTACTATAGTCTAATTTTAAGTCTTTTTCATTATTGAGTCAAGTCTTGCCTTAGTAACATTACCCATCATAATAAGTATGGCTATGTGGAATAATCCCTTGACCAATTTAATCTCAAATGACAATCCCAATAGTCCATATTATAACCTAGGATTCTATCCAACCAACTTTGATTCAAATGCATATTTGAATCAATGTCAAATCAATCACCAACCCAGTCCAAATCCAAGTTTGAATATGTATTCATATTTTTACATTAATAAATCAAATCCAAACTTGAATAGTCCTTAATTTTTTCCAAATCAACCTTTTTATAATAATCAAAATCAATCCTTTGATTTTACATCTATTTAACCCAAAACTCAAACCTAAACCTAAACTTATTCACTAATCCAATTAGTTCTAACCTTAGCATCAATCTAAATAAAACTTTTGATTCACCTTCACCTTCACTTTAAATAATATATTTGAACCAAAATCCATTCACTAATCAAACCTAAATAAATTCAAATCCAAATATCTTCCATCAAAATCAACCAGGTCTCCCATCCACTAGTTATAGTCTTGATTATACATCCCATATCACACTAACAAAGGGAATCTAATTCTATCACCCCTATCATCTGAAATAACTCCATCTCTAGAGTTAAAAAAATAGAAAAAACTCCCAACCTATAAAAAATATTATTGAGCCTATTAATTAAAAAAATTATCTTTTAGGGGAACCCTTATGATGTTTTCTTTCAAAAATTGGTCGCTGCAAACTTAGTCATATTTCCAAACACCAAATAATTTAATCCAAATGTCCTAAAATAGACCTAATGAATATTGTGATTATCACAAAATTGAAGGTCATTCTATAAACCATTTTATGAGACTAAAGCATTATATCCAAGATCTAATTAACAAAGGGTACATCAAGGTAAAGCTAAGTGTATCCATGTCTAAAAATAATAGCTTGGGGATATGTCAAGATGTCTTTCCTGAGCCTAGTTAGGCCACACCACTTCCAAGTCAAGGTCATAACCTTCCATCCATTTCTCAAGATCCTATTTTTTACACATCTATTTTCATCCAATCCATAGCCGATTAACCTACCTTTGAGAAACATGGTTTACCATCCATTTTTGATGAAGAGCCTATCTTTGACCAAAAACCTATCTTTGATCAAGATCCCATTTTTGACAAAAATCCCATTTCTAACTAATATCATATCTTAGACAAAACATCTTTCAACCAACATATCCTATCACCCATTATCTAAACACCCAAATCCTTATCACCTATTGAATCTTCCATCATCCCACAACATGCACCCAAAGTGATAGAGGTACTTATAGATAAAATAATCCATGAGCAAGGAATTATCAAACCCATCCATTTCAAAGTAAATTCTAGGCCCCATAGCATTAGATACAAACCATTTAAAGGTCAATGTAAAGATGTTAGTGATACTTTTGTGGTTTCTAAGGAAACTTCATCTATAATTAAAATAGGATCTATTCATAGTCTCTATGAGGACTTTATTGCCATCACTCCTTTCATAAACACCACCATTCTTACCTTCCATATTTCAATCTAGTATCTTACACATATTGATTGGGACCAATAATTTTACATACAGTTAACTTCCTTCCATGATAATAAAATAATTGTAGACTTCCTTGCTGGTCTCCTGCTAGAAGAGCATCAGGAAACATCTACATATTTTGAGGAACAACAAGTGTACCTCAATCAAAATAAATGCTATAGTCTAAATATAAAATCCACACCCCATAGTGAAAACATTTTTAATGCACTATCGATGATCAAAATACAAATTTTAGTTAAAATCTAAATCAAAATATAAAAAATCAAAAATATGAGTCCCTTAATGAAAACCTCTTTAAGGCACTATTGGACAATCCAAATCTAAATCCCAATCAAAATAATCAAGAGTAATCCCTTGGTGAAATTTTTTTTAAGGCACCAATGGATGATAAAATTAATATATCCTATGCATTATAAAAATTTTAGGATGGATCCCCATCACAAACTAAAGATTATCATTAATGCAATATTAAATTCCCAAATCATCCCATTGGTATTTACTCTCAGTCTTGATAAAATTGAGATTGTTGGTCCCATTCACCCTTTACATCATGATTCATATACTCATCCCCATTATAATTCCATCCATCTAAATCCTTCATACACTCAAAACACTTCCTTCATCCAACATACTTTCTACTTCACCCTATCTGGCAGCACCCTCTATTATAGGGGTTATGACTATATCTTGCTCAATTTGGAAGAAGCCAACTTAGAAATCAATAAAGTTACTAAAAGACATCTCTAGATCACATACCTAAAATATCAATAGTGGTAATCATCATGCATCTTGAACCTTTTGATAATTGAGATGCCAAAAAAAAATATAAAATAATAAAAAAAGAGCAAAAAAAATATAGAAAGAGAAAGAGAAATAAAATCATCCAAATGTGAAAACCATTTCTATGGCACATGGTACCATGAGTGAAAACTAATTTTTGACATCATGCATAGAATAATCAGTTGTCTAAAAGTACCCTACACTTGGGGTCAAATTTATTTCATTCTAATCCTATACATTCTAGATCATCCCTCCATCCTTACCCATCCTATGCATATCCAATCCATCCTAAGCTCATCATCAGCCATCATACACCATCCATGAATACCCTTACCTATCCAAACCCATCCTTATCCATTTAACCCAAAACCCATAGAAACTCATTCAATCCTTTCCATCATAAACCATCCTTCTTCCCATTTTGACCTTGATAAGGAAGTGGAAACATCTTGAGACATGTTCTTAGAAACACCTTGGTGTATCCTTGCAATGCTATTTTGATGATTAGATACTTAGTTCTTACTTCTTGTATTCTTTAGAGTTATCATATTAATTCCAATTGATTCCTCTTCATCCATATTCCATATATAATGTACTCCTTCCATCCCCTACCACTCGCTCTTCAGTGCTAGAATATGGTTTTCCCTTTGCTGGTATTCCTTGTATATAAACCTATAAATCCAAAAAATCCAAAATATTAAAAAGCTTCAAAAAAATTTCAAAACATTATAAAATATAAAAAAATCTAAAAAATTAGAAAATACAACAAAAACCAAAGCATTAGAAAGTACAAAAAAAATAATCAAAAAATCCCTTATCTTTAGTTACATACCCTAGTCATCCCCTTATATATATTACTCATCAGATGGTTCAACATTTTAAAAAATCATATATGCTAAAGGGTTCTACTCTAGCCAGGGACATCCAAAAAAATCATTTGCTTACTTATTTAGTAATTTGCTTTCCTATTTCTATATTCATTTACTTTATTTTACATCATGGGTGTTTACTTGTTTTTCCAATGTTTGTTTACTTTCGTGTTTGTTTTACTTACATCATTTTTATTGTTGTAACTTTCACTTTTTTATCTTATATTTATTATTTTTTCCTGTGTCTAGATCACTATTCACATTACTGATTATGTTATTATTATATTTTATGTCATGATGCACTAAGTTTTATCCTTGTGAATATATTAGTCCTTACGTGTATCACATGATAGGCATCATGGTTTTTGCTATACCATTCGTGCATATTGTCATGCACAATATCAAAAATTAGGTTGTTCAATTCTTACTAGGTTGGAATTACTACTATAAATCTAATGCAAAGAACAAAATAAAGACAAGGCAGCTATCAAACCATCTCACATTCTTAGAATGAAGCATCTATTTGTCATCTCTCTCTCTCTCTCTCTCTCTCTCTCTCTCTCTCTCTCTCTCCTCTCTCTCTCTCTCTCTCTCTCTCTCTCTCTCTCTCTCTCTCTCTCTCTCCTCTCTCTCTCTCTCTCTCTCTCCTCTCTCTCTCTCTATTCATCCATTCTTATTGCATCCATGTTGTCAAATCATTTGATCCATCATCATTAATCCATGTAGTCACTTTATTTTCTTATTAATTCTTACATATTAAATCATCCACAAGTCATTTCCTAATATTTTATTTTAATCTCTCACACTTGTCAATTGGGACAGACATAATCATAATATCCATCCTTTTTCCATCATTGAATAATAATGTTAATCAATAATTTAAGTATGTTAATAGTATCCATGGGTCAATATTACATTACATCATCACTTCTCATCCTATATTGGGGAGAACTACATATGGTCTAATATCTATAGATAGACATTGTCTAAATGGGTTATGTAGGTAGCGCTTAGAGACCCAGGGTCTCTAGGGTCAGCTTGACCACCGCATTCCCCATCATCCATTCCCCCATATTTTCCCTCAGCTTTTTCTTCAGCTTGTCCCTCACTTGTTCAGTTCTTCACCTTGCTCTTGGCTATAGTTGTCTTGTTTTTATTTAGTTTTTGTCCATGTTTAAAGTCTTTTCTGAACTTTTCCTTTTGTTTACATAAGTAACTTGTTTTGTTTGTTATCTTGTTTGTTTTCTATCCCTATCCATTTACTTGGTTGTTTTTAACCTTTTTATTTTTCTTTAGCCATTAAGTTTGGGTTTTTTACTTCATTTTTATCTATATCCATTTTCCAATGGGTTATATTTCTTTCTTTTTTCTTTACCAACTTGTTTTTAATCCTTTAGAATAACATTTGTTTACATAATAATTCATATACATTTGTCTATATTTATTTCAATTATTAAATGTTATTGTGTGTGTTTTT